>JAWNLV010000032.1:1185000-1529245 GCA_035042125.1 Drosophila longiperda | reverse complement strand
TGTGTGCTGTGTGTCTTGTCGCTTAAGGCCAGACTTTTGTTGGTTTTTATGTGTGCTTCTCGTTACTGTTCCATAAGGCAACGACGCTTAGCCAGGCAATATTTAGGCTTTTGTTTTGTTTGTTTTTTTTTTTTTCAGTGCGTTTTGTTCACTTTGGTTTTTATGAAATTCTGTTTTTGTTTGTGCTGGTTTGGGAAGTGCATAATTTATTATTCACAGAGCTGTTGATTTGCACAATGGGAGGAAATATTATAAAGTGCTGACAATTAGTGTCAGTTTATTCAACGACCAACAGGAAAGATAATACAAATATTATTATACTCAAGTGAGATATTACAATAGAAAAGAAAGTAAAAAAAAAACATTTAATAAATGGTGCAAAGAATTTCCATAAATTATAAGACTTGTAATTGATTATTGAGTAATTAAAGTTCGAGAAAATAATTATATTTAATTGTAATAAATTACTTTTCTGTCTGCCCAAATAATTAAAATTGAACAACACTTGGCAGAATTCTATTCAAAAAGTTAGAAGCAATCGTTTTCAATCATTTATTAATTTATTTTGAGGAGACGTCATGACACAAACACCACTGTACTTTGTTATATTTTCAATGATGCTTTTGGCATCAAACTAAATTAAATATGCCACTGAGAGTATTCTAGGAATCTCTCGTTCCGAGCCTGACAGCTACATAGCCTTGTCAATGGCACACAACGTGGCGTATGCTCAACATGCCAGTAAATGAAAATGAATGAATCCAAATCCAAATGCGAATGCGGCATGTTTTTACTATTTATCTTTATGGTCTAACTCGAAACTATGCTCAGAGAAAACAGACTAACAAAACAAAAAAAAAAATTGGAGAACACAATCGAATTTTTGCCAGATGAATTTTTGCAGATGCCAACTCTTTTTGCCGAGACTACACTCCACTGTCCAGTCCAGTCCACTTTCTGCTCTCCACTCCCCAAACACTCAGATTTCTGTGAAAAATCAGTGAGGCGTGTTTTTGACATTTAACAAGCCATGCGGCCAGTTGGCTCGACCGATGCTTGTGCAAATGCATTTAATTAAAAAATTTTTGCAGCCAAACGTTGCATAATTTCAACTCAATAGTTTTTAGGCAGACAACTGTTTTTGACAAAACAGACAGAAAGACAGACGTTTGGAGAGAGACACACACAGACAGCTTAGTAGCCAAGCACTTAGGCACAGAGCAGCATCTGCTGGGCAAGAGATGAGAGGTGAGAGTTAAGGGTTGCGGGTTGAGGGTTGAGGGTTGCGGGTTGAGGGTTGCGGGTTGAGGGTTGAGTTGAGCGACGACATGTGACAACTCATCAGGTACAAGGCACCAATGGGAGCTGGAACTGGATTTGCTTTGCTCCACAACTGCGTCGGACTCCCGCCTCTCATACTCCATGTCCTGTGTCTCTCTATGTGTGCTGTGAATTAGTGTCCAGCCGGACGAGTGTCCTTGCTGCGTGCAGGTGTCGCCCGCCATTGTCATATTTTTAACAGTCCAAAGCGGCTTATCTGAGTGTGCAGGTGTGTATGTGTGTATGTGTGTGTGTCTATGTGCTAATGGCTATGGAAAATCAAAAGCGAGATTAGTCAATGGCGCCGCAATTGAGTGGCAGAACACCAGGACACTGATGCAGGAGAACGCTGCAGCATCAAAACAATTGCAGCACCAACAGCTAAGCTTGGCAGAGGCAGCTGCAATTTTCTATACTCTTGGCATTGTTGCCATTTTGGATTTTAAATTTTATGAAAATTGGTGCAGCAAAACGTATGCGTAATATAATTTGGCAGAAGGCTAAAATCCGAGTTAAAGCCCAGCCGAGAATACACAAACAATTCGAGCCACATAAAAATGAAAAAGATATAAAAACTAACAACTGCTGCACATTTGCAACAGCAGCAGCAGTTGTTGCTCTGACTGACTGAGTGAGGCACACAAATATTTTTGATGCTGAAAAATATTTGCAAATAAATTGCCAAAGCCAAAAACTGGGCGGGAGGCGGCCCAAAAATGGCTAACAAACGTAGTTTTGCCCGGCTGCCAGTGACGTAAATCTATTTCAGTTGAGGGATTTTTACATCAAACATGCCGGACAGTTTTGCATTGCTGCAACAGCAACAACAATAACAACAAGAACAACAACAGCAGCAGTTGCATGCTTTTTGGAGAGTGGTCGTTCACAGTGCGTATGAGTAATCTTCCATTTGAGCCACCAGTGCAGACGAGCAAAAGTTGTATTTCTTTTGGTTTTGATTAAAACTCACAACTGCAAAAATTTATTTCATTTAATTTCATACCCTGAATGTATTTAAAAATGACTGAAAGATTAAAATAGGTGCCATATGTTATTATAGCTGCAGTTTACTTAATTTATTGTGATTTATTCTCAACAATTTATTCAATATTTCTCCAAATTAGACACAGATTCTGTAAATGCAAATTAAATATTCAGGCTCACAAAAGGAACAACTTTATTTTAACTCTAACAAAACTGGGTATTTTTGCAGTTGAGATTGCACAAAATCTGCGTTTGATTTTTCTTTTGTCTTATAACTAAAATGCAAAACGAATTTGAATTTTAATTTGCTTTGGCAATAGATTGCCCTCAAAAACAAAACCCCAAACAAGGCGCTGTCCAGTTGGGTTTTGGGCGCGGCGTGGCACGCTCATATATCAAATTCAATTGTGTGTTTTGTTCCGTTTTGTTGTTGTTTTTGTAGTTGTTGTTGTTGTTGTTATTGTTATTGTTCCATTTGAGTTACAGCGATTGCTGTTGTTGCTGCTGCTATTTTGGGCCCGGGTCTGAGTCTGGGTCTGCGTCTGCGTCTATTTTTAAGTGAATGGTTTTTATTTAGTTATGCGGCGTTAGCCAGAAAAATCCAATAACCGGCATACAAATAAATGCGTCTGGGAATTGAATAGTCCTCGCGGCAGTTGCACTTGCAACGATGAGTTGGTCAAGGTTTGTTTGCCTCGCCATCGACAGAAATGTTTATTAATTTCGACAAGAAATTTAAGAAAATATTACTTTAAATAAACAAGCAGCCTAAGAAATTTAAAATCATAATAAGCGCGTATTTAACACTGATAAATTATAACAAATTCTAAATAAAAGTAAAAAAACTATTTAAAATCTACGTTTTTTTAATTCTTATTCTATCGATAGAAATGTGTATTAATTTCTACAAGTTGTCTCTATGAAATTTAAGAAAATATAACTTTAAATAAGCAAACAGAATAAGAAATCACTAAACAAATTAAAAATTATATTTAACAATTATAAATTATAACAAATTCTAAATAATAGTCAAAACTATTAATTTCTAAAATTTTTTTCTATGAAATGAAAATATGCAAGGAGCTTAAAAATCATTTAACAAATTTAAATTTATAATAAACGCATATTTAACACTTATAAATAATAAAAAATTCTAAATAATAGTAAACAACTATTTAAAATTTAAGTTTTTTTTAATTCTTATTATTTTCTATAACTCAATAAACTTAATTTATTAAATTCACTGCTTCGCTGGAGTTGTCTTCAATTTAAGATAAAAATACGAAGTAGTCAAAGCTTCGCAGTTTATAAAAGGTACTGAAATTTTGAGTACCTTTCTCTATTTTGCTCAGTGTAGCTAACAACTTTGCAACTATTTAAAATTCGTTATTTAATTATTAATGAAAAGGCGGGTAAAAAAATGTTGTTGGTTCTTTTAAAGTTGCTGCCACTGTTGCTGCTGTTGTTGTTGTTGTTGTTGTTGCAACAACAGCTAAAGGGACACGTTGCCAGCTCGTCAGTTGCCCATCAAATTGAGCATTTGGTTAGCGAGTTTGTAGCGCCATTTATTTGCCATGGCAAAACTGAGCAGGCCTAAACCATTGCGTCGCCTCGCTGATTTGCATGCATGCCAGGCCAAAAGGAGCCGAGCGAGGGGCAGAGAGAGAGAGAGAGAGAATCAACCTCAAAGTCGTCTGGCAGTCGTCGTCGTCGTCGTTATTGTTGTTGTTGTTGGTTGTTGTCGTTGTTGTCGTGTTATGTGTGACATTTGTTTGTTTAGACGGCACTCCTGGCGACAAATATAAATGTTAGTTACGCTTTGAGAGTATTGCTTGCCAAATTGCCTGTCAAGTCTCTCTGGCGACTAAGGGCGTCGTCGTCGGCCTGTGTTGGACTGGTTGGATTGGTGCCTGCCCCGTCTGGTTATAAATATGCCGCTTCAGTAGGCCGCTGCTTCAGTGTGCAATTTGTCTGCCCCTCTCTCCTCAGCTAGCCGCATATTTGCCAGTCATTTCTCTCTGTGTAGTTCATTTGGCGCTTTGCAGTTTCGTTCAGCGATTCATTGACTGACGTCATGCTTCAAATTGTGGCACTTGCCACTTGCCAGCTTTAACTGCTTAACGCTTTTGGCTCTAATCGAATTGCCAGCCCAGTGGAGAACTGGTCATCCCTCCCCCCCCTCAGTGACTCAATGCCAAATAGTTGGCAATTTTTCTCTTTTGTCTTTTGCCTCATTCACACGCACATAACACATACAAACATATATATATGTACATAGGAGCCTCCCACACTGGACACCGTCTGAGCGGGGGTGTGGAATATTGCGTGTCTGGCCATAAAATTGGCAGTAAGTTCAGTCTGAGGAGCCCAAGGCCAGACCAATGTACATTTAAGGTTCTGGTTGCTGCTTCGCTTTGCTTGTTTTGTGGGCATCCTTTGGGCATTGGCACTGATTTCTTCGCATTTATTTTCTACATCGTTTGAGCAACATAGATTTTTCTCTGTTTTTTTCTCAGCCTTCTATTTTTGCCCTTTTTTGTCAGCCTGCTCTTTTGTGGTTTAGTAAAACTAATTTATTTTAAGTAAGTTTAAGTTAAAAAAATATATAAAACACCGAAAAAAATGTCGACCATGTGACCCAAATTCTTGCATTTTAGGGCGGCAGCTGCGTTGCCTGCACTTCTCTCCCCATTTCTATTTCTATTTCTATTTCTGTTTTTGTTGTTGTTGCCTCTTGCCACAATCGCATACAATTTGCTCATTTCAACCGCATCAACACACACAAAGAGTTTTCCTTGCATAAGGGATGAAAGGGTGGATGGCAGGCGGGGTACAGGTTGCACGGTGCAGGGTGCAGTGGGTTGGTCGGCACTCACATAAATAGTAATTTGCCTAGTGCGTTCTGTGGCACAGGTAGGCGTGTACCGTTTTAGCTAAATTGCCGCCGTCCGGGGCACAAAAAGCAAAGCCGCTTAAGTCGCACCCATCTGAAAGAGCATGTTGAGGGGATTGACAGAGACAGGGACAGAGAGAGAGAGCGAGAGAGAGAGAGAGAGAGAGAGAGTAGGTTCTCTACTGCAAAATGTACAGAATCGAAAATGTAATGAAAACCGCAGTCGCCTACAAACGCCAGCACATTGGTCAAGTGAATCTAGTTGAATTGAAAACAGACGCTGCACAGTGGTTAAATATCATCAAAATATATGTCAATTTATTTGATTTATGTGTGATTATAGAAATTCTCTTGTTTTGCGCTGGAATCAACTTGAATAAGCAGACACATTTTGTCCCTCCATTTTTTTGGCCTTTTGAAATGCTTGCCAAAAAAGCATAAATAAATTTCTTAGCACATAGACTATTTAAGATTATATATACTATAAGATTATTATATATTTTATTGACATTTTATATTATTTTTTATTTTTCAATGATTTATTTATTTTATTGAATTATTGTAATATGTCAAGTTTGCACCTAATATTTACGATTAGTTACGATTTCCAAATATTTCCACTGTTCATTTAAGCACTCGTTGATTGGAGAACATTTGAAAATCCAGGCAGATTTTTGACGGGTTTTGCACGGCCCGTATAAACCGTCAGCGCGCGTGAGTAGAAATGGCCACAATTGTTTCGGTTCGGTTGTAGTGCCTAAAATTGGTGCAAATTAATACCAGACCCAAAATTGATAGTAAATTGTTTCATCTCTCCATTTGTTGTCCGTTGTTTTTTTTTTTTGTTGCTCTTTTCCCTTATTTTTTTGTCCATACTTTTGGCGTGTAATAAAGTTGTTCGCTCTAACCACAAATGGAATTTTGGCGCTTGCGGTCGATTTGTGTGAGTACTTGTGCATGTGTTTGTGGGTGTGTGTGTGTGAGTGGGTGTGGGTGTGTTAGCATGATTATGATTGTGTTCGTGTTCAAATTGCACTCGTTTCGAAGTATCATTACATATTCAAAAAGGCAGCGCACGTAGCCCATTTTTATGAAATTTTACTCGCTTCTAATGTAATCGTAATGCGAAGCATTTCTGGCTGCTGTCTTCTGGCTGCTGCTGCTGCTGCTGGTGTCATTTAAGAACACATAAAGTAAATGTCATGCGTTTAAGCGTTTACTCCCAGACACACTAACGAGTCTATAGCTCTGTGTATGTGTGTGTGTGTGTGTGTGACACTTACGCACAATCAAGCAGTAAAAAAGGTCAGAAGATGAGATTCAAGTTATGGTCCCTAATCGCTGTTAAGTCCATTCGCATTACAGCTGTTAACTAACAGAGTGTGTGTTCAAACTGTTATACAACAGCAAATGGTGGGGTTACTCGCTGAATTCAAACTTAAAAGCTCTTAGCATAACAGCAAAGCTTTTAGCATTACAGCACAGCTAAATAAGGCCAACTAAAAGTTATGCTTTAACTTGAGCAGTTATAAATTGACATACATTTAAGCTATGCTTTATAAAAGGATGAATACTGAATTATGTTAAAGAAAAGATTTGCTGTCTAAAATGTTGTTTCTCTTTTAAAACTAAAATATGAAGCTTTTCGGAGTAAATGTCCTTCCAAATAACTAAAGCGAGCTTTTGTGAAATTCTCATTTCGGCAAAGCTTTTATTTCTAACTAGCTAACTTTAAGTTACATAAAATACCAACAGATGTCGCTTTACTGGTTGGCCGTTGTGTTCCTTCATATTGAGAGTCCTTGAATTGGGCTAAAATATTGATAGTTTGAAAGCGACTGCCACATAAATGTTGAACAATTTCAATTAAAATTTTCTACTTTTATTTTCCACTTCAATAACTCAAAATAATCTTAATTTTTGCACTACAACCAACTACAAATTATGATTTATATATTTGAACTACTTCTTCAACATACACTTGAAAAAAATCAACAGTGGAAAATGTTGCAAGTGCAATGCAACTGTCAATTAGTTTAGTAGAAATTTTCAGAAAATCAAATAAGCAATAAATTAAATAAAGCGTATACAAAATGACACCCTTTGAGCCGGAATACACTGGTAAGCTTAGCTCGATTCCCATTCCTCTGCCCATAATACAATACGCACACATAACTCACATACGCCACCACACACACACACACACACACATACATACACACACGCCCACACACATAGTTGTGTTGATACACGTGCCATTGAACATTTGCTGCTGCTGCTGCTTCTGCTTGGGCAACAACAATAAATAAATAAATATAAAATCCCTACTAATTGAGTGCGATTTTCGAGCATCAATTTCATAAAGCATACAGAAAAGCAAAAGCAGCGCACAAAAAGCAACTGACAAATAGAATATGATGAAGTTTATTTATATATACATATATGTATATATATATATATATAAATATATATATTTATAAATTTACTTTTTTTGTTGCTGCTTGTATTGGGGCAAAAAGGCAGTTGGAAAACATGAAATAAATATTAAAAATAAAAAGCGAAAATCGACAAAAAGTTGATGGACCGCTAACAAAAAATAAAACAGGAACGGAAAAAAAATGGAAAAAAAAGGGACACAGCACACTAAAAAGCTGCTGTTGCCAATCACATAGACATCTCCTTTTGATTTTGTTTTTTTTTTTTTTGTCAGGCTCGAGCACAACCAACAACAAGGATAATGGCACTACAGCAAGCACGCTTATGACAGCCCCAAGCCCCCACTCCCGCTTCCTCCTTTCTCCCCTTTGCTTATTATTGTTTGCCCTATGCTGAGCTGGGTAGCTATAATTTAATAATTACACTTGCGAACTATTTATAGTAAGAATAAAATGTTAGAATTTTTGTACTAAAAATATATTCTATAAATTTTTGGCTACGCTGAGGCAGATCCAAAATGAACCATCTAAAATTTAAATTTTATGATTAAATGTTACAATTTTTGTATTAAATAATATATTCTATAAATTTTAGCTAAGCTGAGGCAGATAAAAAATTAACAATCTAAAATTTACATTTTATTTTGTGTGTCATTAACAAACTTTGCTTTGATATATTTACAGAGCATTTGGATATGGTTTTTACGTGGTTTTCTTTTTTTGTAGATTTCTGTTTTTAGTTTTTTTTTTTGCCGCATATTTTTCTCGGTCTTCCACAACGTTCCCTGCATTTTTGCAGCTGCTCTGTGCAAAACTCAATAACAAATTATAACGTATTATAGCCATGGCAAACTGTTGCGTTGCTTAGCAATCGCACCCAGCCAAGCCCAGCTCCCAGCAAATTTGCCAATCCGGATAGGATTCACAACCCCAGCATCGCCATCATTACCATTACCATCAGCAGTAGCAGCAGTAGCAGCAGCAGCATTAGTCAATCCACTCCTCTCCAGCTCCTCATCTCCTGTGAACTTTTTCCAAACTATGCTGGCAGCAACAAAGTTGCCAGGGGTGATGATGCTCCCCCCGTCGCCGTTTCCTCCTCATCCGTGGTTGGCTGACTGCCGCATGATTTATTTATTTTATTTTTATTCTTTTTTTTTTTTTGTGCTGTACTTTTGATATTTTTGCTCTTGAGCTGAGTTGTTGACGAGGTCGTTTTGTGTTGATTGCCCGCACCCAGGACTTTGGTTTGAGTTTGTTCTCTGGATCTGGGAGCAGCATTATGAAGTGCTTCATAATTTGTACCTTTATTTACCTTGTTTTTTTTTTAGTTGTTTACCACACAGCATGTTGGGCATGTTTTGCACTCTTCCAATTTATTTTTATTTTTTTTTGTTGCCCATTGTTAAATTCACTGATAAAGTTGAGATTTTAATTATGTGGCCGCAGTCTAACTACGTTTATTATATTTAAATACCTTCTGCTCTTAATTAATAATGTGTGTGTTAACAAACTAAATGTTTTTTAGTCTAGTTACAAATTAAATAAAAAGTTGTCTGTTTTTAAATTTTAATTATTTCTCATTAATGGTAAAAAATATTCACAATAATGAGTACTTTTTAATGTTGCAGCTGTTGCACCTCCCCCTTTATATGTATTTTAGTGCTCAATCATGCCTCAAAAATTTACTGCTATGCTAACATTTTGTGTGGCATGCCTGAAATGAGAAACATGTTTGGGATTTTCATGAATTTTTGCGAAACGGCTTTTGCATGGTTGTCTTTTGATTTGCAACAAGCATTTTCCAAATCCAAATCCACATCCCAATAAATCTGCAACTCATTGAGCCGTTAAACTGAGCTTCCACAACCACCCCCCTCGCTCTCTTTCACTGGTTAGTCGGTTGCCAATTGGTGATTTGCTGATGAATTTATGAGAGTTGTGCGCCTTGAAGTGAATTCATGGGAATGGCAAAAAAAAATAAATGAAAATGAAAAATGAAAAATGAAAATGCCAATACAAATTGGCAGACATTCGGCTTTAACTATGCATTTTGTTAAATACGTGCACCCATACAAAAAACCGATTTATATTTGAAGCTGTAAGTTTAGCTTTGATTTCAATTGTTGCCGCTGCTGCCCTTTGAGGTATGCAACAAACATTTCAACATGCTACTTTGGCAGCCGGTGCAGTTGTGCGTAAAATATGAATGAAATATTTGATTTGTTTATTGCACAACTGCAGCAGCGAATCACGAATACTTTTGCATTACGTTGAGAAATTGGCCCTGACTTGAGAATACTTGTTCTCCATTCCATTTTTTTTATTCCTTTTCCTTTTTCGGATTTTTCAAATCAATAAGGCAAACCGTGCGCAATTTGGCGTGTAATTTAGCGTGTAACGATGATGGTCCAGAGCCACTACAATTGAAGAATCAGTGTTGCCAAGTTTTGCCAAGCCAAATAGCTAAGTTTATAAAAAACGGCTTAAAGTGCCTGCAAGTTGTGCCTTAGCCAAAAGTAAATTTATTCATATGATTTCTTTGCTAATAAACTCATGGTTCATATTTTCCGTTTAGTCTCTAAACTCTTTACAACTTGAAAATAGCTCATTTTTTCTCACTGCATTGGCAACTCTATTTTGGGGCAGCTGCAGCGTTTTGTTGCAAAACGGCTCAAAAATTTATTAGTTATACTTGCTTTTGGCATAATGCATTTATGCTTCATTGATGCACTATTTTTATGCCGTGCTGCTTGATATTTTTCTTGTGATTTCACTTTATTTTTATTTTTTATTTTCACATTTTACATTATGCATTTTTAGTTAGTTGACTCGCTGGCCGCTCAACAAAGTTAAATTGTCAATTTATGGGCATCGTGGGTTGCTTTGGTAAAAGTATTTCATAGTAATTCTCTGCTCGACTGGCTCGACTAGCCAACTTTTCAGCTGAGCACAAAATTTTAATAAAGTTAACAACTTTATTGAAATCATAGAAAACGAAAAAAAAAAACTTCTCGCTTTTGCTTTTTTTTTTCTGCGCTTCTTTTCTGTGTAACTTTTCGGTTGCGTTTGTGAACTTCGCTGGCTCTTTTATTTTGGCTTGAATTTTTATTGCCTCCGCTTTTTTATATCTCTCTCCATCTCTCTCTCATTCTCTCTCATCTCTCTCTTTTGTAAAACCCAAAGAACTTGCCACGTTGTGTTGCTGTTGTTATTATTGCAGCATTTTGCACATTTGATGAGAAAATTCTTTAGCTAATTATGTCTGGTTGGTTGTGCACATACACACATACACACACACACACACACACACACACACACACATTCTGACTGCTCGTCAGAGGGATTCAAATAGAGTCACAAGTTTTGCTTCATATTTCGCCTCTTTGGCCTCTCAATAAAATTGCAATTTGTAAAATTTCAAACATTTTTGCGGCTTGTTGCCCTTTGTCTCCGTGTCCGTGTCTGTGTGTGTGTGTGTGTGTGTGGCACGCATGTTGGCTGACTGGTTTTAGAAACTTTTTAAGTTGCCTCATCTCCTCAGCCAACAAGTGTTCTACTTGGTGCAAGAATTTACTCACAGCCAATTGGAAGGCCAAAACACTTTATATTCCAACTGGTTATTCTAGATGGAGTTCAGTTTTTGCCAACAGTTTAAATATTTTTAGATTTCTTCTATAGATTTATTTGTGTTTCATTCTCATTTCAATTTTCCCCATTAGCAGCATTTTTATTCAATTTTTTTTATATAATTATTTGCACCATTTGACGAGTTCTTCAGCAAGTTCTTGAGTCAAGAGTTTGAAAATCCAATGGAAAAATCAAGTGAAAACCTTAGACAGCCAGAAGAATGGCATAATTAAAGACAGGCCGTCAGCGATTTACATTTATTACGCAACACGGCTGAAATGTGCCACAAAAATTTAAATTCGATCAATCAGAGCTGGCAGCTGAATTGAGGCAGGATTGAGGGGCAAAGCAACGTCAAAGTCAGAGGGATGCGCTGACTGACTAGATAACTGGCTGGTTGGCTGACTGACGGGTTTGCTGACTGACTGGTTGACTGACTGACTGTTTGACTGACTGGTTGACTGACTGGTTGACTGACTGTTTGGCTGGTTGCCTGGCAGTTGTGGCTGTTGTGGCTGGCAGTGACTGCCAAGTAACATTTGAGTAAATTGATTTGATTTGATTTTAGATTTGCCATTCGCACAATATATATATATATATATATATATATATATATATAATGTATAAGTAATACGCATTTTCAATCAAATGCACACGGATGAGGCTGCAGGGCGAGGGGCGAGCAGAGAACTTCAAGTCGTCACTTTGGTTGCTGAAAATAAATTGCTGCATATTTTTGTGGGGAGTGTTTTGGGTGACAGAGTGAAAAAAGAGTCGTCGCCAAGGAATTGAAAATAAATTGGTTTAATTTATACGAACACACACAGAATTGTTTGCGTGTGCTAAAAGAAATTAGAGTCATGATAATTTTACAGAGTCTGGATTTTCTCATCGGTGCGTATGTGTAATATTTAAAGCATTCGCATGCTTAAATAAACTTAATTAATTTACAGCCTACGCAGGGAGAAAAACTCTCTTCTATCTAGCATAATTCAACAACATGTTGAAATTCATTTAAATCAAATTTCGTGTGAGTTGCAAGTGTCTCATTTGACAACTGTGTGGGTTAAACTATGTAAATTTGCATTTATTATGCAAATGTTTGCGTTTTAAGCGCATCTTGGCTTTGCTGGCCAAACTTAACAAATGTTGTTTTAGCTGTGCGAAGGATTCGCTGTACACCTCGTTGTTGATAATATCTGAAAATGTAATACTAAGTTTGAAATATTATTTTATTAAAAGTCATTTGTGCAAATTACTTTCAGCTTGAACACTTATAACGTAATTTAAAATGCATTTATTTATGTGAAATTCATTTTGCTCTTTAATTGCGGAATTGTGCAAAGGAGTTCAAATTTATTTAAGAAGGAATAATATAAATATAAATATATTCAAATAATATTATAAAATGCATTTATTAATTTGACATAAAATACAATTAATGATTTATAAAAATATTATTAAAACTTATGTTTAATAAATATATTAATATTTGGCATACACAGTATGAAAATATGTTTTTGTCATTAACTGCCCAAATATCTTATTTTCTCCAATTAGTTTTTCCTTTCTTATCAAAATCTGCAAAAGTATTTCAACAGAAGATTCAATCCAAAATTCAATTTTCAATTGCAAAACTGTTAATAATAAATTTTTTTTTGGCTTCTTTTTTATGATATTGCCAGAGCTAGGCAAAAAGGAGAGTTTCCTTTCAGGAGCTGTGGCAGCACTTCAAGCCTTTTCATTCTATACAAAACGCCTTGAAATTTCTAGCTTGCCACAAGAAAGCGTCTTCAGCTGCACCTCCGATTTGCCACGTTGCAGATGCTTTTGTTGCTTTTGCACGACATTTAATCAAGTTGACGACTGCATTTGATGCCACAAATATTTCAAAATGACGTAGAGACAGCCAGACACAGCACTCAAGTTCATTCCTCTGTGTGTGTGTGTGTGTGTTGAAAAGTTGCATATTAAACGCAGACAGAAGGGGGGAGTGGGAGGTGGAGTGAGCATTGCGTCGACTTTTGCACAGTTAATGCAATTTTGCAAGGGCACCCGCCTGCTGCGTGTTAATTCAAGCGGAAACGGAAGTGCCAACGTCAAAGCCCCATTGCCGTTCAACAAAATGGAAACTATTAAACGCACTGCCAGAAGAGCAAGCGTTTTTTTTTTCTTGCTTTTTTCTTGATTTTTTGTAATTGTAAATTTTGACAACATGCATCAAATAAGTTGCAGGTTTATTCAAATGTTCAACTCGCAAAGACAGCTAATGGACGAAAGGACCTTTGATACCGTTGCTGCTGCTGCTGCTGCTGCATTTAATGATAGCCATCTTGGCATGCGGCATGCGGCTTGGCAAGTTATTTGATATAATAAACTCGCAGAGTTTGCGTGTTGCAAACGGCTTCTAAAAAAAAAAGTTGAGTTAATGAAAACCGCAAATTGTTTGAGTTGCTGCTGCTGCTGCTGCTGCTGTTGCTGCTGCTGCTTCCTGCCACGTTTTTCACATCCGCTGGAATTGGAAGGCAGGCAAATTAAAAAATACCATAGCTCAGGTGGAAACAAGAGCAACCACAACAACATTGGCAAGAGAATAAGCATTGTGGCTGCGGCTTGTTATTAATATTTATCTTTGGTAATTTTAGGAATTTTTTAATAACAAAATCCAAGTGAAATGTTTTGTGGTGCAGTTGCCACAGTATTAACTATACAACCACCGCCTACTGCTGCCCCTGCTGCTGCTGCTGCTGTGTCCCTTGCCAAGAAGCCTGCGGTCTGAACTTGTGCCTGTTCCTCTGCCCAGTATAACTTGGCCTGGACTTTGCCCAGGCAGAGCCTGCTGCTGCAGCTGCAAAACTCGATGGCCAAATATTTGCCTAGTGCCTGGCAGCTGCATTGTGCAAAGTTTTCCACTGACTGGCAAACTTACTTTTCTGCGGTTTAACAATTGAAATGCTGTGGTTACCAGGTAATGCCAACAAAATTCAAGTGAGATTCGAGGCTAAAGTTGACTCTCATGCACAGCCATGAGTGATGACCGAACCAAGGTGAGCCATCCACCAAACCCATCTATGGTCCTCCAAAGTGCTTTCTCAAAGTAATATTGATGCCAAGACCAAGTTGAATTTTACATAAGCGAGCTGATTATGAGATTGAAATTGAGATTGAGTTTGAGATTGAGGCACTGAAATACACTAAAAGTAAAATATAAAATTCATAATTTTGGTTTTATTAAATAAAAATGGAAAGTGGAAACAACTGAAAGTCTCACTTTAATAACTTGGCATATCAAATTTTATTTTGCCTATCATATGCATAACAATAATATATATCTTTCAGTGTATGTGCAAGCATCTTTTGCTGTTTTTATCTTAGTTAGTTTTGTGTATAGTAAAAACAGCATTTTCCTCTTTAGTGTTTTTAGTACAAATCTGTTGTTTCTACAACTAATGCTGTCCCTACAATGTGCGCATTAGCTGCACATAAGCACCACTCAGCACTCGTTCAACCCACAAACTAAATCCCAGGCAGCCACACACACAAACACACACACATACAAACACACACACACACACACACACACCCACACCATACACACACTTGATTTAGCAGCAAAGCAACCAAGCAGAAAGCTGCTTAACTATTTTGCCAACTCATTTTGCATATTATTTTTTTTTTTTGTTTTTTTTTTTTGAGCTAAAGTTGAATCATTTTCAAAATATTAATATGATACGGACGATTTGAAACGTTATTGGTTACGAGCAACTAGCAAGCACTTCACTTCCCACTCCCCCCCCACTCCACCCCTCTTCTAAAATCACTTTTGCCACTTGTGTCTGGTTGAGTTGTCGAACACTTAAGTTGTGAGCTACTTCAGAGATTGTAGAACATTTTTGCAGCAAATAATTTACAAATTTCATAGAAATGCCTCTTGATCTGCAGCAACATAAAGTTGCAGCTTGCTGCATACTTTTGCATACATACTGTTTGGATGTGTGTGTGTGTGTGTGTGTCTGATTGGGTTTTAATGCGAAATTAATTGCTGCGAATAGTTTTGCTAAGCGGTTTAGCAATCGCCCCCCCACACCCCCCACACACACCATCAAAAACTTCAATTATTTGTTCAGCAAAATAATAATAATTGTATTAAAGCAAGAAGCAGCTGCAGCTGACTGCCCCAACTTTTGCATATCTCTGACAGACTTCACTTAATTAATTAGCTCTGTGGCTCTGCGAATGTGAATAATTGATCTGCGCTGTTGTTGTTGTTGTTGTTGTTGTTGTTGTTATTGTTTTTGTTGTTGTTGCTTATGAAACAAAAGTCAAGTGCATTTGCGCGTGCCGAGCATTGAAAATACCAGCGAGAGAAACGGAGTGCCCACAGTGCCTGCCAATAGTATGCAATCAATGCTGCTTATTGTTTTTCACACACACAGCACACACACACACACACACACACACACAACACACACACTTCGTGTGGCCATTGTTGTTATGGATTATTTGCGCTGGGCACGGGTCTATCTTACATGGTGTATACGTAATGTGCGTATTTTCAATTTTGCACGACCCAAAAACTCCACAAACACACACAGTCACACACAGTCACACACACACACACACACACATAAGATAAACAGCTCGACCAGCCGAGGCGAGACCAGTTGAGTTGAGTTGAGGAGTCGTCCATGGAAATTAAGCCAATGCCAATGGTTGCCACTGCGGTTGCTGCTCGACTGAGCTGCAACGTTAATTGCAACGCTTTGTGCAGTCGGCTACGACTACCTTTTTGTTGTTGTTGTTGTTGTTGTTGCCGTTTTTGTTGCTTGTCGATGCATGCATGCAAAACACGCACTGGGTAAATGATACGCTGCGCAGCTGTAGGAGGAGCAGGAGGATGAAAGGAGGAGGGTGGGTCTTTTGGGTGTTTGTATGAATGTAACAACATTTTTTCGCACTGTGGTTTTTTGTGCTGTGTGGAAAATTTACTGCATGGCACATTAAGCAGGCAAGTGGTGATATGATTGGGTTTATGAGTGTCTGCCGCTGCTTCCTTGCCACTTGCTTACCACATAACCAAAAAATTTTATTTTGTCTACTACACACACACACAACACACACACATGCGTGCGCGTGTGTGTTTGTGTTTGAGTGTCTGCTCAATGCAGCGTAGAATTTGCACAAGTTTTTTAATCGTCCGTCAAATTAGTTGCCAATTCAATGAGCTAAGCAAAAGCAATTTATTGATAGTTTGAGCCTGATTATACGCAGCTATAATTACAGCTAGGATAACGGCATGTTTAACCAATTAATTTTTAAGGATGTGTAATAACTTTTTTTGAAAAGATGCGTACAGAGAAGTTGATAAAAAAGAATTTATTCAGGCAGTGTTTCCTCAAATGCTTTCAGCAATATTTAAATAAAATTGTCAAAAATCACCTATGACAATTTCATATATAGCTTAACCAGAAATCTGATTTAAAATATATATATATATATATTCATATTGAGCTCAGATTTGATTTTTTAATAGCCACGCTGCATAATTATAAAAGTTTGCACAACAATTTATGGTTATTTAATGCATACAGAAATACTCTCTCTTTTTCTCACTCTATCTCATTTTCTATCCTTCTCTTTCTAACTGTCGTTTCAGTTAAGTGTTTGACTATTTATTAACAATTTTGTAATTAGTGAAACGACTTTGTTTGGTTATATTTGTTGCTGTTTTTGTATGGGTAAGCCTCTGCGCATTTTAAGTCTATGCAAATTAAAAAGCAATTGAAATTTTATGGCCCAAAGTTGCGCACAAATTGATGGCACTTGCAGAGGTAAACTTAGAGAGAGGGAGGGTGAGTGGGGAAGAGTGAGAGAGGGAAGGGAAACAATTAAAAATGTGTGTGCCACATGAGACTTAAGTAGATGCGTTTACATAGTACGCCCAGTAATTGCCATTGGCATTGGCAGTTAACTTGGCCTGACTGACTGCCAATTGGCACGCGTTGCAAATAGAATTAATAAAATATTGAATATGCCACACGGTTGACTCGTTATTTATGTGGCAATACCTGTAGAACGTGTGCCTGAGATATCTCTCTCTGTCTGCCTGCCTGTGTGTGTGTGTGTGTGTTAGTGTGTGTTTTTAGCAAATTAATTACTTTACCTAAGCGTTCTGCACATGCTCTGCTGTTTGGCAGAACCCGCCGCCCACAACTTGATTTTGAACTGAACGTTTTTGAGAAAATTGGAAAATTCCTTTTGTTTGCCCTGTCCAGCCGAGTGTTGCCTTGGCTAGTAATCGACAGTGGTAGGGGTGGAGTGGAGGGGAGTGAAGCAACATCGGGCATTACTATTAACTTGTTTTTCAATCTCGAGGCACGCCCCGCCTGCTATTTGCTCAGCTCTGCTCTGCCATTTCCTTTACCTTGGCCATTGTTTTACAGGTGCTTTTGGCTTATTCTTGCCATTGTTTTGTCGGTGGGAACAACAAAAATCTACAAAAATAATTGCCACGGCTGGCAGCCATTTGGTGCGCTTTTAAGCTTCACTTAAATGAAATTGTAATGAAAATGAAAATGAATTTCTATGGCTTGATGTTTGTGCTGCCACCAACATCTTTTACTCTCTCTCCCTCTCTCTCTATCTCTCTCTCTCTCTCTCTCTCTCTCTCTCTCTCACTTTTCCACCTTTCCCTGTTGTTGTCTGAATGTAATTGCTTAGGATAAAAGTTGCATTTACTTTTAATTCAATTAGTTGCTCGTGTGCTCTTCCCTTTTGCCATTGTTTTCATTCAGTTTTTGAACTTGATGGTCTATCCAGCTCCACTCTGCTCCACTCTATTTTGCTCTGCTTTTGTAATGCACAAAAAAAAAACTGCGCTCAGCTAATGCAAAATATAATTTCGCTCAAGCAATAAAATTCATAGCCTACTTATTTGGGGCGCATGCTTGATGCCTGCTACGAGTTGGGGCATTCGGTTTATTTGCTGCATGTGGCTGGCAACGCCTACCGCAATGGCAAGCGCCTTCGCTGACCTGGCAGTCAGCCAAAAGAGGCGTTCTTTGGTTTTACGATGTCAGGCAATGCAACTGGTTGGCAAACCCTTCTCCTTTCTCCTCTCGCACCTCGACTCTTTCTTGTTTTTCAGTGTGTGTTGGTTTTTTGTGTTAGTTAGTTCAGGTTTTGTTTTGGTTGGTTGAAATCACTTTGAGTTTTTGGGGTGAGTTGCTGAGTTTATTGCAACAAAAAATCAGACGTTGTTTTTTGCAAAACCCACTTATTGACTTAATCAATCAGCCTTAAGTATTTTGTTAGCATAAAACTATTTTCTTATATATATATCATATGATCCCAATTTAATAATAACAAATTGGAATCTTGTGCACTGCGACCTAATAGATCTATTGTGCCCCTTCTGAGCTTATAGCTCCATCATTAACCCCAGTTCCTGTCAGGATCTTTGACATTCATAACATGCATCTTTAGGAGATGCTGCATCTTTTCCTGGCTTATGCGATACATTCCGTTAGGATGAGAGTTGAAGACTCCTCCTCGACTTCACAAAACCTACATTGACTGTTGCTACAGATATCCATTTTGTCCTGTAAGTAGACCGATTAATATCCTTAGCCCATTCCTACCCATGGATATTACTTGCTTAAATCGTTTATGATTACAGAGTCCTGGTTTCCACAGTTAAAATAATATCAATATAAAGAAAAACTGACAACTTTAAGCAATTATTTGAAAGCACTTTTAATTCCCATCTTGACAAGATCAATGCAGCTGCGACTTTTAAGCATTTCAGCTCTGCTTTATGGATTGGCTTTAAGAGCTGACTCTCCCAGCATAAGCTTCATCCACATGGCTCTTGCTACGTGCGCTGTAATAAACACATGCGCACACAAGCACATACACACACACACACACACACACACGACATATGCAGAAGCTGATACCATACAAGTGCACATCATTAGCAGTGCCATTGTTTTCGCACAACAATATGCTTATTATCTTCAATTTCCGGGCAAAATGCATAACAAATAAAAACAATAATAGCAGAGAGAGAAAGAGAGAGAGAGAGAGAGAGAGAATGCATGTGAGATGAGAGAGCGAGATGGAGAATGCAAGTTGCAGCTTTGGCTTATGGTTAATGGATTTCTGAACGTATGTCTGACTGTTGAAATTGTTAAGTTTGCATTTCTTATCGCAAGCGAAAAGCAAGTTTAGGCGCTTACGCTTAAGCTGCCTGCCAATTGAAAGCGATGTGGCATAATTGGGTACACACTTGTCAAGGATTTAACAGAGACAGAGAGAGAGAGAGGTAGAGAGAGATAGAGAGAAACAGAGACTCTTCAGCCACACAGGCAAACAATAAGCGCGCTAATTGAGGATAATACGCATTGCCGCTGAGGCAACGACATCCAGCATAAAACCCATAAACAAATATCCAACTACGCAAAAATTTTTAGACCGAAGTTGGCATACCCTGCAGATCTGAGCAGCATTTATTAATTATTTTTTTTTATTTATTTATTTATTCAGCCTAACATAAATAAATATTCTCATTATATCTAAAGTGATGAAATTGTATCGAAAGCAATTTTTATAATTCCCTTCACTGAGCTATACGTTTTTAGCATTAAATACTCTCTAAAATTATTTGAATATTATCTACAAATTTGTTTTTGGGTTGCATAACTATGCACTAAGTCGCAATACATTCAAATTACAGGGTATTGACTTATGCATGAGTATTCACCCATGTATAGAGATATATGTATATGTCAAAGTACTTGCACAAGCATCCATATTCCTATATATATCTGCATATATATATATATATGAGCATAATAAAGATATATCTCATGAATTTCAAGCTGTAGTTTTTGTTCCATCGTAATAAGCTGGCTTAATTTGCTGCGCGTTGAATATTACAGAAGTCTTTGATGTCTCCACATTTCATAAAAATCTCATTAATTTGTTGTTAAATGACAAGATAAATTAAACATTAGCTACAGAAAAAAATCAAATCTGTGCACAACATAGAAAATATGTGTGTGTAAATAATTTGCGAAGCAAAAAAAAATTACAGTTGCTAAGAGCAACTTTTCTGTGTTAATAAACACACACAACACACAACATTTATTACTGTAGAAATTGATGCGCATTTTTTATATTTAGGCCTGAATGGGGCGTCAAAAAAACCCTTTTTGCTGCTGCTTATTTTTATTGATTGAAATCAAAAAAAGGCTTTGCTCTCGTTTTGAATCTCAGGCAGGCAACAGATGGCACAGCTCTCAAACAACCCTTTTGAAAGGTATTTTATAATTTTATTGTATATTCATCAAAGTAGGTGAAAATTAAACAATATTTACAACATGCTTGTCAAGAGGTTCAGCAATTCAGATGTGCTTAAATTGATAAGAATTTGTTGCACAAATATAAATAAATAAAACAAATATAAAAATTGAAATTATTTGTACAACACTCTCTTATTTGCTGCTGAGAGTGGTTTAAAAATAGAAAACTTAACCCTGACCGATGTCTAACCTTCTCAAAGAATATTTAATTATTTTCTGTTATGGCTGCTCTGGACAATTTAATTAAAAATGTGGCACCTATTTTTCTGCTCCAGCCTGTTCATTAATGTGACGCATTGTCAAAGCTATCAATGCCAGCAATAAATATGGTTAGTACTCTGTTCCTTACATTTTGGTATCCACGTTTTGCTGGCTATTATAGTGCAACGCTCATAAATCATAAATGGCAGATGCCACAGTACCACAAACCGCACAACAGGGGCAACATGGGCAACATGGGCAACATGGGCTCGTCAAGCAATGATTTTATTGAAAATTTCACCTGATTTATAGGCTGTCCGCAGACTGAAACTTAATCACATGGAAAAACGAAGCTCAAAGTGTGTCCAGCCTTTTGTCCGAACCCGCTGGTTAACTTGCTTGTTATCCAAAATGACATATTGACATGTTATTCAATGATTGCGATGGAGTCTGGGATATGAAGTTTGGGGGGGATGTTGCATGTAATGATAACATAAGCAATTACTTACTCATGTACGTCATTTAAATATCAGTTGCGAGTCGACAATCCAATAAAGCACTTGTCAGTGATCACACACACACACACACACACACACACACTTGCACACACACACAAACCCATTCGACTTGATTAGGCTCGGGAGAGCAGTTAAGTTAACCTTTTGGCCTTGCCTTATAAGAAATAATTATTAATATGATTACGCTTTTTTTGGCTTGGGTGTTTGCGCATAGGGGGATATACGGGGGGAGTTGGGGTGGGGGCATTGGACTCGTTGGCAGTCATGGCACTCCAGGCTGCACTTATCGTAAGGTAAATAAGCCACTTGTAACTCAAGTAGACATCCCAAACAGGCAGCGTCTGCCGACGAAATTCCCATTCCCAATCCCCTTCCCAATCCCCTTCCCATTTCAATGTCCTGTGCATGCTCATGTATTTTTAATATCTTACCTCAAGTGTCTGACTCAACAGCCAACACAGAACCCACTCACATCCGAATGCTGCACATATTGAGAGCTTCTTTTTCACACACACACCACACACACACACACACACACACACTTATATATATTCTTTTCCTTTTTGCCCCTTTTTACTCGAGTTTTATCGGCCTTAAAGTGTTGGCAGTTACCCATACATAGCCAGTTTCCACTTGTTTCAGTTTGGTTTGCTTTTTCGGGCATCTGGCGATGCTCTGCCCATGGGACACATAACCGTAAATGCTTCCCATATGTGGTTGTGTGTGTGTGTGTGTGTCTGTGTCTGAGTATGTGTATTGTCTTGCGGTTTGATGTGATGTGCTAAGATGTCCGAAATTGGTACATTTAAAGACCCGTTCAGTTTGACTTAAACTGTGTTTAGGCCTCGCCAATTTCAGCTTATTGTCGGCGTTCATTCAAATTACCAATTGTCCAGTGATAAGCGTTTGCAGAATTCCTTTTTGTGGATTAAAAATGTATCAGCTTAATAACAATGCGCATATAAATAAAGTTTCAAATAACAAGTGTGATAAACGAAATTAAAGCCAGTATAAAAAGAAGTATAAAAAGAAACTTCAATTGTAAATATTTTACATGAATTTCAGATAATTATTATGGATTTTAAATCAAAACTAAAGCTGTCCTGAACATAATCCCAATTACAATGACAGTTCTTAAGTTCTTTAGACAAATAAAAAAAAATAATAAAAAAATATATGTAACTGCAATAACAAAAAGCCCTTTGGCAAGGACTTGGCAGAGCTCAAAACGAGCCAACTACTTAGCTCACCTAGCTCTGAGTACTTGACTTTGGCATCAGCAACAATTGCAATCATTCTTTGTCTGCTTTTCTCTCCACTTTTCTTGCTCCCCTTACGTCTCTCTTGTAACTGCTGCCAAAGGCAAGTGGCAAGTTAGCTGTGTGGCTGCAACAACTTCTCGTGCATCTTGCTGCAGCCACACGAAAAAAAAAAAAAAAAATTAAAAGCTGGTAGCCAACGCGTTATGGCAACGATAATGTGGCAGCTGATGAAGGCAGTGCTAATAATAATATGAATCATAATGAGAATGATAATCATAATGATAATAATAATGCAGCTGTGTCTGCCAGGACGATGATGATCACGATGACGACTATGCCAATTGAAAATCCTTTCTTTGGGCAGCTCTTTTCATTACATTCAGCCAAGGTTGGAGCGGCTCAATTATGAGAAAACGCTTATTTGAAAATTGCTAGTTAATTGTTGCGGAGTGGTAACTCAACCCAGCTCCAGTTTCAATTGGCAAAAAACTCAACAGCAACAATGAAAAAAAATGAGAGACTCGACTTGAAGTAAAAGTGCCATTATAGCCGCGGGACTACGAATAAACCAAGTTGCCTGCCAGGCTTCATTGTTGGCTCAATTAAATTAGAAGGAGCCCGGAAAAAAGTCGACTTTCGTATTTGATTTAAATTTTAATTGTAGACACTCAGTGCTCGTGGCTATCATTTTTGGAGCGTACCAAAAAATTTGCATAATAAGCGCCAAATTTGTGTTGGGGACCGCCCCCCCCGGCACAGAATGGGAAGAATAACGAATCCAAAATCGAGTCTTGGCTGGCGACGGCAATGGCAATGGCAATGGCGACACATGCCCAGACAGGTTTATAAGCTATCTGACAGGTAGTAACAAAATGCGAAGCCAAGTGCTTCGATTATGCCAGAAGGGCAGCCAGTGAAGCGACTCCACATGCTTTAATTTTCCAGCGGAATGAGCAGCGGCAAAAAAGAGCGGGCAACTGTAAAGGATGGAAGATTGACTGGTTGCCGCTGACAACAAGTGGCTGGCAGCAGCAAATTCATTATAATTTATAATAAGCAACAACGCTGACAACAGCAGCAACAGCAGCAGCAACAGCAGCAACAGCAACAACAACAACGACAAAAAATCACATGAGCTGAAGAACCTTTTCCTCACACACATGGAATGCAAGAAGAGTAACTAAGCATCAGTAGGATCGACGATGGGATACTCTATAACACGTTATTCAAACTTTAATTGCTTATTAAACATTTATTATTAATTAGCAGAAAATGATTTCTTTAAAAATGTCTATTAATGCTGCTTAAAAACTACAAATTGTAAATTGTTTGACTGAGATTAGGATTTTTATTTTCTCATTGTACTGTAAAATATACAAAAATTATCCATTCATTATTTTTAATATACCAAGTTCAACAATGGCATGTTATTCAAAATGCAATTTTCCTGTATCCACATCATTTCTCGCGTTTCTCTACTACCAACTCCAAATATTTAAAATTCCCTTTAAATTCAATTTTCTGTTTACAGGGTATAAAAACTGCGCAACGCAACGCAACGCAACGCAACACAACCAATAATGAAGCTCATCATTATCCTGTGCACAAATCCAATTTGATTATGTTAATACACGTGGAAAGGAAATGCTTTTGCAATTGCAATTGCCAATTGGCACATCCTTGCGTGTCCGTGTGTTCCCGAGTGCCCGTCTCCCAAATCCCAATGAAACGCATCCCCTGCCTATGCCACCAATGATACACACACAAAAATACCCCATGTGGACTTAACTTCAATCGTTGATGTGTTTTGCTGCAGCTTTGATTTTGTTTTTTTTTTTTCTTCTTTTTTTGTTGTGGTTGATTTTTCTGCTTTTCGATTGAAGTTGTGTCGAGTTTTGAGAATTGCGTTGATTTGCGTATTATGAATTTCCAATTATTCTGCAAATAGAATGGATGCCATTGCTCAATTATTATTTGGCTGATTTAATAAGATCATTTCTCTATTTTTCGATTAAAAACTTAAATATTTATGAATAGGCTGGTCATCATTTTTCAATGCTTAATTGTTGTGGCTCTGCTTAAACAATTTGAAATTCTATTTTGTCATCATTTATAATTAAAATTTATTTACTTATCAATTAGACTTTTACATTTTTAATAGTTTGTCAAACTAACAACAGAACAAAGAAGTTGCCAGATAATAATTTAATAATTAAAATATACAATTAAAAGCTTAAATTATTTGAAATTATATATAGAAAAACGGCTGAAAAACTGCACTATTTTTGATATATGCATTTAAATATATTTTGCTCTTAATTGTGCTTTACTTATCGATCCATTGATGTTATAGATTTTGTTGCAGTCTTTAAAATTGAGCTCATTAGGTATTTGTAATACAAAACAGAGAATTAAATCGCAGCATCGATCTCCATGGAGCTGACATTCCTTAATTTTGCATCAATATTATACAAACTGATATTTATGGCATCTATTACTAAAACTAACTGATGCATTCTGTATCTGTGTGTGCTTGGTATATTGCTCTATTTGACCGACTACTATCAAATAGAGACAAATTCTGTGGTTTATGTCAGGCAAACATTTGCTTGGTCATTTGCCATTTTGGTCGGTATATTTGTGAGACAGCGACAAAAGCGGCCGCATTCTAATTAAACGTTTCGGCTTCGGCTGCCAGTGTCCAGCTATTTTTAAAGCCTAAAATGCCACGCCCATGCCAGACACCGTAAACTGCTGACAAATGCGTGTGTGTGTGTGTGTGTGTATGTGTGTGTGTTAGGCTTATGTAATCAGGGCTGTCTCTGTGCTGTGTTAAAGGACCAGAGTCCGAGCTCAAACCGAGGACGGTGCCAGTGCGTAAATAAATTATATTTACGCAAATTCGCACTCGAATCGTGGGCGGACAAGGATGTAGAAGTGAGCATTGCTGTTGCCATAGCTGTTCTTGTTGTTGTTGTTGTTATTGCAGGCACAGGACGTCGACGACTGCGACTGACATGATAACATTTTGGCCTAAAATTGGCAACAACAACAACAACAACTAAGACAATGCTCAATGCCGCCAGAGTCGCAGTCAGGCGAAACAAACTGCGAGAATGAGATAAAAGGAGTGGGTGGCGGAAAGGGGGAGGGGGAGGGGTGTGTGGCAGAGAGTGCGGTGATGGCGCCCATTGTTAGTGCTCGTAATTGGGTAGCAACAATTTATGCGTCAGTTACTGAGGCAGGCGTTGCAGCATGAATTACAATGCCAGAGCCACACATGTGGCACACTCAGTGGACAGATTGACTGACTGACTGACTGATTGACTGACTGACTGACTGACTGACTGACGAACGACAAACGCAATTGCAATTTTAGCTGCAAAATGCTGCTGCATTATTTTTACGTTTGCATTTAAATGACCAAAAACTATATAATGCAACTTGAAATACATGCCAATGCTGCACACCCACACACACACACACACACACACACACACACACACAATCATATGAATAAATTTGAAGTTTTGGCGCAGTTTTGAGTTTTGTTTGTGACACAATTCCATTTAATCGCTTCTTTGGCGCCACACTTGCAACAAAAACAAGACAAAAACAGCAGCATGCCACAGCCAAAGCAAGATAGCAATCGGAATAATAATGAATCCCTTTATTATCATAGTGTTTGCCATTGTTGTTAGTGTTATTGTTGTCGCAATTGTTGTGCCCCTACTCTCTCCTAGACTTGGTCTGCTCATCTGCTCCCTCTGGCTCCCATCCGACTTGGCCAACGTCCTTACGCTTTTAAGGCCGCTTCAGTATCCAACTAATGTATCCCTTCTGTGGCGCCTTGCACTTCCACTTAAGCGATTTCGTCTGCTTAAGTTCAGCATCAATGACCTGGTCCAGAGTTCATAAGCCGTGGATTCGAATTGAGCAATTGTAAATTGTAATTAATAAAATGCGAATTTTTATAAATAACTCATTCATGCGTAGTTTCATTATATTCTGTGTTCTGTGGTCATTCTCATAAGATTAATTTTACAATACTATAACAATTAATTATTTAAAAACAGTTTTATTTCTTTTATGCTGCATAAATCTGTATTGTAATAGAGTAGACTTTAAATTTTAATAAATATTTATAGTCCACATTTCTACTGTACACTCCAAGTTATCTTAAGACTATATATCTTAGGTTTCGAGTGGCACATTGCTCATTTGCCCGTTGTGTCCAATGCAATGGGTTTTGTAGGCTATCGCCTGGGTTTTGGGCACTTCCTTGGTGTGCTTTGGGGGCAAGGCATTTAATTATAATTCAGCTTGTATGTGTTGTTGCTTTAGCGGCATTTAATATATGCGCAAAGTGTTGCAGCACCGGCAGCGGTTGCCGCTTTCAAAACAAATGGCCAACGCACCGCCAAAGCGGATGCAGCCGGAAACGGATGTTTGGGTGTTGCACATTGTGTGTGTGTGTGTCTGTGTGTGTGTGACTGCAACTGGGAGTCCGCCGGTGTCTGTGTCGGTGTGTGCAGCTTAGTTATGTATAGCGCATAGTAGGTGTTAAATTTATGCATTTCGGATGGCTGACAACAACTGACAACTACAACAATGCCGAATGGCGGCATGAATATGTTGAATGAATGCAGCAACTGGCAAACATTTAACAAACTAAATTTAATAGACTGCTGATACGGCTGATACTGTTTTTTGCTCACTGTAGTTGGTAAGTGATATTGGGTGTGTGTGTGTGTGTGTGTGTGTGTGTTGATGAAACGTGTGCTTTCAATCATCAAAGAGATAAAAAGCAAAGAAGGCGCCCGTCGCCAAATTGCAAATAAATTGCAGAAATTGAATCAAATACGCATGCAATTGCAAACAAATAGAGCGAATGGCGAACGGAGAATGCCGAACGGCGAACTGCTCCCAGCCAGGACAGCTGGCTCATAGACAAACAAGCCGGAGCAACAGCCAGGGACAGACAGAGAGACAGACAGACAACTGGAGGCGCAAACGAGACGCGACGCGACGCGACAGTGGAGTCAAGTTGAAGAAGGACTCGGCAACTGGCGACGCCGCCGCAGCCACCGTCACCGCCGTTTGCCGTAGCCTGGCCATGATATTTGTTGCAAAAAAGCAATTTTATGCTTGCAAAGGCATGAAAAGCCTTTGTTCGTGTCTATTTCACGTTAGTTTGGCGTCTGTGGCGGCAACGCCTCTCTCACACTCCCTCACTCTCTCTCTTCAACTCGATTGCATATGTTGCGCATACGCCACGTACGTCGCACAAGAAAAAAGTGGCACACACACAAAACCAACGAGCAGCAAAAGCAGAGGCAAAACAAAAAAAAAAGAAAAAAAAGAAAAAATAAAAATGCTGCTGAAGTTAGCGCGGCAAAGGCGGGAAATGAATTATTTATGAAGTGGTTGGCTGCTTGTTATTGCTTTTATTGCTGCTGCTGTTGTTATTGTTGTTGTTGCTGTTGTTATTGTTGTTGTTGTTGCTGGTTTCAACACACTCATCGGCCTTTGTTGTACGTGCAAGCCGTTGGTGCAGTTTCAAGTGTTTTTTACTTTATCAATTGGTTGCTTTGCACTTATTTGTTATTTGTTCTCGCCCACTCACACACACACACACACTCACACACACACACACATTGAGTGAGACTAGTGTGCGCTGCATTTCCGCTTCCGTTTTTGTTAGGCAACTGTTGCGCTCCCGGGAAGCTATTTATTTTATTTGCCATTGCCGCTTGACGCTCTGCTCGTTTGCTAAAATCAAAGAGGAAATTGAATTTGTTGCGCAAAATGTATGTTTTGAAATGGAAATGTTGTTTGCCGTTGTTGCGCCAATTTCCTGAGCACCCCCGTATACCCTCCCCCGCCCCTTTTTTTTTGACATCCGTGTGAGCCTTTTGATTAGTTTTGATTTTTCGTCTACAGCCAATCGAACTGACCCCTACAGCATCCGACAGAGCGCTCTCTTTGAGCATCCACTCCTTTGGCAATTTTTCATATGAGCGCGTCCGCACTGACAGCTTCGAGATGCCGCAAGATTTATGCATGTCAACTGACAAAACATTGGAGTGGTTTCTATTTGTACTCGAAGGCAAGCGTGAAAAGTTAATGGCCTGTGCCTTGTTGAGTGTCATGTATGAAAAACTTTAAAATTTAGCAAAGCATTTTATATTGATAAAAAAAAAAAACCATAAGAAGCCACAAAAAAAGTGTTCAAGAAATTTTAGAGTTTAAATTTGCACTTATTAACAAGTTTTTATTGACAAACAAAAATATTTACATTATCAATATGATGATTCGAATATATTATTGAAATCTTCCTTTTCATAGCTACACATTAATATTGACTTTGTTTGGATGTGAAATACATCTGCAAATTTCAGCGCATTTTAATTTTATTAAATTTTCGTTGCATTGCACAATTTGTGTTGTGTTGCACACACGGGATGTCTGCACTTGGACAATCGAGTAATAAACTTTAATTAAGTGCAAATTTTCGGAAAAGCTTAAAGCAGGACTTGCTGAAATGTTGGCTGAGCAACTGAACTGCGAGTGCGCAACATGCAACATGCAACATGAGACACGTCAATGTAATGTAATTCAATTTGTTTTTCCAATAATTACTTGTGCAAATGCGACTCGCGCATTAATAAAATGGAGGAAAAAGGGAATTGTCATAAATAATGAACAAAATACCTTGGCAGCCCTTGACACGCCCATCAGCGGCTGGTGGTTTATACGGTGGGTCATGAGGCATCAGCTGTCGCTTCATTAAATGTACAGTTATTAAATTACCGCAACAACAGTCGCTTGCAATTTGTACAATGTGAAAAATGTAATTGCCAAGGCGGCGGCCAGATTCGGTTCCATGTTTAATCGTAAACGGCTGAATGATAAAACGAGAGAGAGACACACAGAGAGAGAGAGGGAGATAGAGACTAAGAGAGGGAAAATGCGGTGGGAGAAGGGTAGGAAAGAAGAATAAAACCAGAAAAACCACATTTGGCAAAAGCCAGTCAGCCTTCCAGCGTTGAAAATCGATGCCCAAATGACAGTGACAATTTCATTTAATTGGTTTTAATTAAATTAATGAGTAAATTTTACAAATTGATGCAAAATGATAAATAAGTAATTTAATATATATTTTTCTCTCTCTATATATATATGTGTATTTTTTTTATGCCATACTTAATTTAATAACGTATAGTTTTGTACTTTGTATTTTATTCTATTAAATGCATATGTAAAAAATATATATATAAATGCTGTCAAACTTAATTTAGCTTAATTAATTTTGAAAATAAGCTGAAATAACGTGGTTAAAAAAGTGCTGATAATTAATTTATTGAAATTTTAACAGCGCTCGATTTTTTATTGCTCACTTTTAATGCTTTATGAACTTTAACCAAATAACGAGTTTATACACTGAAATACAATTTATGCATATTTGAATACAGGGTTTAATTTAGTTTTTCATGTTGTACAAAGTTGACATTTTTATTCTATTAAATACTTTTGAAAAACTTAACTGACTTTGATTGAATTACAAAACTAGCTTTTATTGATTTTTGCTTTTTACCAAACCTACATTTTTACTAACTCACTGAACACATTTTTTTTAAATTTATCTGTTAACTGAAAAAGAGATCCACGCAGCATGCGAGCAAATTGTGTTTTCCACATTTGTAATGAAATTAATTTCATTTTGGATATTTTTCATAGCACACAGTTTGAAGCGTTTTACGTTTTACTGCCTCCTGCCACCAATTGCTATGCAACCTTTGTGAATTTTTCATTTTCTTGGCAGAGCGACTGACTCGCAGAGGGATACCAGAGGCCAGGCAGAAGCTTCCTGTTTTTCATAAGCACATTAAGCGCAGCATGGGTCGATCCTGTGATGCATTGCAACAGCAAACACAAAGGGCAAAATATCCCCTACGTAAAACAAAACAAGAGCAAAAAAGAAAAGAAGCAAAACGCGGGTATAGCAAAAAAAAATATGTAAAAAATAGAATAACGTTGTTTACAAACGCAGCTTGAATGCATTACATGCATTTGATGCAGTCCTGATACCCTTACAGATCAAATGGGTAGCTGGGCTGAATTATACAGCATTTCAAAAGAAATAATTATATGTATTAGTTTATCACAAAATAAAATTAATTATGTTTTAATTAACACATTAAATTTATCATTTAAAACAAGCAAAGAAAGATCAATAAAGTTCAGTCTAATATAACTTCTCAGAATCAAAACCATTTATTTATGTAATCGATTAATTTAAAATTAAAATTTGATAACAGCATTTTTTTGTCTGTCTGTTTTTTATCTTTGTTTTATTAGCATTTTCACTTTGAAGTGCATACAAAACTCGACTTGTTTTCCTGGTGATTTTTTTGTTCTGTTTTCTAAATAAATTTCGAGATCAACCTGTTGTTTATTTGCGTTGCTGTCAAGCGCATAAAATATAGACTGAGGGTGCATAGTCAGGGGAGGGGGCTTTAAGGTAAGAGGCAAGCATAGGGAAAGTGTGCTGGTTGGGGGAGGTGAGGAAGCGTACACAAAAGTGCTGCGCGTTGGTTGACACCAACGGGGAAACTTGTTTGTTTGTTTACCACTGGATGGTTGTGCATGCATTTTTTATGCTGAGAAGACATAAAAGAAAAATGTACATAAACGTCGGTTGAGGTGTTTACCGATGCGTTTCGCCCAGTTGCTTGGGGTTACTGCGGCAAACAATGGGTACTTGCTACTGCTGCTGCTGCTGCTGCTGCTGCTGGCTTGGCTCACCTGGTCGAGGATGTCGTTGGTTTGGGTTACAAGACATTTGCTTTTAGCATATCAAAAAGTCGCGTTGGGCTTTATCAAAATGGCCGCTCACCTGCACGCTTCCGGTGCGGAAGTTGTATATGTTATTAGCTCTCCCCCCTCCCAACAACACGCATGTCGGGTTGCTGGACAGACGGAAGCGTGATACTGAAAATATCACAGGAAATCTCGAGTGTGTTATTAAGATCAAAAGCACGCAACGCGTTTGTCAAGTTTTCTGCAACTCTCTGCCGTCTGCTATAAAATTAATATCCGGTGTAAATATAAAAAAAAAAATTCTGCACTACGCATTTTTTTTTGTAAATAATTTTTTTTTTTTTTAAACAAGCAGCAGCAACTTCCGCTGCCAGAGCACAAGCCGCCATTTGCCAGTGAGTACATTTGTTTGTCTTAAGCCGGAAATTGAAGAAAACAAAAATGTTGCTCTTAGTTTTTGGCTAAAAGTTTCTGTGCCAACTTCTTCGACTGCTGCGTCTGCCATATATATATATTCGCAGACTTTAAGCCAGTGAGCGCCAATTACATGAATTGAACTTGGGTAAAACGGCGTTGCTCGCTCCCGGCCGAACTGGGCTATAATTATAAAAACCGCTTTATTGTAGTTTTCAATTACCTTTAAAATTGACAACAAAAGAGGCGGGCGACCATATAATAAATGTATGCAGAAGCTGGCGTTGGCATTGCCGGAGTGCGCGTATGCAAATTACAAGGAATATTTAATTACAAAAAATGCGCATAATTATGTGGAGAAGTGACCAACACTCCACCAAGTTCGCTCCTCATATATGGCTGGCTGGCCGTTTGTACTGCCAATATTAATTATACAATATTATATGGCCACATAAATAAAACGTTCCTGCCGCCTCGACCGTCCTCGTTGACGTCGTCCCTTATCTTCTCCTGCTCCTTCTCTCCAGTTCCGACGTCAGCTTCAATAAAATTGAGGAAGCGAGCAATTGAAATGACAAAAAGTCGAAAGTCAACTGCAACTGTGCAGGAGTCTCAAGAGTGGCTCATAAACCAAGAGTTACCATCCATAATTTATTTGTAATAAAATTTCAAACTTGTAATTCTAATTGAATAAATATATAATTTATTAATTTAAAATTGTTTAAGTATTTTATTTCAAATATTTTATTCTAAAAATGCTTTCACTTTCTCCTGCAAAATACAAGCTATTGTTATAAGGAAATATTTAAATTTTTTTAATATTATTGTGGGATTTTGGAAAGTATTCTATATTGTATTATATATTGGAGAAATCCTTAATGAGCATGGACAACCCATTGGGACAAGTTAAGCATCAAGCTGAAAGCCGCAAAGTGGAGGTTGTGCAACTTCTTGCTAGCTGACGTTGCACGTCATGGTTCAAGTGTCGTATGAGCAATATTTTTTTGGTTCGGTTTTCGAATTTTACAGCTCATTATGATAATTTCGTGGCCATAACGCAAAAAATTTTCTGGGCTGGCAATTAAAAATCTGCCATTAAACACAGTCAAGCAACAATCTCTCACACACACATATGTTTTTTTTTTTTTTTGCAGCTTGCAATTTTTAAAAATACAATTTTAATTTACGTACACATTGTCATATAACTCAAAAGGAGACATGCAACGATAAACAAGCGATAAAAAATTATTTAAAAATTTAATTACAACAACAACAACAACAGTTGCTGTTTGCAACAGCAGCAACAATAATAAAGTTGTTGTTGACGAGATGTAAACAAATTTACCGATGTATACATCAAGTCTATTAAAATGTTGCTTGATCAACGAGACAACAACCAGAACCATCGTTGGCTGTTGATTCTGTTGCTGTTGTAGCTATTGTTGTTGTTGTTGTTGTTGATATTGTTGGTCTGCAAGCGACGCCATTTCGCTCTAGACAAGCGCATAATTATGTAATCGCTTTTGCTTTGAGGTAGTTTTCTGAGGGTGTCAGTCTTTGTATACAATAAACTGACAGCTCAGCTCAGTTCTTGTGTTAATGCCTGTTGGGTCTATGACTAAAAGACTAGAATATCAAAAGATTTAAAGAAAAAACAGAACGTCACAAAAATGTACAAGAGCGCTAGAGGTAACAAATACCAACATTTTAATTACTTTTGTTTAATTATAAAAATATCTTTTTTACCTTGATGTACGTCAAGACTTTCACAATTGTGCAGGAATTAAGTTTGCTATAAATATAATAAATTAAATATAAGAATTGCTGATTTTTTCACTACTTTTAAGATATATATGCACCGGCTTTACACTTGATTTAATAGCCTTCCAACAATGCTCCCCAAAAAATAGAAAACTTGTGTCTAAAACTTGGACCGCAACCGCTTGACAGGAAATTGTTTGCGTTCTTTTCCAGTTGAATTTCACATATTTTGGCAACAACATCAATTGAGAGTTGCTGCAATTGAGAGTTGCTCAAATTCGGATTGGCAATCCATAGTTTCAGTTCGATACCTCAATGCCACAAGGAGCAACTTCTGAGCAAATGTAAGTAATCTAAACAACTTTTTTGCTTGTATTCTATACAAACAAAGTGTACATGAGATAAAGCCTGTTGTAGGTAGCAAAAGTTGCCCCGAAAACAAATTGATTTGGAGTGATGCAAAGGGGGCAAGGGGCTAATAATACATATTTCTTCATTTCGGATGTCTTTGACGTGGCAGGCAACCAATTAAATGGGTGCAATAAGTCAGGCAATCAGAGCCAACAAAGGTCAACCTCTGCCGCACGGGCAATTAAATGAAATTGCAAATGCAAACAAAAATAGTAAGAAAATTCTTTTATATCAACAATTTAACGAAGCTTAGATACTCTTTACATTTAAGCTAATAAGTATTAAAAATTAATAAATGAACTAGCAACTTTTAAAAGAAAAGAAGTTAAATATTGTAATAATAAATAATCATTTTCAATTTTATACTTATTATTAATTAAGTAACAATTTGCAGTCGAAGATTGATGAAAATTAACTTGAGTAAAAATTGAAAGAACAATTAGTTTTACTTTTTGCACTGTTTCTGTGGATTTCTCTGTTTGCTTGCACCTTCTCTCATTAGCTTGGGTTACTTTGCTGGTTGAGACAGTTGCCGGCTGTGCATTGCAATCAATTTAATTAATTTTTAATGTCATTTTCTGCAATTTCAATTCAATTTGAAAACACACTCTCGGGCACACACACACACACACACACCTGAAACCCCATTAAATTGTCGCCTTGGCAAATTGAGAATTACGACGGCCGCCATTTCCTTTCCGTTAACTTGGCTCAAACGCAAACTCAAACTCGAGCCAGACTCGAAGACTCAACTCAACGCAACTCGACTCGATTCAACGCTGAACTCAAGACAAAAGCCAAAGTGCCATAAAAGCTGCCAGGCAAGCTATATAAATGTGGCAACAAAGTAAACTGTGTCAACTTTGGGTGTTGTCGCTGGGGTGCTGTCGTCGTATGGGGTGTGGGTGGGAGGGGGTAGGGGGTAGGTTATATGCCACAAAATGTCGCTGGCCAAGTAAAGTAATTTCTTAACGCTGCGTTGCGTTGCGCACCAAGGACGACAATTTTGCAATCGCCATTTTGTTGACTAAGAAATATCGAAGCCATCTTGAAGTGCGAATATGCTACCATGTCACAAGCACAAACACACATACACACACACACACACACACACCGCACACGCACGTACAATACACACTCGTAGTTACAACCACAGTGTTGGTTTTAGCTTCGCCTTCTGCGTTTGCTGCTTGGCCTGCGGTTTTTGCTTGTAGGAGCAGCGGTCTGCGGACATAGCTACCAAGCTATCAACTACCAGCTACGAGCTACCATACCAGCCAGCAGCCAGAAGCCAGCCAGCTAGCAGCTCCAAGCTCCAAGCTGACAGCTCCCAACTCCCTAAGCCTAGCCACCCATCAGCCCATCAGGACCTACTCCCTGCCTTTGGCATACATTTCCTTAGCTTCCTCTTGTGTTGCTGTTGTTTCCGCCATGCGCATGTCCTTTTGGTTACAAATTAAACTTCCGTATTTGTTTAGAAATCCATTTGTTAAATTACTTTGCAACCCGCACACAACTTTTCCCTTTCATTTTTATTATTATTTCTTTACGTTTTAGTTTCCTTTTTTTTCTATCTTTTTACTCCCCGGCAAATATGAAAAATGAATTGCATTTGACTGTTGGCCGCACTGACAGCGAACACTCGTTGCTAAATGATAGGCGTGGCATAACACGCCCCCCCTTTTTTTTTATAAGCCGATTTCTTCAACTATTTGCCAAACAACAATAATTTATGACCAGCTATAATGCTAAAATGCATTTGATAACTGGCTGAAACGCTTTCGCAACAAAAGCCCAGCAAATTTATTTCACTCGGTTTTTGTGTCTAAAAATTGAAATATATTCGAGTCGAGCATATGAAAAAGTTATAAAGCACAACAGTAAATAACACATGCAATACGAATAAACAATAAAAATAACATCACAAATATGCAGCGAACGCGTGTTTAGGCGTCGATAGGCAACGCCAACAGTTACTGGCCTTAAATGGCTAAAAACAAAAAAAAAAAAATATGGTGAAATGGCAACAAGGGACACCAATCCAGGCTGGATTTATGGCGCAAATGAAAATTCTCGATGAATCGAGAAACTAAAAATAAAACTAAAAATAACAAATTGTTAAGGCTAAATTTTATATAAAATTAAATATTGAATATGGAATTGTTTGATAAACAAGATACATTAAAAGTGTATTTTTTTTTTTCAAATTTGAACTCTGATCCGTGATCTTTAAACCGTCAACTGTTAATATTTTCACTATGCGTTGAATTTTTTATGGCAGTGTTTTTAATGGCATAAACAAACACGATTAAACACACAGTGAAAACAAACATACAAAACAGACAAATGTGCGAGAGGATAGCAAATTTTTATTGTCTCTGGCGAGATTGGGTTTTATTTTTCAAAATGACGACGACTACAACAAAAGTCCAAACATTGACGCCAAACCCAAGCACCGGGAGAAATACCCTATGCTGGACGCCATGGGACTTAAAGCGCTTTGACCTCTCTCAAATTTTGTGTGTGTGTGTGTGTGTGTGCGTGTGTGTGTGTGCGTGTGTGTGTCATGTGCTGTTTGGCATTTTATTTAGAAATAAATACCATTATTACTCTGTATATATGCTCGTCACCATTTCCTCTCTCTCTGTAAATATCTTTATATTTTTTATTTTTTTTTTTTAGTTATTTTGTAGCGTATTTTTCTAAAATACCCCAAGCATTTGTTGACCGTCATGACGGTATCCCATTGTGAATGTGAATGCGAAATTGTGTGTGCATGTGTGAGTGTGTGTTTGTGTGTGTGCTTGTGTGTGTGTTTATGTGTGTATTTGTGTGCTCTTCAGGACCTCCCATGGCGTTGCTGATGTCAACTATAGAACGGGTAGGTAATGGTGATGGTGGCTTCATCAAATTCACTTGTCTGCACAACGGTATTATTGATGAAAATTATATGTTTGTGTTTGTATCATGGCCGCCATAGAACATCGACTAACGACCAACATGCTACACAAAATAACAAAAAAAATATAAAAGAAAACAATGACCTTTGTCAGTGCCTTTTACTGCCTGCAACTGCTCTGATTGTTCTCTCTTCTATATGGAAACTTTTTTTTCCCATTCTATTGCGTTTTATGTTACATTTTTCGTGTGTTTGCACATTCGGCACGTGACTAGCGTGAGATTTATCAAATTGTTGTTTGCATTGCAGGCATTTCAAATTGCATATTTCATAAAAAAAAAACACACACAAAATAAATGCTCAAACTGATTGAAAATATGAAAAACTGTATTTAATAAATGTATAGATAAATAATGGTAGTTTTTTTTATTTTAGCTAACTCCGCAATTCAAACACTCTGTACTAATATATATATATATTATTTATGATTCTCTGTTAAACTTAAATATCGCAATATCACTCAAATGTTTATTAGTAAAGTTTTCAAATGAAATTAAATTTTTTTCGTTTGCAATTTTATTGAATATATTGCACAGCTTTTTATTGATAACAAAAATAAAACCTATATTTTATATGGCTTTTATTTGTCATATATATATAAATAGACAGCAATAGCTGCAGTTGCAGTTGCCATGTGCAACATTCTCTGGAGAAAAGCAAATAATAAACAGGCGTTCGGAGACAGCGACAGATATTCGAAATTAATATTTCAATATATTTCATGCAAACGAGCAGAAGCAAAAAAAGTGCCACAAAGCTGAGATACATTTGTATCTGTATCTGTATCTGTATATGTATTTGTATCTGCAGCTGGTATCGGTGTGAGTTGTCGTGTTATTGGCAGCCTTCTGTTAGCCCCAGGTGATTGTCACCGACGAATTGTAGACGAATATGATTTGCTGTTTGTCAAGGTAACTTCAACTATTTGGCTACCCGTCCGTCCCTTTGTCCACCTGTCCGCCAGTCCGATTGACTGACTGTCTATATGATATTTGCATTGATTGCTTTGCGAACAATTTTTAATAAAATGCATGCATGCTTGCACAAACAAAGACACTGCCTTTGGCCCGTTTGATGAAAGCCCAGTCCCAGACCAAGACTCAGACTCAGACAAAATTTATAATCAACAAATATTTGTGATGAAATTTTATAATTAAAGTTTCCATACAACACTTAAAGGTGCAATTCGCGATACTCTTGCATTTGCTTTTATGTTCTGTATGCCAAACATGTCGTAAGTAGATTAATCTATTATCGATAAGTGCAAGCGTCGAAAATTTATAGCCATAAAAAAGCAGCCTGCGGGGCGAGCAAATCGAAATCGCAGACCAAAGCCCCAGAGCAGACCAGGCCAGGCCAGGCCAGACCAGACCAGATCAGATCCAACATACGACCTCCAGACTGCACTTAAGTGCTTGAAAATTGTTTTCGATATTATTTGGCTGCAGTTGTTTTACTCTGTCTCTGTCTCTCTCTCTATCTATCTCTCTCTCTCTTTCAGTTTTTATAGATTTTTTTTGTGTGTCCTGTGACTGTGCTCTGCCTTTCAACACATTTGGCCATTTGGCCGTTTGGCCGTTTACTTGGCCGTTGGCATTTGTCGTGTCTGGCCAATGTCCAGAAAAAACCATTTGTTGCTCTGCTGCCATTGCAAAAGTTGAGCTCAGCTGCACTGAATTCAATTTATTTGAACGGACAGAGAGTCTTTTTTTTAGCTCTATTAATATAGAGTGAGAATGTCAGAGTGTGTGTGTCTCTGTGTGTGTGTGTGTGTGTGTCCTGTGTGTGTGCGTCAGCTTTAAGTGTTATTTATGTTGATATTTTTGACTTTGGTTCACTTTGCAGTGCATTAGCTGTGGATTTTGTCATCGTCGTTGTTCACTATAATTAGGCAGCTTTTCGGCTGTAAATCTCATTGTACACAGTTTATTGGCCAGCTCTTCTTCTTCTACTACGATTGATGACAATGTCGTCTTTCTTTGTGTTGCTGTGTAGTTAAGCACTTCAACGATTTTGTTGCATTAGCTGCTTAAAGTAGTATTTTTCCACAGCTGCTTATTTGGAGCAGTTAATCGCATTAGTTTGAATTCGTTCTACTAAAAACTGGTTAGATGTGTATTTTTAAAAAGGATAAACAAAGCAAATTAATAATGGTTACATTGCTTTAAGTCTTTAATTTTTGTTTTATTATTAACATAATAATACTTACCAAATAGCAAATAAATTGCAAACCAGATTAATTTAATTTGTATTAAATTTTTATTCGTAGTGTTTTACAGATGCATTAATTATCAATTATTTTATTTAAATAGTTTTATGCAACAATAGTTTAAGCTATTTTAGATGCTTTGCATATTTCGTTCTTTGGAAATGTAACTAATGTTCGGAATTTTAAATATGACAAAAATTACACTTGTACAATTTGTCCTCTTTTAGCATTGCTTCTGCACAAAACCAAATCAGGCAACAACCAACCAACCAGCAAAGCTCTTAACCATTTTCCACACTTACACCCACACCCACACACTCACACACACACATGCAGTCCAACAAGCAATTTGTCAGTTTATCGATTTCTACCAAACATTTGTGCCAGACACTCAACTGTATTAAATGCTAAAAAACAGCAAAAACCAAAAAAAAAAATATACATATATAAATAAAAATAAAAAGGAAAAAAGGTAAAAAAAAAAAGGAAAGCAAACCGAGAGCCAAAGTGAAAAACCTTACACACAATGAAAAGCTGCTAGTAAAACGCAGAGGGGGAGGTGGAGTGTTGAGGTGGCATTGGCCAATGGCATATGCTAAAAAGCGTGCAATACGAAAAATCGCATTCAGTTCAATGCAAAGCAAGAAAAAAAATAGAGGAAAAAACCATAAAAATAGAGAGAGAAAAAAGCAAAAGAAATAAAGAAATTGAGGCAACGGCACACGGCAACCAACATACGTACATGAAATGGGTATTTCAAAGCGAAAAATCGAAAACTGAAAAATAATTTTCAAACCGAGAAAGAGAGAGAGAGTGAGAGAGAGAGGGGGAGTGACTGAGAGGGAAGGGAGATGCTCGGATGAAGGGAGATGCAGATGAAGCTTGGGGTACGACAGTCACATATGCAGGCAGCTGCACACATACAAACACACATCAGAACACCATAAATAATGGTTGCATGATTTATCGATAACAAGCGCAATTTACAGTGCCAACAACAACAACAACAATAATAACAAAAACAAAGCGACAAAATGGCAACAGAACCGTTACAACTGCAATGAATTTGCTCGCGACAGAAATGAAATAAAATGAAGCAAAATAAGAAATACGAATAACAAATACACATCGAGAGTGCTCAACTATTACTTACCCAGTAACAATTAATTAAGAATTTTTAGTAAAAATAAATAAATAAATATATTGTTCAATTTGAGAGCAACTGAAATTGGCGATTGCTTAAAAAACCATTAGTTTAAAGCATTATTTACATATGTTATCTGTCATTTTATGAGCACGAGGTATTAAATGAAGATCGACAAAAAAAAAAAGCTAAAGCTTAAAAATAAGTAAATAAGACTGCATTGTAATTTTGGTGCTTTTGTTTGCCTGACAGATTTCCTATACACGACAAAGGGGGAGGAGCGGGCAGCGATAGAGCAAGTGAGATAGACGGTCATAAAATTTGCATGCAAGCAAAACTCGCATAAAATTTTATTGAATGCGCATTAAAGTCAAAGACAAGAAAAGCTGAAAAAGCTGGAAAAAGCAGCAAAAGAACTTTATTAGCAAACGGGGAACCATCGAAACAAGCATCGACGCGTACTTCTAACAGTGGTACACGGCGAGAGAAAACGCAGTTAGTCTCGAAGTCAGTCAGCTGCCATTGCCATAAAAATGGAGCGCATAAAAATGTCAAAGCATAAAAATGTGCGGTATTGGCTGGCCAAAAGCAGTAGCGGAAGTAAGTAAGCACAGAAGGTGTTGGCCTGTCCTCGGCTAAGTGAAATGCCACCACACTTGCGTGGGGGGGGGGGGGGCAGGCTGGCAGCTAAGAGGCAAGTGGCGTGGAACGCGGTGCAGCAGCTGGAGTCGAGCATCAAAGCATCAGCCGTGTCAACAAAACAAACAACAAACAAAGCAAGCAATTTTTATGCCGCTGCCAAACCAGCTGAGGTCGTTGCCAATGCTGCAGAATGGCTGCAGAATGGTTGCAGATTGGAGCAGCGGGGTGCAGCACCAAGGGAGTTGGCATTGCTTAGGAGTTTGGAGCTTAACAGCAGTTGCAATGCATTTTTGATGACATTGCACGTGGCAAGAACTGTGTGCAAAACGAGCGGGTCCTTAACACGTCAGCTCCATTTCTTATTACCACTTGAGTGAGTGGCGATCCTCGAACGATGTCGCTACCAATCCACATTGCAACATATGTTTCATTTGATTGGCCTTTGAAAGACTTTTTGATGAAGATGCCGTTCATAAAAGTTGAACGTACAAATGTACTTTTAAAAGTTTAAAAGATGATGAATTTGTGAAACTTATCCAACATAACTTTATATTTTATGAGATGAGAGAGGATTAGTAATAAAGTCAGCAAAATCAGGAAACAACTTCTGAAAATAATCAAATGATATTTTTACGAGAAACGAGTAGATTGTTGTTTAGTATTCTGTTCTCTTTTTATAAATCTGACATAATGGTTAAAAAATAACTCAATTAAAAGATGGAGCCTGCTTCATAGATCATTGGATCAAATTATCATGCAGAAATCAGTTTTCAATTCTGTTTGTTTTATGATTTCTTTTAGATTTAGAAAACTGGATTCGATTAGAAATTAAGATTGTTCCATAAAATCAGATGCTAAAATATATTTTTAAGGCAACCTCTTAAATGTATTCACGAAACATTATTTTTTATAGTGAATTAAATATTATTGCGCTGCAATATGTATTTAATTTATATCCACGGAAAAAAAAAACATAAATCACAGTCATCTAGTTAGTCCATATCGATCAGGCCATTTGACGTTGAATGAACCCATTTTAAATTTTTAATTAAAATGCCAAAAAGCAATGGCTAACCGCCCACAGCAGCAGCAGCAGCAGCCTCTTCACAAACCTACTTTGCATAAAAAATCAGCAAAGTCGAGAGAATTTCGCACTGCCGCTCTTCTTCTGTCACCCTCTCTCATCTCTGGCGCGTCCAGTAGTTGACAGTGCTGAAATCAAATGAAATTAAAATCACAAAAAAATATGACGTACATCGTATAAAAATTTTCAACATCGTCATTTGTACCAGCGACGCCGCTGACGAGCAGATAAATCGTTAAAAACAATAAAAAAAAAAAATAAAATTTGGAGCAAGTGCCACGCGACTACTGTAAAAACCGCAGAAGAATTGTGTGTGCGAGAGAGAGAGACAGCACTTACACACACACTCACACACACACGAAGTGGCAGAGGAAGAGAAATAAGAATTTCAAATAAATCCGATTAAATGGAAATTTATTGTCATCCAGTGGCGAACGGCACTTACGACTTCAGTGGGGCGTGCTCATCGACTGGTCGCCGGCTCCATCAGATTCGCAGCGTTCCCAGTTATCCATAGAGTGTGGCCCACACCATCCCCGCAAACACTCTGCCATTCCCCTGGCTCTGATTTCGACTTCAACTCAACACTTCAATATGCCAGCTGCCTGGCCGCCTGGCCGCCTGGTCGCCTGGCCTCTTCCTCCTTTGCCATACAACATTCATTTTATTTTGTGTTGGTCTTCCCGTTTCGCCCCGTTTCCTCTGCCGCTAGATGTGTTCATGTTCTCACTGCTGGTCGCTAAAAGCCAGTAATGTCCTTTCGCCACACTCGACTGCATTTTTCTTTAACACTTCAATATACTCGTCCTTCTGCTCGTATCCCAAAAAAAAAAAAAAAAGGAAAAGTGTAAAAAAAAAAATAGTGCCCATTCACAGCTTTACAAAACGCCCAACATCAACGAAAATGCAGCCCACAACTCGCATCCAAAATCCGGGCCAATACTCTTGCCAATATCCCTTCAGTTCCCTGTTTCCATTGACTCGTGTCTAGTTTTGTGGTTGCCAGCGACAACTGCTTTTTGGTCTGAGCTTTGCGGCCCCTGAATATTCAAGGAATTAAGTAGTCTAAATACGAAACGAAAAAAAAAACACACAAAAAAAAAGGAAGTTAAGCCTGCCCCAATGGCCAACTGGGTGGTGCTATAGGTATTACCACCCCAAAAAAAAAAAAAAAAAAAAAAAGAAGCAGCTTAAAAATATTTGTGAATTAATGCACTGCATCCAGCGGCTGGCAGCTGGTGTTAGTGGTCAGATAATTGTGGCAAATTGTGTGGTGCTTGTGCAGAAAAGCCATTGAACTGCTCTAATAAACCGAACTCTTAATGTGTGAAGGTTTTTTATATATAAAATCGCTCAATATTGCTGCATTTTAAATACAAAAAAATAGTTATACATTTAATTGCAAAAACAGCAAGAGAAACTTACAAATATGATGAACATATTTTGTAAATAGCAAAAAAAATACATTTCATAAAAAGAATTAAAAGAAATAAATTATTTCAATACAGAATATTAAATATATTAAAATTACTAAATAAACATAAATATGCAAGCTATTTTTAAATATTAACTTAATTTATACTTACAAATATGATGAGCATATTTTATATATAGCAAAAAAAAACATTTAATTTAAAAAATAAAAAAGAAGTAATTTATTTCAATACAGATATTGAATATATTCAAATTACTAAATAAACATAAATATGCAAGCTATTTTTAAATATTTACTTAATTTCTACTTACAAAAAGAAGTAAATTATTTCAATACAGATATATCTATATATTACCAATAGAGAATATTTAATACATTGAAATTATTAAATAAACATAAATATGCAAGCTATTTTTAAATATTTATTTAATTTCTACTTTCAGGTAAGTGGAAAGCATTTTATCAATGAACTTCAATTTAATTCTGTAAGTAGACAATGCAAACACCAAACAACTGAGCGCCCCCATCCCATTGGTCAATTACAAAGCCATTAACAGCGGCTATTAACAACATGCAACTTGGCCAAGAACAGCCAACAGAACCATCAAATTTGCAAATACAAAAAGAAACAAAAAGTTTAAGCTTGTGACTTATAAATACCCTGAATTTAAAATTTATTTGAAAAGAGTAAAATGTTTACTTAGTCTAATTTTTATATGATCAAAACATACACAATCTGAAGCTAATAATTATATGAACATAATATTCAGATATCATTATCATGTACAGGGTATACCAAGTGTAATGGATGTAAAAAATGGCGTGTTTACATAATCAACTTGAGTTGCATGTCAGACTAAAGACAAATGATGAGAGGCGCCGCGCGGCGTTTGTAGCAGCAAGCGCAAAAACTTGGGACTGCCTGCTGCAAGGACAACAACGCTGACGACGAGTATGTCAACGCGTTGTCCATGCAACTTGACAGCGACTCCTATTTTCTGTTTTTTGTTGTTGTTGTTTTTGTGTGTTGCATTATATTTTCTTGTTATTTCGTTAATTTAATTTTTTTTTTTTTTGCAGTTTCACATTTTTGCTTTTAGATTAATTAAAATTGCTGCTGTTGATGGTTTGCAATTTTGCTGTTTGCATGAATTGTGTTTGTTGTGTGTCCATTCATTTGGCAAATGTTGCAGCTGGCAAAGTTGTTAATTAAAATATAATGTAACATTTGATCTGAGCGAAAAGGCAAACATTAAAATATTTATTTGTGCGTGCAATTTCTCTCTATGACTAAATGCGCATCAGAACCAGGACGAGGACAGCAACTGAAAACCTATCAACTTGATGGACAGACACACACACACACACACACACACACGCACACTGGACACACACACACAGTGTGTTCCCTACACAGTAATTAAGTCTAATCAGAATTTTCAACAAGCAAAAATCATGCATATCCAGTGCATACGGTAGTCATCCCCGAGGCCATGCACGATATCAGGTACCATCTTTCTCTCCCTGTCTCTCTCTCTCTCTCTCTCTCTCTCTCTCTCTCTCTCTTTCTCTGTGTGAATCTGGTCGAACCGAGTTGGGTAACATGAGCTTCATTAGTGTATGCAATAATGGCAAACATTTTTTGCCTGCCAGGCCTGAGCGACGGCAACGAAGGACTTACTGACTGACTGCCTGACATGGCCAACACGACGTATGCGTAACAAACTGCCGTGCAGCATAGAGCGCTGCCACCGGAGATAGCACTGACTGCCTCCCTGCCTCCTCCCCTTCTGCCTGCCACAATGCGTGTGCGTATGTGTTATTTGATACCAAAATCATCGCTTGCAGGGAACTGAGAATTGCATTGTGTGTGTTGCATGACATGCAGCTGCATCTATTGCTGCAACGTGGCCCAAACTCGTGATTTGAATTTCGAATGTGAATTTGAATTTCGATATATGAAGTTTGCCTCTGTCATGGGTTTTTAATTATTTTGTTTGGCTTTCGTATCCATTGTGGAAATGCGTTTTATATATATATACATGTGTGTGCGTGTGTGTGTGTGTGTGTGTGTGTGTGTGTATAGGTGGTATTGTAATGCGCACATAATTGATGTCCTGGCAACTGTGCTACATGGTGCCGACTCTAGGCTGTAATACACGTGTGTCCAACGAACCCAGCAACTGATGTATTATTATCCGCACAAAGCTGGATTTTGGTTTCATTTATTTGCAGTGAATTCTGCTTTTGTTCAGGTTTTTGTTTAATTCATCAAAATTCAATGGTGTTAGATAAGCTCAGGTGCAGTAACTAACTTTGCTTTGTTGTGGTATGAAAAGAATGACAAAATATTTTATGAAATTCCTAGAAAATAATTTTAAAGAATACAAATCAAATTACATAAATAAATATAAGAATTCTTTGAATGCGAATTCTTCTCAATAAATTGGTCAAATTAAATTAGTAGCGACAAATAGCTGAATTTTAACGTGAGTCGTGGTCAAATATGGCAATTTCAAGCTTAAATCAATCTGTAATTTTTTTTCAAGTTAAACTCGAATTTTTTACATTTATTTCGATGAAGTTATGCAATCTCTTGGAGCATCTCCCACGCAACGATTTCTAATCATTCTGCATTTCCATAGACATCCACACACACACACTTTTGGATGGACACCTGTGTGTGTGCCTGCTGTGCTTTTTCGATTTGCTTTTTTGGCAACCTGGACTTGCCACACCTTCCGCTTCCCATACTCACCCACACCCAAATGCGCTTTATCTACAATTCTGAGAAGTGTTTTTGTCTGTTGGCCAAGTCTGCTTTTGTTTGCTGTTTATTGATTGTACTTCTATAGTAGGCCTGAAACTCTGTTTTAATTAAGTTCTGCCTCACTGACTCACACACACACACACATACATGCAACACAATTCCTTAACACTTGAATGAATTCAAAGTTTTCAAGGTTTTCTTCGTCGTTTTGGTAATAGCCGCAACTGATCTGCCAAAGTCTAATTGCATGGAACGAAACAAACGACTTGGATAAGAAGCAGCCCAAGCCAAAAATGCATAAAAAAAAGTGCACTTCGTAACACACTGTTTTGCATGTGTATATGTGTGTATGTCTGTGTGTGAATGTGTGGCTTAAAGTATGCAAACGGCAATCCACTTGGCATGTCACTGGCAACTGCAGACGCTGCCTGCGGATATCAACCAACTTTAGCTATAGAGTAAGTAGTGGAGAGACGAGGGAGAGCTCTGCTGGTAACATATCCAGTCGTAGTCATCCACGTCCACGTTCACATCGTCGTCATCGACATCGCTGTCGTTTTCACCGTAGTCGCTGTTGTTGCGTCGCATGCGAATTGTTGCATAAAAGTCAGAAATCTTCAGCTTCAGCGTCAACTTTATAAGCGCGTCGCTGCCGCTGCCGCAGCGCAGCTCAAGTCGTCAATGGCAACGGCACTTGAGTGTACACACACACACACACACACACACGAAAGCACACACATCTGACTGCCCCCACCCCACATTATTGTTCCCATTCTCGTTCGTCGTCTATCATTCCAATGTGCTCATATTTGCGCACCCTCCCTGTAGACGCACCTCTCTCGTCCCCTTCTTCAGCTACACCCATCACATCGAGTCGCATCGTGTGTCCTTTTTTTGTCCTTCGACTTACGTTTGCCTGCTCACTGACTGACTGGTTATGGATACGCCTTTGAGCGTTTTAAATTTCATATTGCAACTGCAACGTATCGCATCATTTCCTTTTGCCATCCATTGGCTTGCATTCCACACAACTCTTCGACTATTTGCACACACTCATACACACTCAAAAATACACATCCATGCACACAGAAGCACACACACACACACAGATGCAAACACTTGCGAGCATTGCAGACTTTTTAAATTCAATAACTTGACGCAAGGTTTGTGCCAAAAACTATGTATTTGGCCACATGCAATTATGTTGACAAACTCAATGGAATCACTGATACACACACACTCACACCTACACACAGAAATATACACTGCAAAGAGGCATCATTTTGCCCATTCATTCCCATCCGCCTCGCATCTGCCAATAGGCTCATCAGGCAGCACTCACTGTACACTGACCAAAAAAATGAGTCTATCTACTAGGTAATTAATATATAACTTAAATTAACATTATTAATATAGAATTATACTATTTAAAAGAATACATTTTAAGCTTAATTTAGTTTATTCCTATTAGTTAAATGCTAAATAATAAAAAAGGATTTTCGAATAATCAGCAATTTATTAAATAATTTTCTCTTCTTTGGGATTTTAAATATGGCACTAGAATAATAATAAATATGCATAATTTTATTTATTTTCTCCAAGTGCATTTATAGTTGGAAAATATCTACATCTATGTGGTACATGTATTTGGCTGTACAATTTCAATTTTTCAATATCTGATGCATTCTCTGCTGGACATGAATTTTTTTCCATTTTTCAATATTTGATACTCTGGTCGAGGCCCAAGGCTGAATAGAAGTAAACCGAACAAAAAAAAAATCAGCAGTAGACCCGCCCCTTCTCGTCCAGCAGAGCTCAGCCCAGCCCGCCCCCAGTTGCTGTCTTTGGATGTGTGTCCGTCGCTGGTTCTGGTTTTGGTTCTGGTTCTGACTGTGGCCTGTCTGTGCATCACAGTGATTAATGTCTGTGGCAAATGCATTAAATTCTGTTAAATGTATTACAATTTTGCCAGGCTGCAGCTGCATTTGTTGTTATGGTTGGTGTTGGTGTTGCTGTGTTGTGCCAACCCCCCCTCATCTTCATGTCCCATCTTCCCTCATCGCTACAGTTTCGCACCAATAGCTGCGTCTGGCTGATTGATGGTTTCTTCATATGAAGCTACTCCCTCAATTTTTGATAGTGTTTTTGTTGTTCTTGTTGTTGATGCTTTTGTTGCTGATGATTTTGCCATGTTAGTCGCTTTTCTGGCTAGTTATGAATTTGTACAGTTTCGGTTGCCAATTTGTACTAGCAGTGGTTGATATAACTGGCAGATTATATTCGTATATTCAAGCAAATATTCTCACTTTTTATATCAATCACCATACGTAAAACTGATCAATTTAGAAAGCGTTCAAACTATAATATTTATATAAAAGTCATTTATTAACTCATCCCAATTCAATTGATTGTATTTGATATATTTTAGATATCAAATAGATTCTCATTAATTTATTTTCATCCTTATTACTATCAATAAATTCTATATATACTTTTTTAATTTTATTTTCATCTTACTAGTTGCGATTCTCATTAAAAAATATACATTTAATAATTCAGATAACAACTTCGACTATAAGCGGTTTCCAGATTTACTTCTGATAATAAGTTGACTGCGCCTTTTATCTTGAGTATTTCTGTGTAATTTGTATTTTTCGCAAAATCTACCACTTAACCTTAAACTCTTTGAGATTGAAGTCCCAAGTCGGCACTTCAAATGCCAAACAGCAAACTCCGCTTAAGCCACACACACACACAAACACACACACACACACAAACACACATACGCACACGCACACACACGCACACACACACACACTCACATGCAACATTTTTGTGCCTTGTCTTTTTACAGCATACTTAGCAGCGCTGCCTTATGCTTAATGCCAATTCAATTTATAAAGTGTGTAAGCGTCTCACACACACACACACTCACCAGCAAATACAAAGATGCACAGAGAGAGAGAGAGAAAGAGAGACTCACAGATACAGCTACAGATTCAGATACGCACCGCAGCATTTCAGCAAACAAGTTTTGCACACTTGAAATTTTTGTGATTGATGTGCTTTGGCCGCCGCTTGCCGCTGTTTGACTTTGATGTCTCTAACAATTTCTTGGTTGTGCGTGTGTGTGTGTGTGTGGGTGCGTATGGTGTTTGTGTGTGTGCCTTGAGCCGGCGAAAGTTTTAATTGCTTTTTGCAATTAGAACTATTAGTGAGTGCGGCGTTTTACAACTGCTTCACTGCATCAGTTGACTGCACAGCCGCAGCAGCATTTAAAACTAGAGCCAACTCCCTCTCCCCCTCCCCCATGCCATTCAATAACCCGGCCAATTCTGCCCCTGCATTTATCTAAGCAATTCATTTAATTGCTTTGCAATTTTCACATATATATTCATACATATTTGAGTTTGAAATGATTCGTACAAATATTTTTGTTGGCATTATAAAAAAATTGTTAAATCGCTGCATTTGAGTCATTTTCAATTTTACAAAGCTTATGCACATAATAGAAAAATATGTGTAAAGTTTGTGCTGCTTCCATTTATTGATTTTGTTTGTGCAATTTACAAACACACAAACCTTATCATATTAAGTTTAAAGCCTTTGCAATCGGACTTTTATATATCTTTTTACTGTTTCTGACTGGCAACTAAACTAAACCGATTCGAGCCCCTCCCTCAGCACTGTGCAGCAAAATCAAAGGCGTTTTTCTGTGTCGCCGCAGCAAAACGATTTTCCCTCTCTCTGTCTCTCTCTCTCTCTCTTCACTCATTTATGCATATGGGAAAATAAATCAACTTTCCAGTTGAGGGAAAGTTACAATATCGAACGATGAATTGCATCACTGCATTTGCACTCAGAGCAAAAACACAAATAACTCAGCAATTATTGTGCAGAGACGGCGATTGAATTTAAATCGGGGCTACGCAAGATCGTATCAATAATTAAATATATATTTATATATTGTTATATATATATTTATATTTGTATAGGAATCAAAGATCTAGTTTTTGGCAGCCGTCACTTCAAATGTATATGTTGAAAATTATATTATTTTACATTCAATTCAATCGTTCATCAATACATATGTTAAGTCTCTTAATAATCGATAATTATAATTTTAATTGACAGTCTTGAATAAACTTTGATTGAGTACCTGACGCGGGGAAAGAATTTCGCTCCAACAGTATACAAAATGAAGTTTTAACAAGAAATTATTATTAGATATACTCAAGTTCAATTTGTTTCAAGTATACAACAATTTCAACTATCTTTATTATTATATTATTTTATTATTATTATTATAATTGTTTTATTTTTTATATTATTGCTGTAACATTTTCTTATCATAAAAGTTATTATATTTTTTTATTATTATTATTATTTTTGTTTTACTTCTTATATTATTGCTGTACCATTTTCTTATCATAAAAGTGTAAATTTTTTCGCGACGCCTCTGTGTTTTCTTAGTTTAACTTGTGTATTTTTTTTTACTTGGCTAGTGGCTATTTTACCTGCGTCCTCCTCTTTTGTAGCTTTCCCTTTGCTATTCAATTTTCATGTCCACTCTTTGACTGGTTCTGTATTAAAAAATTAAACTAGATTTCCCTTTAGTTGTGCATGTTGGCAACACAGCCGCCGCGAGCAAATAGCTTGCTTTGTGCTTTGAGTTGGGCTTTGGCTTTGGCTCTGGCTTTGGCTCTGGCTGTGCTGTGCTGTGCTCTGGAATGATTTCCTGTGAACCCTTGTCCTCTTGTCCAGTGCCAATTTCGATTTTGAGAAGCAATTTCAATACGCCTCAGAGCCTCTGTGGCCAAAACCAGAAACGCGCAACGATTTTTTAATTGCCATTTGCTCAGGGTCGTCGCAGGTCCTGTGCCAAACCCAGTCGGTCCCTTCCGTCAACTGGACGACGCCCAATGAAAATATGAAATCATAACTCAGCCGAGGAAGCGACTCGACTCGACGCCAGAACACCAGGACGCCGCCAATGACTAATTATAAAATGTTTGATTTCCCTGGGGATATAAAGCGCGACGAATATTTTGCGGCATGCTACAAGGTTATGTATACCTGACAGGACGAAGCTATTCAACTTGATGTGTCTTTTTTTTTTTTTTTGGTCTTCTCTCTCTCCTGTTTTCTTTCGGCGCAGGCAATCAAAAAGGAGCGCAGCTGGCAATTTGTTGATTGTGGCAGCCGTTGTGGGTGGGGGGTTGGAGAGGGATTTATATTCGTCACATAAATATTGCCGGAAAATGAAATGAAAAATCAAAAACAAATTCTACAGAAATGTAATGAATTTTAAGCATTTCATACACATGCATGCAAGCTAGATATTTTTGAGATATTCAGCTCAAGTGTGTGAAGATCCCAGAGTTGCGCTCTCTCTGTGTGTGTGTGGGTGTGTGTGGGTGTGTGGGTGTGTGTGTGTGCATTTGACAACTGTCTAGTAAGGCCATGTCACTATTCGGCCATGTCTCTTTGCGGTTGGCCACAGGGTGTCTGTGACAACAATGACGGCGACGACTTCTTCGTGTTCTATGTGTGTGTTAGTGTGTGTGTGTGTTAGTGTGTGTGTCCGTGCCAGGCATGACAAATATTTCGCAACTTCTCAGTGGCTACGCGTGTGTGTGAGTGCTGTTCCCGTATGCGTGTGTGTGTGTGTGTGTGTGTTGTGGTTAAGACTTTAAAATATTTGTGTTAAAATTGCACTTGATTTAATTGTTGTTGCTGGCAAAGATGCTGTTTCTGTATCATTTACAGGCAAGTTTTCAGCTTTGTCTTTGTTGACTTCCACAAGTCACCAGCAGCAGGCTATAAATCATAGAAATTTCATTACACAACTTGCAGATACTCTATTAAAATTTATACAACATGTTTCATCTGAATAATATATCATTTATTATTGCACTTGATACATCTTAACTTAATTAGTAAATACTTTATTTGCAACACATCTAATAACAATTTTGAAAAAGTAAGTTTAACTAGCTAAATCACTATTTACAGGGTATTTCAACTGCTGTTCTTGCTTTTCATTTGGGCTGCTGTTGAACCGCTTTAAGCTCAAAATCCATACGAAATCAAAGTAACAAAGAACCGCAACAAATTTGCCTTAGGCTGCTGGATGAGGACAGGGAGCAGGGCAGGGCAGGGCGGGGCGGGGCTGTGCTGTGCTGACTGATGGGGCTGACTGGCCAAATGGTCGACTGTTGATTTGGCCAAGCTGTGATTGAATTGTCGTAACCCCAAGTTGTCCACCTAACAGCCCTTCCATCTTCCCTTGCCTACTCTCTCACTGTCTCCCTCTCTCTCTCTATCTCTCTCTCTCTCTTTCGCTCTCTTTTACTCCCTTGCTGTTTGTCTCTCCATCTATCTTTATTTATATCTATCTTGGTCTGGTATCGCCGTGATGACATTTTCCACTGACTGAATTTTATGTTGATTACAGATTAAGATTGCAACATTTCCTCTCATATTGACAATAATGCCTTGGAGCATTATCTGCCATGCTCTGCCCTATGGCCTCTAACCCTTCCCCTACCCATTCCCCTTCCCCTTCCTCCATCACTAACTCAGTCTTTCTATTTCACTCAATCTATTTGTGTATTTTCTTCTGCACTCACAACCAAAGTGTTAATTTGGTTGAGTGGGCTCTTGGCTCGATTTGAATACGCATACATACCCAACTCGAACTTACATATATATATATGTATATATTGCTATATATATATATATATAGAAGAGACAGTCTTTCTCTGGCAACAACAATGGCCAAAACTGTTGATAATAATGAGCTGACAGCTTGGCATTAGTTGCTTGGATTTTAGATTGTGTTTGTATGTTAAATGTCTGGGGCTTAGTAACAACGTTGTCAACATTTTCGTGTTGTCTGCAAAACACTACTGCTGCTGCTGCTGGTAATTAATTTTAAAAAACGCTTCGGGCTAGTCGAACAAAGTGTAACAGGATATTAATTACATTTGACGACTGACAAGCGGAAGTGTTTAAGTGTGTATAGACGATAAACTGACAAGCAATTCAAAAGTGTTAAATAACGCATTCTGCCCTGAGACAGGGTATATCCCCTTATGGATGTAACTGCTTCATTAAACAAGAGTTTAGAATTAAACTTGTAAATGTTTTGTTTGCATGTCCAACAATAAAATCACATTCACTTGAAACACACACAACAAGCATCCACTTGAATTTAATGTTTCCCTTTTACATATTTATCATAATATCATCCCCACACTTGTCAGATAATTATATTTAACATACTCATAAACCCCTCAATGTTGCCCCAAAATGAGTCAAGTTTAAATACTTGACATCATAAGTATTTGTAGTCTCTTATGAGTAAATTGTGGAATTACAGCCCAATATTATACAAGATATTTAATAACTTTTAAAGATATAATGAACATGTCAGCACTAATTCTACTCTTTACTATTTATATATTTTTTTGATATAATTTGACATAATAATTTAAAATTTATTTGGAAGATTGAAAAGAGCATACATCTGCAAATGTTTCTTAGAGTAACATTTTGGAATGTTTAAATTAATTTTTACTTTATTCTTTTTAATAATTTTTTCTTGGCTGTTAAAACTTTATGTCAAGTTCATATTATATCATAGTTTGTATTATATTAGCAACCATATAATTTTCCTTCGGTGCTATTCGCTATTAACATAGAGAGAACAACTGTTGCATATTCAACATTGACAAACTACGACAGGTTTACTTAAATGAAGTGTTCGAACAGTACACCAACAAAGACACACACACACACTCACACACACATGTTGAAATTCGATTATAAATACAACAACAGCAACAATTATTAAAAAGCGAAATGGTTGCAAGTTGAGAAAAAAATATATAAATATAAAAAACTCGTCCCCAACATGACTATAGCTTTTAAAGCAATTTTTTACTTTTTGCTGCCTCGACCAGCAACGTAATGAAAATTCAGTTTTCATGTACTCAACTGCTAATGACAGTTTTTTAATGATGTTGGACGTTGCCTGCAACTCGCTCACATAACAAAAAAAAAAAAAAAAACTAAAAAAGAGAAAAAAAATATTACAAAATTAAATGGATAAAAGTTGCGCAAACAACTCGCATAACAAAACGCCAAATGGACATTTAATAGGATAGACGGCGAGAGGTGATGCTGTTGCTGCTGCACTGAGTTACCGCTAGACGTAATTCCATTTTATTTAATCTTGTATTTTTTCTATAAATTATTTAAAACATAAATCTGTAGGTGTGCTTCATCTACATACAAAGCCAGGCTAAAAAAGAGCTACAGGCTCCAAAACTGCGCTACAACAATGTCTGTGGGCTGCTTGCGAATTTGATACTTTGTTTAGATTTGTGGCAGTCGGAACTAAATTTTTTTCTCTTTAAATCACGTCTATTCGCCTTACTTTATTCAGACCGATCTACTCCAAAAATATAAGCTATTGGTAATGAAAAGCTCCTTATAAAAAACGGATCGCAAATTATTTCGAAAACGATTTTTTACGGCTGGTTTAAAGACTATAAAACTCAAATCCACAATTTTAAATCAATTTTAAATAAATTTTACCTGTGCGGATTCCTTAAGACGGTGACAAAATAATAAAATTTAATATATTTTCACCGATGATATGGACAAACCACCATAAGAGCTGCAAGTGCATCGAAATGGAAATAGCAAATTATGAATAAAAATTCTATTCTAATCCTCAAGAAAAAGTTTACTTTTAAACGTCGTAAATTAATTAAAAATGAAACGACATTTTTCGTCTATCTGTAAAGTGACCTGCTACTAAGCGAAATTTGTGTTGATCTATAAGCTTTATATATATTTTTTAATCATATTCTTAGCAGGATAATTTACTTGTCCCCACTGCCAAAATAATCGTAGATTTGAATTTGTAACCTTAAAGTCTATTGCAATAAAGCTTCACAAATTTCAAATCTTCAAATAGCCAACACTGGAAAACACCAACATGGCAAATGTCTGCCATATCTGACCACATTGTGTTCGGAGCATGGGTTATGAGTTTATTTGCTGCACAGGTAACTCTGACTGGCGCTGCTGCTGCTGCTGCTGCTGCTGCTGCTGATGCTGCGCCGCTGCTAAGAGACGCAGTCAACCTCAACGTAACTAAGCTGCGGTCCGCAGCAGCACTTACCAAAGCAGACCTCAAAAAGTTTGCGCCCACACACACACACATACGACTATAAAAAGGTGCAAACAGCAGCAGCAGTATGAAAAGGTATACAAAAGGGAGTTGGTAACTGCGGGAAGCGGGGCAAATGATGATATCGTCGCTGTCGACATCGCCGTCGCCGTCGCCGTCGACCGACACTAAGCCTGAGTGCATTTTCTTGTTGTTCTCTCTACGCGCGTAGTTTGTTTGCCGTGCGTAAAATCCGCAACGCTGTGCCATTTGCTGTGTGCTCTCTTTGTGCGCTGCTGCGGCTGCTGCTGCTGCTGTTTTTGTTGTCTTCTTTTGTTGTTGTTTTGCTTATTTTTAAAATTCACCCGCACACCCCGCAAAATGCAAAAAAAAAGGTGCGAAGTGCGACCAGAGTTATTGTTGTTGTTGTTGTAGTTAGTTTGTCGATGTTGACGCTTTCAAAGTCACAACTGGAGTGAGACTGTGAGAGCGAATGAGCTGTACAGTAAGACAGGCAGACAGAGAAAGATAGCGCGAGGAAGAGTAAGAGAGTAAAAGGGAGAGTAAGATTGGTGAGCGAATCTTTGCTGCTTGGGTTTTAATATACAACTCAACCTTTGGTTGTTGCTCTGTTTTTAGTCTTGTCGTGTTTATTGTTGCTGCTGCTGTTGTAGTTGTTGTTGTTGTTGCCTTAGACCGTAAAAATAAAAGCCACGTTATTAAGTTGAAAGCACGTGCAACTTGTTGTTGCCACTGATGCGAGCCGAGCTCTGAGTCGCAAAACGTAGTCGTAGTCCCCTGCCTTGCCCAGCCTTGCAGTAGCCGTAGCTGTAGCAGTTGCTTTTATTGTTATTACTACAATACATTTGGCACTCGGCACTATTTTTGCCTGCCACTTTTTGGTTGCATATTTTCTCACCTTAACACATGTGTGTGTGTGTATGTGTGTGTTGAGTGTGCTTGCTTTTTAATGGCTCCGCCTGGGTCCTTCTGCTTGTTGTATATCATGATTCTGCATTCATTTGGCGATCTTAAATCAAAATGTTTGTGTTTGTACCATTTCCAACGGCCCTCTGGCTGTTTATGCCCGCTGCACCAACGCAGACGCGAGGCATAGTGACTTTATGTGCGGATTGGCAGCATATTGTGGCATAATACCACAAGGAATAAATTTTGCTACCCAATGTGTTTTTGAAAAGCAATTTAATATGGTACCAACAATAAAGTGTTGTAAGTATTTCTAGATCTGTGTGTTGAATTGGAGTCAGAGTTTTTCTCTTAAATAAATTTATGTATGAGAATAAATTTTTAAATATATATTTTATGCAGGGTATTTCATGGCTCAGACCTACTCATTATTGTGGTCGTTTACCGTTACTCTAATAATCAACATAAAAACAGAAACAGCAAAAGCAAACGAATACTGAAATTGTTTTTGCACTTAATGGCATTTTAAATAAACTACACGTGGCTGTAAAAAAAAATGCGAATGTGCCATTGTCCAAAAGGCACTTTTAGACACTTAAATGGGGGAGACCAAAGTAGATTATGTGCAAATAAAACGCTCAAATGGTGGCACATAACGCTGCCTTCGCTAAACTTAATAAAAAAAAACCCAACGTTCTCTAGGCCAACTAAAATTATGGCTAGTACATATGGACTGCAGCTTTTAGTGGTCTATTAAAACTATATGCCATTTGCAATGCCCTGAAAATTTATATGATATTAAATTTTAATTTGCGCTTGCTAGGGCAAATATTTATTTAGTTTTTTGGCTTTTAAAGAGAAGCAGCTCCAGGCTATAAGACTATCCATATAAATCAACTAAGCGACAGGTATTGAAAATTTCGAATTTTTGACCATCATATCAAATTTCAATCAAATCAAAATATTATGTAAATTAATGTTGAAGCATTTACTAAATGCTAATAAATGTCAAAATTGTATTAAAGTTCAAAATGATGTACAAAATAATTACATTCTAATAGAATGCAGTGTTGCAACATGCACTAAAATGTTGCAGGGGATGAATTGGAGTCAACTGAACAACGGCAATAGCTGATTATATATTGACAACGGCAGCAACAATAACAACAACAAAACAACAATTGCCTGAGCAAAATACAATGATAATGAGTGATACAAGTGTCAGGAGAGAAAGAGAGCTCCAATTCCAATATGCCAAACTGCCCGGCAGCCAATGCAGCCTGATAGCCATCAATGCCATGAATAAAACACGAACCAGTCACCTCGGGGAGACAGGGATCAAAAGAGGAGGGAAGGGGGGTGGATAGTCAACGGCAGGGGACTCTTTTCATTCAATGTCGATGGATGTTGCCGATGATGAAGTGATAATAATTAAATTTGCATAATGCTAAGTGATTAAGTTATTGTCAACTGTTGTCGTTGTTGTTGTGCTGCTGCTGCAATTGTCAGCCAGGTTTGTATTCAATTTGATGATGTATTGGAGACGGCAAACGATTGCAAAATCTACAAGCAACCAACAAACACAGCAAACACAGCAAACACTTTGCATGGTTCCACTGGGGAACAGAGACACGGGTCAAGTGCATTCAAATTTGTGTGTTGCCTGCGCATTGCGTGTTCTGGTCAAGTGCTGTGGGATTACTTTTATTATGGTTTCCACTTTTCTTTTTTTTTTTTTAATGTTTGGCTTGGCCTATTAAAGTAATTGAAACGCTGCCAACAAACGAGTCATAATGTACATGCAACAGGCAACAACGAAGCACGAAGCTGGCCTGAAGCTAATGGCTCTATGATGGGGTGTGCTGGGGGTGTGCTGGGGGTGTGCTGGGTTGATGTTGCTGAGTGCTGAGTGGCGCTATTGAGGTCTTCTAATTACGATGCTTATTTATAATTGATTTGTGGCAATTTAATTAATTTGAATTTAACTATTTAATGAGGATTACCAGGCCTGGCGGGCCAACCAAAACTCGCATCGCGCATTATTTTTGCTATTTCTTTTTTTTTTTTTTGCCAGCGCATTTTCGGTTCAAAGCCACATTTAGTAGCCAAGCGCACTAATTAGCTGTTGAATTTTAGATTAAGCGGCTTGGTAATAAAAGCAAAAAAAAACCTAAACTAACCCAGAATTGGTCAATTGAAGCCTGACATCGTGTTGACCACGTGATGGATGAGATACAGTGTCGACGTCATTAAATAAGCTAATACATTAAGCTGAAGCAAAGTACAAAAAGTACTTCAAAGCATTTAGGGGATGGTAAAAACTATATTTAAAAATAATTTTATTTGTATTAAATATTGCATAAACACAGATTAGCATGTAGGAAAAGGCATCGAAAGGTAAGTTTTTTTTTTAAAAATAATAAATACATATTTTTTTGTGAAAATTTCAATCAGTGTCATTAACTATAGTAGAATAAACTATTGTTGCTAATTTACTTTTGTTTAGTTTTTTTTTTATATATTTTTAGGTATTTTGCACTGCGGTCAATACTCAGTGCATTAATGTTAATGCATTTTATCTGTTTGATTAGCAATTTTACAGTTGAATGGCAACAAATTAATTGTCATTTAATATGTTTACAATTTGTGGCACTAATTAATTTTGAAAAGTGCATTAAACACCCAATGATTTTTTTTTACTTTATTCAGGTTGATAAGCAAATTTGCGGCTGGTAACCAGAATAAAATTAATTGAATGCACTAAATCGATAATAATAAAATTAAAAAAAAGAGATACACATATAATTATAAGTTATTTAAAAAATATTTAAAGGCTTATAAATATTATTGTAAATTACTTAAGAAGTAGAATTCTCTGATGAAAGTAAATCTGAATAACTAGAGAATATACACATTGCTTTTGGCTCTGAATGTATTAATATTCTCATAGGTTCAACATTACTACTTATACTTATACTGATAACAAATATAACCATATATATTTGTAATAAAATTTATTATTTTGTATATCTATTATCAATTTTAAGTCATTATAAATAAACTCTTCTTCGCTTGCAATATCATCAGCATCTTTAATTAGCCGAGTCCCAAGAACAAAGTAGACAACTGCGAAACTTTAAGCGAGTAGCTCTGGAAATGACAGTCCAGTCAGACAGTCAGATAGTCTGGCAGTCAGTCAGGCAATCGTCAGCTGTGTAGGCAGAGGGGACAGTTGGAACGCAATTTGGAAAAGGAGGACAGTTCGCGCGCACTTCATAAAGTCACATCAATTTATTTCATTTCCTTAGTTAATTTCAAAGTGTCAACATAATAAATGAACTGCACGTAGCAGCAGCAACAACATTGTTCAGACTTGTTGTTGTTGTGCAAAAAGTTGTCGCATTTCAAATGGTTGCACGCAACAAATGAGCGCAGGACTGGCGCAGGACTCGCACAGGACTTTTGAAATACGCATAAAAATGCAAGACAAATGACAAGCGAGGGGTAAAAAGAGTAAAGAGCGTGCAGAAATGCACCAAAAACAATGCAAAACGCAAAGCGAACACACACAAAACGAGAACGAGAACGAAAACCAAAAACGGGGGTGAACAAAAAAATGAAAAAAAAAAAATAAAAATAAAACAAAAATGATTAAAAAGGACATGCGAACACCTAAACGTCCGCGTTGGAAAAATGCCACAAGTGCAGCGACCGTGCAAATTTTCTTCATTTCCATTTTGACAAAACGCAAACACAGACGAAGACGCAGCAGGAGCTGAAGCCATGGCTGGAGCAGGAGCAGCAAAAGCTGACGGACTGACTCCGACTCTGACATTGACAAATAATGAATGGGCAACAGCAGAAGGAAGCATAACGCATTGGTTGCTGCCACTGCCACTGCCACTGCCGCTGCCACAGCTGGGTGAGGTAAAATAATGAAGGAGAATACCCCCAATGCAGGGCAAGGTGTTGGGTGAGTTGGTGGACTGACGCTGGTCCCGGCGTCGCCGCTTGAATGTGTCAAAATTGGAGCCACATTGTCCGTAACAGAAAACGTACGGCGCCGTGTGGAAGGAAGGACAACATGGGCCAGCAACGAGCCACTGACAGCTGCAATGCCAAACGGTAACCGCAAGGACGCCAACGCAAAGAGGACGGACAGCCATGATGAGAATGAGCATGAGGATGAGGACAAGAACAGGAACAGGAGCAGGAGCAGGCGTGACGATGCGCGCTCGTCTTGGACTTGGACAAACAAAATGCCAGCACAAGGAAATTAAGACAATTGAATCGTTGAGGCGTGCGAGAACGTTGCTAACCTCATGGGCTATGTGTGTGTGTGTGTGCGAGTGTGTGTGTGCAACTGTGTGTGTGTGTGTATGTGTGTGTGTGAATGGGCGTGTCAATGTTGACATTGCAGGTGCGCCCAGGAGGCGACTCTCGCTAGTGGTCGTGCATTGCCAATGGCGCAGAAAGGATAACAGCACAACAACAACAACAACACACGGGACAGCAGCAAGGACTAAAAGGGACATGTTGGCTTGGCTTAAGTTATTAGAAAAACGGAAAAAGAGAAAAAGGGCAAGAGAACAAGTGGTGGACATGACACGAGTGGGGAGTCCTTGCGGAAATGGAAAACAAATAATTGACATACAAAAAGTATTAGTTATCATGTGGAGCACTCCCCCCCCCCCACGCTGCGCTTCTTCGAGCAGTTTGAGAATATAATTTGTTTAATGGAATGTAAATTTCATACTTAAGCAAATAAATGCGCTCAAGTGTGAGCTATGTGGGCGTGGCAGTGGGGCGCTCTCTCTCTCTTGTTGATAAATTTATTTTGTATTTTCGTCCTTTGCACTCAACAATAGTTGTTTGTTTGCCTCTTATGTTGATGAGAGACAGTAAAACTATTTGTTGGCTATTTGCACAAGGGATTTTGGCTTATACTGAGTGTTGGTATGGAGGGGGGGGGGGACTATGCAAGAGTTAAGGCTGACGCATTGACTCCGTCCACAAGCTTATGACGTGGAAGCGTAAAGCAGCGATTACAACTGATTGGAAGGTAACAAAAAAAAAGGAAAAGCAAAATGAAAAAGAAAATTGAGCTAGTTGGGGTAAAGTGATATTTAATAGGGATAAAGATTGAAATGTAAATGCGTGGCAGAAACCTGGATCAACGGATAAGTGGACACTCAAATGGTTTGGGTAAATAAATAGAAAAGCTAAATTGTAGAAAAGTCTTAGAATAAATATAAGAGACAAAAGATATGTGGATAGATAAAACAAAAGGATTTATTTTAAAGCTAAAATAATGAGCAAAAATAATGGGAGTAAATAATATTAGTGAAATTTATATCAAATGCGTCTGCACAGTTTATTTATACGCAATGATTAAATTCATTACTTCCAGCTATCGATAGATATCGATATAAGTGACACGTTAGGCTACTTTTTAAATAATATTTAATTAGTAACTTCTAAGTACAAAATATTAGTAAAATTATATCAAATGCGTCTGCTCAGTTTATTTATATGCAACGATTAAATTCAATTCTGCAAGCTATCGATAGATATCGATATCAATGACACGTTAGGTTACTTTCTAAGTAATATGTTATTAGTAAGTAAAAAATATTAGTGAAATTATATCAAATGCGTCTGCTCAGCAACGATTAATTCATTCCTTCAGGTTATCGATAGATATCGATATCAGGGGTTACTTTCAAAGTAATAGGTTACTAGTAACTTCTAACCCATCTGACAAATATATAAATATTTGCTACTTACCTTCTGTTTCTGTTGATCATCTCTGATTTCTAAGATAAATTATTTATTAGCCTCACATTAAAATCTTAGCTGACACAATATTGTGAGTGTTTTCTGCAAGCAGCCAAAAAGTGACATATCCTGGAAAGAAATGCTAGTTATAATGAAAATGTCAGTTGCATTAATGACACTCAAGGTGACAATACAGTTAGGGAAAGAGAGTGGGAAAAACGCAGTTGGCATGTTAACATGTCTAACAATATTGCTGCCAAAAAGAGCTTTTTGTGATAGCCCTGCCCCTGCCACGCCCTTCGTCCATTTATGTTTGCTACCATTAAACCTAAAAGATAAAAGGATTTCATAAATGCAACATGCTGATGTTGCTGCTGACAACAATGTTGCATTGTCCCACCCTCTCTTCTCACACACACACACACATATAAATAAATAAATAAACGTAGCAGCTCACAAAATGTCCAACGAACTCAACGCCTGTCGTCTGCTCCACACACACACACACACACACACACACACACACGCACACACACACACATAGATACTACACACAATATTTCTGTTGTCGTTGTTGTCTGTCTGTTTCCCCTCACCCCTCTCTCTCTTGCCACATTCGTCTGTCTGTCTCTCTGTCTGTTTGTCATACAGCTGCAGTTGACTTTATGAGTTGTGGGGGGGAGGAGAGGAGATGATTGGAGAGGCAAAAGCAAACATTCAACAAATACAGCTAGAGGCAAGCAGGCTGCAACCCCCAAAAATTTTTAAGGGCAACTGGACGGCCAAGACGGACTGCAAAATATTAGCAAGTTCTTTTAATTAATTTTGATGTTAAGCCCATGGCTTTGATTGTGCTGTTATGAAAAGGGTTTTTGGCAATGTGTTTTTCTGGCAGCAATTAAAGCGAATGGCAATTTAATTGAATGCAGTGAATAAACCAATTCAAAATTTGTTATTTGAGAAATTATTATAAATTAATGGAATTTAAGCAAGAACTCTGCACAAATATTGTCTTTAAAAATTTTGAAAAACTTTACTCAACTGCAGTTTAAGCCATGTTTTGATTGAGTTACAGCAGCAGAGCTGAGCTAAATATATGACAAACTTTTAAGGACGAAAAGGATTAAAAATATATCTATAAATGTTAAGTTTTGATTATTACAAAACTTTTGTGTATATATGCATTTTTAAAGTTCTGTTAAGCCATTCTAGTTTTTTTTTTCTTTGCTGGTTTTGCATATTTTTTAACAAGCATTTTTTTCTTTTAACTAACTATTTTCAAGGACTTCCCTCAGTCAGCTGATGGCATATAAAAAATATAGAAACTAATCGCCATTTTCAGTCTTCTGCTGCTGCTCAAATTAAAATGCCCAGAAGCCAAACCAAATCATTGCAAAAATGTATCGCACTGTCAATGCACTACTTGGACAGCTGGCGCTGCACAACACCCCTCGCACAACACCCCCGCCTCCCATCCAATGCAGCGCATTGTACCGTTGACAATAATGTCGCCATTCGCCATATCCATCCCTCCAAGTGCTCCAACTCCGCCAAGTTGACGCCTCGCTGCGCTCTAATGCAGCTGACAACGATTTTGCTTTGGTTTTGCTTTAGCTTTGGCTTTGGCCAGTTGGCCAGTTGGCTGGTTGGCCGGGTTGGTTGGCTGGTTGGTTGGCTAGTTGTTTGGGTGGCTGGCTGGTTGATGTTGTGTTATCGCTGCCGTGCAGCCCATGGCCACTGCACAAATTGGCCTAGAAGGCCAAAGGCATTTCAAAATTGTATTAAATCGCAAACGCTTTTGCGAGGCGCCTTCTGCCTAGTCCTTTGTCACAACTACTTTGTGTGTGTGTGAGTGTGTGTGTGTGTGTTAAAAATTCAGAATTTTCTGATTTCGTTCTATTTTTTTTATTTTGCTACTTCCTGCAAATTTCATTTCCGCTTTGATTGCGCTTTTTGCGCATTTCCCTTTGCCAAAGTAAAACAAATGAACGGAAATGCCACACACGCAGTGGCAACAACAACAAAAACAGAAACAACTTCAACAAGCAACAACAAAAAACACAAACAAACAAATGCACCTTTGACACCTTTTGGCCAAGTGTGACAAAAACCAAAAGGCACAACAGCAACAGTAACAACAACAACAATTGCAACAGCAGCAGCAGCAAGAGTCACACGTTGAACTGCCTGCATGCAAAGTATCTAGTGGCCCTCTGCAGCATGCCCCTGCCCACCGCTACGCTCCCTGCTGCTGCTGCAACTGTTGTTTAGATGTTGTGTTGTGCCTTTTTGCTGGCTGACAACGCAACTCTATTGCCTGCTGTTGCTGTTGCTGCTGTTGCTGTTGCTGCTGTTGCTGTTGCTGCTGCTTTGCTGTTGCTGGCAAGTGTGAAAAATGTCGAAAATGCAATTTCCTTCAAGTAAAATGCCTGCCATGCGCTTTTGGCCCCAACCTAGGCTACGTGGCCGTATTACAAACGACTTCACGCCGAATCCTGGCTGACTGCCAGGACTTGCCGTTGCCTCTGCCTCTGCCACTGCCACTGCCTCAGCCTGTGTCTCGTTGTCCCTGGCTCTGTAGCTTAAATAAAGCACTTCCGCTAATAAAGTCGCACTCTACGAACACATACGTGTGTGTGTGTGCGTGTGTGTTGGTGTGTATTTGTGTGTGCAACATGGACTACGAAGAGGGGCATACAACGTGCTGGCCAAAGGGGCAGGCAACTCACGCATTCGCATGCAGTTTAGACACCAACTGCAACATGCGTGTCAACGTATGTGCCTGTCTGTGTGTGTGCGTGTGTGTGTGTGTGTGTGTATGTGTGTGTTTGTGTGTTTGCTTTCGTGGCAAAAACACATTTGGAAAATTTGTGTAGGCGACATTGTTGTAAATCACCGACACATTTTGAACTGCACAAAGGCTGTGCAACAAAGATACACAGACAAAAAAGTGCAACAAGTTAAACAAATTATAAAATTAATTTCTAACACCTCAAAAAGAATTTACTTACAAATAAGATATAATTAAAATCTAGAAAGTCCACTTAGGACTCTGTCAGAGTAAGGAAATATAATATATTTTATAAGATTTGTAGCAAAAAAAAAATAATAAAAATAAATTAGACTAAATAATTACCTGTTAAATATATATATAATATAATATATAATATCGATATTGATGAGATCAGCTACTCGAGAAGAAAATTGCTTTAAGCAAAGTAAATTAAGCAGACTTGTTTGGGAAAAAATATAATCCATTTTTATTTCAGTTGAATTAGAAATTATTCAGATTTTTAATGAGCACAGTTAAAAAATGTTTTCCTATCATAATTTGAATAACAGATTTTAGTATTTGCTGTTGTAGAAAACATAAAAAACTTAAAATTAAAAGTATAAATATATTTATAATTATATATTTATATTAATACATTTTACTCAAGCTTTCCTTTGAGTGTACCAAAATAAATAGCTTAGCAAACTATATACTTCAAATAAATAGATTTACCAGATACAAAATACCAAGTTTTCTTAACACTATTTAATTTACATATTTGAGGCAGATATTTACCATCTTGTTGAGTGCATTTAATATAATTTTTACAGTTTCTAGCCTGTTATTTAAATTACTATTTTAGCAAACATTATTTTGTGCAGTGTAGCTTGCAGCTGAGTACCAATTGTGAGCTTTACTCCGGCGCTTATTCGTCTGTTCGTAAATGTTGCGGCTGCACGAATTGGTCTGTGCCCTGTCCCCAAAAGCCCGCTGCCTCCGCTAACAGCTCCCTTCCCCTTCACAGACCCCTCCACATATTCTTTCAGGCTGTTGCGCTGTTGGTGTGCACAGCTCAAAATTACTGCCAAGTTCTGCAAGTGACGATGACGACGACGACGACGACGACGAAGGCGATCTCTGAATGAAATGTTGCGTACGCTTCTAGGACAATGACGCTGTGACTTTACACACACTCACGCACCTCCTCCACATGGAAGCACATCCAGGCATTCATCACTCAGTATAATTATGGGGGGTCCTGTCGCAGTTGCACAGATTTTTGTTGACTGAATGGGTGTGAAAATTGAAGGCGAGTGATTGCATTTGGCCGCACAACGCATGCGAAAGTGGTGTGAGTGAGCCATGATTGGAGTTGGCATGCATCAAAAGGTGGTCAGGACAGTGACAGAGAGAAGGGGAATGGTAGAGAGAGGACTTTGTCTTGGTCTGGTGTGCAAGTCTAGGTAATTAATAGACTTGAAATGGTCGCTTGTGCAAAATTTTAATTAGGTGACACATGCAAAGTGCAAGCCAAAGTTGCACCAAAATAGTTTCTGGCAGCATTCACAGGACGCAGAGGCAGTCAGTCAGTCAGTCAGCCAGTCAGACTGTCTTTAATTGATAGTCAAAAGCAGTTTTTGGGCGCTCACGTGAGACGACTACGACGTCATCGTCGTCATCATCATCGTCGCTTGCAGTTGAAGTGAGGAAATTACAAGTCGTGAATTAATGGCGGGCCCACTGCGTCTGCCAAGCCCACACCAAGCACAGCCCATCCAACTCGTGGAGACAATCACTTAGGGAGCTGGGAGCACGTTGCCAGGATATCCGTCGTCGTGGTCTTCGCTGACGCGTCGCTGTTGCTGTCGCTCTTGCTGCCTCTGCCACTGCCACTGCCACTGCCACTGCCGCTGCAATTGCAATGCTTTGTCAGCTCAAAAACTTAACCTCAAACGGCGGCACTGACACAAGCTATGCATGTGTGTCTGTGTAGGTGTAGGCACACATACGTGGCATGTCCTTGCCAGAAGCATACACCCTGACAAATATATTTACATGAAATAGTCACCGTTGTTTGCCACTGCCACTGCCACCTCCCTCCCTACCAGCAACCATGCACCACACATAAGTAACCCCTGCTTCAGTTTCGGCTTAATTTAAATTTTAAAGATTTGCCAGTGCGATTCATATGAATTTAATTAGGATCGCGTCTTTCACAGGTTTCCTGGTTTTTGGCTCGTGAAATATTCGCAGCAGGCAATTTGCTTTGACATTTTTGTTACATCCGACTTTGACATCTAGACGACTGTTTTTCAATAGCTTTGATGTGGAAGCCATGGTGACTATTGTTTCAAAATAATTGAGTTATTTAAACAAATGTTGAGAACTTCATTGAATACAAAATTTAGAAATAATTCGTGTGGCTTGAAATGTTAAGGGCTTCATTGAATACAAAATTCAGAAATAATTTCTCTTGATTTTCTCATAACACCAATTTAATTTGAATATTAACATTCAAAACAAAAATATTTAAAAGTCGCAAGAAATTCGCACAACACGCAGAATGAAAAAAGTCAATTTAAACATAATTATTGAAGACCTGAATAAATTGAAATATCGATATAAATGGAAGTGAATTGAAAATATATTATAAATAAGTATGCGGTGAATTGTAAGCCACCTAAATTAAAGTTCATATTCCAATGCGGAAATGGAAAATTAAATTTCATAAAAAAAAATGGTGCTGAAATGCACACTCAATAATATATAACTATATGCAGCAAAATTCAAGTGAAATTTACCACTGACCAATCACTCAGCAAACAGCATGGATTTGCCATTGGCAACAGAGAGAGAGAGAGAGAGAAAAAGTGAGAGAGAGAGAGAGAGAGTGAGATCTATCAATAGGTAAGAGATTTTTCAATAGCGCAGCACACAAAAGGCATTTAGCCGCTTTCTGATATTTTCCCATTCAACATTCAACATTCAGCTATGCATTGAATAGGCCGCGGACGATGTCCTGTGTGCACACATACAATGCCAATGCCAAACGAGCCAAATGAATGGGTTCACTAGCTGTCTTATATCCTCCAAACACAGTCCACACACATAATGCTCCGACTCGCATCCTCGCTGAATGGTTGTTATCGTTACCCATTTTGCTTATACTTTATGATTAAACTATTGATGGCAGTTGGCGGCTTATGGATTGACAGACGTCCATTATGCATGCCAAGCAAAGGCTGATGGGTTGGTAGGTGAAGGGTCAAAGGGTTCATGCAACGCTAATTAAAATGCGTTGACTGGACTGTAAATAAATTGGATCGCACTTGGTACTCCAGTTCGCTCCAGATGATGATTGTCTGCTTTAAAAGTACATCAGCAAAAAAATGTTTGCTTTCGTTTTTTTTTTTTTTAAGCCTTGCCATTGACATTTGTAAGCGCTCTTATCGTGTGTGTGTGTGTGTGTGTGTGTGTGTGTGTGTGTGTGTGTGTGTGTGTGTGAGATTTGTGTTTGGCACATTTGGTTGATTATTTCGCTTTGATGCGCACAAAAGTATGCAACACAGCGAGCAAAGCTCAGCAGTAGAAAAAAAAAAAACTGTGTATCGTCGTCATTTGAAAGGACAAACAAACTGTTTTTGCTGTTAATCAGAGTCGGAGCTTAATTACTTATTTTGCCATTGCGCATATGAATGTGCATGAAATTAATTAGTGGCTTAATTGTTTTTTCTTCTTTTCATTTTAACTCTACGCAATTCATATTTCACAAGAAGCAAGCTGACACAAAATGTCGCCATTTTGTGAGAGTGAGTTTTCTGCTAATGAAATTAAAAGTTTGTCTGAAATAACTACAACAATTTTGTTAAACAATCACATCAATATTATAAAGCAAACAATAGTTTTGATTACAGCATAAATATATATATTTTTTTAATATGTCTTACATACGTGACAATTGCAATATTTATATACATTTTTCAATATATTTATATTTATGTATTGTATATTGAATATTAAAATAAAAACCATTGATTGCCACGTGACCTCAACTATTTAATGAGATTTGCAATATTTATGTAGATATTAAATCTAATTTAAATATATGTAGATAAACAAAAACAAATTCAACGTTTCATCAGAATATATACTTTGTTGGTCGTACTTGACCTAAAATATTATGTATTTTTCATAATATTAATACTCAGTTTTTATATGTATTAGATGTTTATTGGTTCAGCAAAATACATATTTTATTATATATTTGCTAATAAAAAAGTTGATGATATTTGTTATATTACATTTAAATTTGCATAAATAAGTATTTAAATTTATGATTTTGTATTTTGTATATATTCCCAATATTGCAACTCCTTTCCAAGTCTATTTTCTAAATTTAATCAACCAGTTGGGAATTTTCATTACACATCACAATTTGGTTTTGTTGGCAGGTAATATGTGTATATATATTGAGCATAATATTTCTTTGAGCAATTTAATTGAGTGTATTGAAGGAATACTTATTAATTTCATGAGAATTCTGTGCAGTGCAGAGAATTTGCCATGTGTCTAACCCCCCCACCCTGCACGTGTCACATTCATCAGTCAGTATACAAATTGCTTGTCGGTTTTGGCTTGTTTTGTTGTTCGTCACCTTTTATCTTTGGGTCTGGTGACTTTTGTGTTGTTTGTTGCTTAGCAACCCGTTCACAATTCGCATTTCGCATTTCGCATTTATTAACTTGATTCATCTTTTCGCTTTGCCGCTCTCTGCATGTAGCCAAGTAGTCTTCCCACTCTCTGCTCTTATGAAGCTATTGGCATTTTGATAAACAGCAAACAATAGTCGCCTTGATTTTGCAAAATAAAATTTAATTATATCTCGCTTTGTGTGCTCAGCGTGCGTGTGATAAATTTGTTTATTCAGTAAAAAAAGGCCTTACAATTTGAGATTTTAAAATTTTTGTTGTTGCTCCGGTCGAAATTGCTGCTTCTGCTGTCAATCGCAGTCGCAAAATAAAGCTCGGCTGGAAGAAAAGTTTCGCTTGGTGCGACGAGAGGTGATTACGTTGAGAGGGGGTTGGGGAACGGAGACGCATGTCATACGCCATGTCTCTACGAAATTCTCATGCACGCGCCAGCGTTTGTTTGTTTGCTATTTAAATGACTAAAATAGACTTGCCAGCTGCAAGTGGGGCGTGGCCAATCAAGACAACAAGCCGAGCAGAGCCAGCGACGTTGCAGCCTTTTAAAAAATTGTACTGTTAAAATGCTGTGGCCACTTGGCTTTACACATCCCCATCCCCATCCCCTTCGCCATCCCCATCCCCATCCCCATCCACGTCCCACTCATCCTGACCAAGCACTGTCCTCTCATAACGCCACTGTTGCTTCCCTTTTCCGCTCACGCGAAAATTAATATTTTTATTTTTATTGTTTTATTCTTATTTTTTTTTTCGCCTGGACAGACAGTCCTGACCAACGGCAGTCAGGCAACCGTTATAAAGCGTAACTGTTGCTGACGCATATACATATGCCAGACATATTTATTTCATTTTATTATTATATGCCATATTTCAATACCCTTACCCAAGGTATGCCCTGCTGTATGCCTCATGTGTCTCTCAGCCTGAAGATAATTTTAATAGTTTGCTTCTTCTGATTTAATTATTTTTAGCCAGTTAGTACATTTTTCAAAGCTATTTAAATTGAGATGTTGAAATGGAATATTAACTGTGCAAATATTTATAATATTATAAATTGGAACAACTAATAAAATGATTTTGATAAATGTATATTTTTTTAAGATTGGTTTATGCATTTTTGGTTTGTGTTTAATCTATATATTTTTATTGACAATTTGTTTTAATAATAAAATATAAAATATGCATAAATTGAGTGGACATGTTGCAGTGTATTTATAATGTTGCATAGCTGGTTGTTGCAATCAATTTCCTTTATTTTATTTTTAACTTTGGACACTCATACGCCATGTTGTCATCGCTGTTTTTGCCGTTTGCATGGCCTTATTGTTGCTGTTGTTGCTGTTGCTTGTTTTTCTTGTGCTTGTGTTGCCTTGGGTTTTATTGAAAAATAATTACATGTTACAGTCATGTCGTGCGTGTGTCTCTCTGTCAGTCTGGTCTCACTTGGTGCGGTCTATTTGTGCCGCCTCCACTCGCCAGCCTGTCTGCCCCATCTGTCCGTCCCACTGGCTGTACATTTACCAGCACTATTTTCCCTCTTTACCCCAGCCCGCAAACCATCTTCAATGCAATTCCCAGTCCACGCAGCCTGTCAAGTACAGTGTGTGTGCATGTGTGTGTGTGTGTCTCTGCTGACAAAGAGCTATCATAAAATAAAACACGTTTATATATTTTAACAGCAATTTTTTTGTTCATTTCTTTCTTTTCTGCTTTTATTGTCAACGCTGCTCTTTATTCCAGTTCCAGTTCCTGTTGCATAGTTTGTGACAATTTTTATTTAATTTTAATTGCTTGTTGCATATTAAGTTATATGGTCAGCAAAAAACGATTCGCATGTCACGTGGCCTGACTGACGACTCGATGAAGCTGCACACCACGCGTTTATATGCCACATCCTTAGGGAAATTCCACATTTTTGTGTTTGTTGTTGTGCGAATAAATTTGTTGTATATATTATGCAATATGAAATAGAGATAAGTTCATGAGTAGGTATAGGTAACATCCCATAGCATGACTACAACTCAACATTAAATTCGAATTATTTTATTTTATTCTTAAGATTAAATACATATAACTCCTGCGATCCTCTGCAATCTCTAAAAATAGTCTTTCTCAGGAATGCCACATGAGTCCGCATCCTTCCAATTAAATCGTCACATTTTAATGCTTGAAAACAGATATTTAATTAATTTTAATTTATATTAACTTTCCAAGTTTAATCTGCTTAAAGAAAAATTACAATTTCTACAACTTTTAAATTCTGTAGATGTTTTTTTTTGATTTTGACAAAAGCTTATTAGCATCGTAGTATAATCTTCTAATTTATTTTTGAGAATTTCTATTAAATAATTTTCTGTTTGTTCTACATCTTCGTAATTGAAAGAGAACTGATTTTTGTAGTCTACAACTTCCCAGTTGAAAGAGAACTGATTTTTGTAGTCACCTTAAGATAAAAAGCTAATACAAACCCTGGCAATTAACACACAAAATATCAAAAGGCAAGTTTTTGTTTATATTGTGGGAATGAAACTGAATGCAAACGGAACTGAATACTCACGTGTGTTTGCTCTTGCTGTCATTTAAATGTGTTGAAATGACCAAAAAAAAAAAAAGATAAACAAACGTGAAATCATTGCCAAAAATTGTACGTAGATTTCTCATTTTCACTAGGGTCTGATGGGAGTGCGTCACAAAGTGAGCAATAATGAATGTATATGTGTAGGTCTCACATGTGTGTGTGTGTGTGTGTGTGTGTGTATGCGTGTGTGTGTGTTTGAGTGTGTGTGTGTGTGTGTATCAAAAGATAAAAACGTAAAGGCAAACAAGCCGAGCCGGGAATATGAGGGACAACAACAGGACGACACGTAGCAAAGAGTAATAAGCATGCAGCATGAGGCATGCAGCATACAGAACCAGAACCAGAACCAGAACCAGAAACAGAAACAGAACTGGAGTTATATACATTTAATGGGCATTGCTTCTCCTGCAAAACCACACACACACACACACAAATTGAGAGAGGGAGAGAGAGTGAGAGCGAGGGAGTGTGGGAGTGAGAGGTAGATAGATAGAGAGACCATCACATCACCATCACTGCCCGCCTGTGATGAATGACTCTTTTAATTAGTTGCCGCAGGAAATGCATGAATTGCAAAATGACTCTGTTTGTTTACACAGCGACGACGACGAGGACAACAACGACTCATCTCTCACTGGGGGCGGCAGTCAAGCAGCATGGCAACACCCATATATATATATATATATATATATATATATATAGTGTGTGTGTTTGTGTGTGTGTATTTCTCTATGCGCTCATTTATTAAATAGTAGTTTTCAAGTGTCCTTCAGTGACATGTTGTTTGTTGTTTGTTTTCGTCTTGTTGTTGCAATTTTCAGCTGGGGTCGTGTTGTGTGTCGAGTCTTCTGCAACATCGTACTGGCTGCGTGTGTGCCATTTCTTTTCCACAGCCACACACACAACACTGGACACAACAAGCCCTACAGCTTACTTCATTATTGTGCATACACGAAGGACACCGTTGCCCCCTACCACCATTCACTCTCCTTGACTGATCCAGTTCCATTCCCTATCACCCCCCTACACATTTGGGACCTGCCATCGCCTATGTATATCCCCAGTCCTCCTGGTTGGTGGTTGCCACACCACTGCTCTGGCCATTTATTTATCCAGACTAGTTGGCAAGCTTATTAATAATTTTTGTCAAGTTGTGCAACAGAAACAGCAACAACCATCCAAATAACAAGCATTTATACAAAGACTGCTTAGAGAAAGCAAAAAGATCTGTGTTTATTGAGAAATTGTTGAAATATCATTAAATTTCTAAGGTATTGGAATAATTTTAAAAATTAAATGAAAAAAAGTAAATTAGACTAAATATGTTGTCATGTGTAATTATTATAATTTAAAGATCATATTCTGAAAAGAAGTAAATAAGATCAAATATTTTGTCATGTGTAATCATCATAATTTTTAGATCATATTCTAATTGAGTGTAAAAAAGCTTGAGCATTTTTCTTAAGGGTTTATTTATATCTATATAAAAGTTGATCATAAACACAAAAAAACCTATTAGAATAATGCTCGATCTACGAATCAATTGAGTTTTAGTTCGTAGTTGTACCGATTTCGATATATGAAAACTATTTTGAAGTGTCCATTGCCTTTTATTTTTTTTAGTTATACTTGGATTTTGCACTCTTCGACAAGGCAACTTGCTTTGCTTAGGGAATTGCTTAAATTTGATTGAGCAGATTTCAATGCTTGATACTTATTTCAAAATTGATTTTCTTGCACTGAATATTCTCTCGTTTCGATATTGGACTCAAAGCACTCGTTGCCCGTTGCTGCTGCCAAGCTGTTTGCCTCAGTTACCAATAAATTTTTATGCACATTTTGAGCCGAGGCACGCAAACAGCTAAAATGAACGGGTAACGGGTAATGGCATCCGAGAATCTTTTAACCATGCCACACATATGGGACTTGCTGGCATTTCACAGCTGCAGCTGCTGGAGAGCTGCATAAGCCAGCGTGTGTGTGTGTGTGTGTTGTGTGTGTTGTGTGTGTGTTAAAAGTTTCTAATCCAAATCAATTTGCATCAAGAGCCTCATTTCATTCTATTATTTCGCAGCCAATTTACGCCACTGGACTGCGGCTCCATCCTTGTGGACACATCATTTTCGATTACTTTGAACCAACAGCAACGGCAACGTCGACTATAAAAAGTTGTCCATTTTGGTTGTTGTTGTTGCAATTGCTATAAAAGTTTATAACGCGCTTGTTGACAATCCTAATATTGAGTGGGAACAGTTTGAGGGCTTGTTGTCCCTTCGCCTAACCCACATCCCTTCTCTCTCTCTCTCTCTCTCTGGCTGTCAGCAATTGTTTCCTGTGTCTTGCGATGCAATTTTATTGCCGTGCATTTCTCCGTTTCTCTATCTCACTTTATGTCTCCGCAGATTTGTTTTGTTCTTTGCTCGTGTCAACTTTTCAAAACTATTTCAAAACTGTAAATGACAAAATGTTAAATGGACTTTCAATGCCAAAAAGACTGAGGACTGACGACTGAGAACTGCAAAGCGAAGACAGTTTGTCTGTTTAGCATATCCGTTTACACTTCTGCCTCATGCACAATAAATCAGGGCCTAGTTGGAGGGGAGAACTTACCAACTACCAACTCCAACTCCGGCTCTTTTCACATAGCGTGCCAATTATTTAGCTCGGGTTGTTTGTTTGCCTTGTTTATGCCACTTTTCTAGCATTTCTTGCTGCGGCCGGCACAAAGTTTTGTTAATTGAGTTTGTTGAAAGTTTTATTAAACAGCGGGACGACAGCCGCATTCAACTTTTAGTTTTTTTTTTGTCTGCACTTTATAACTTTATCTTATCTTGTGCATTTTACTATTTTTTTTTAAATTGAAAGCGACCAATTCGCAGTGTCTTTGCTGCAGGTGCACATATATGTATTGGTGGCACCACTGGGCGTTGCTCTGTCTGTTGGGGGCGTGCCAAATGGTGCCACTGTGGTTGCCACTCGGTGCATATCACAAAGTGTGTTTGTGTTTGTTTCATTCGATGGGACGTTGTCACCAAAAGGTCAAACGGTAGGCGTGCCGACGGCCGTGCAACTGATGCGTTAAGCGTAAACACGGCGTATGCGCAATATAAAGTTTAACTCATCGCTTGAGCGGCACGAAAGCAAATGCGATATCGCATGCATTTCCCACTCTATGGCTTCTGATTTCAATATACAATATGTAAATATTTGTCCACAACAAAGGCAAAAGTGTCGCCTCAAACCAAAAACCCCCGCTTACCCTTCTGCAAAATGGCAAATGGCAAACGGCAGTTGAAAATTGAACCTCAGCTAAAAGCTATCTATTAAACCTATTGAAACTTTATTGTTTATTTCCGTTTCCTTTCATACATACAATATTAATAATGATAACAAATTGTATGAAAGCGTTCTCTGGAAATATGCTTCTAAATTGTACTTAAATAATTTAATGTGAATGCTAGATAATTAAAATTTACCTCTACAAAATAATATATATTGACACCAATTAATACATATATAAATAAACAACTAATTAATTCTATTATACAACTTTGGAGGCAAACATTACTGAATAATTAAAGTTGAGTTGTTGCAAACAATAATTAATGGCTTAAGGAAAATGCATGACTCACCTTGAATTTGGCAGACTATATTGAAAACGGCCTTTAAATTCGTTACCAATTAAATTAAATGCCAATCGAGATTGTGTACTGTGTGTAACTGGAAGATAGTTTATTACAGTTTATTTCAACTGCAATTAATTTGCATTCTGCACTTTTTGGTTAATAATAATAATACACATGTTGTTTATAAATCAACAATTCTGTAAATCACTGCAACTGAAAATTGGCTGGCAAATGTAATTTTATGTGTACGCTTCAGTTGCCTTGAGCATTCAGAGGCCTTCATCTGCCACAGCAACAGACAGCGACCCCACTCACCCCTCACCCACACACACACACATCTGAGTTGACCAATGCAAACAAACAGAGATGTGTACGTGTGTGTGTGTGTGTGTGTCTGTATGTTTGTATGTGCATCAATATAAATAAATAAATCTTTGCTGGCAAAACAATCAGTTGCAAAGGCACGCACACAACTCCAACAACAACAACAAAAAAAACAACAACAACAATGAGAAATGCGCACTGAAAAATAATAATAACAATTTAATTAAAATATACAGCAAAACCAAATTGAACACACAAAATTGACGAGAGTTGCAGCAGTTGCAATTGCATTTTCCAGCTTATGAAAATGCTCTTCGTATTTTTTTAATTGATTTAATATTTGTCAATATTTATACATATTTTTTTCCCCAATTTGTTATTTTATTAAAGCTTCTAGTTGGTAAACGCGGGCAAAATAATAGCCAAATTATAGACAAGCTTTTCAATCTTTATATCAAAAATCACAAATAATAATTTCTATTTACTCACGTGCAACTAAAACATATGTAGAATCATAATTTAATTGTTAGTCAAAATAGTATTTTGGTTAAATTAATGTAATTAATAATTTCAGCAAGATTTTGGTTTGTCATCAAATTGTTGATTATTTACTGCTTTCAAACTCATTCAATAAATTATTTTTCTATCGCTTTAAAACACTTTGCAACATCGATGAGGCAAGCTGATAAAATACTTGAATAAATTCAAAATTGAATATAATTCTTCAACGATATTTATTGCAATGACATTATTTTGGTATTCCATTGAATTCAACCGATGTTTGTCGTGGGATGAAGAAGTGTTGCATTGTCGACCGCTCTTTTATTGTTTCAACGTGTTTTGCCCTTGACGGCTGGCTGACTGTGTGTTGACCGCAATATGCAAGCAACAGACAGGGGAGACATCCAGGCAGGCCGGCAGGATAACAGCAAAACAATAGTTGGGTAATGATGACAACCAGAAAACCGCAGCACTCAAAATTTTGTGCATTCGTTTTTGCGGGGATATTATAATTATTTTCGTGTGCCCAGTGCGCAGAAATGTAAGCAATCAATTCAAAATTAATGCAAGTGCAGCAACATTTGATCACACCCAAACACACACACACACACACACACACACACACATACATGCACTCACACAACATGGCGCACGGAAGTCGTCGGTTGCGGTTTGTTGCAGAGTTGCAAACGAGAGCGCTTTGACAATCCCCATAACTGTTAACGTTACAGTTACCGTTACCGCTAGGCGTTGCCATGCCAATGCATAGCAGCTGTCAGCGCAAACGCCCACAAATGTCAAATTTATCAAAATCACACGAACAAACAAACAGCCACATATAAAATTATATATATATATAATTATATATGTGTGTGTGTATATAATAGATAGTTAGTTGTCAGCCACCTGGAAATGTTGCAACTGGTCATTATTGGTTGTGTGTGTTGGCATCGTTGTTTGTTGTCTGTTAGCTGAAGCGTTTCAGTTAGTTGAAGTGATTAGCATCGTTAGTGGCTGCGTTGTTTGCATCAAAGCGGAAATAAAGTTGCAATCACATTGGTCAGCTTGATATGCCACAATAATGAGCTGCTCATATGCAGATACAGTAGCTGGAAAATGTATCTTAGCTGCAACGTGTCTCTGTGTTTGCCATCTGTGGCTTGTAGCATTTTGTTGCAACACATAATTCAATATATATATATTTCAATTGAATTAAATGAGCTGTCTGCCTGGGCAATTTGCAAAACCTTTTGCCGATAGCCAAATTTGATTGCAGCACATTTGTTTTTGGTATATTTTATTTTATTTGCTTTTGCTTGCCAAAAGTAATTAATATGTCACATATTTTCCCAAGAGGCAAAATGTTGCCACAAGCTTTTTTTTGCAACATCAAAAGCCATATAAATATATTACGTTTACATAATAGCCGGAGCAACAAAAAAAAATAAAAATGTGAATATACAATTTGAATGCTGTTTGCATTTAAATGGTTTCCTGTGTAGAAAAAGTTGCCAGGACGCAAAAAAAAACATGGCATTGAACAATTTTTAGATGCCCTCATATTGAGTTGTATAACAGTTCAGTTTTAGAACTTAAGCACTGATTTCTATATATATAAATACATAAATCAATACAATAATAAATATACTCAAAATCAACAGATTTCTCGTACATACTTATTTTTGGTACAACTTTTGTGCAGCTTCATTAGATTCAAAATAAAATAAAAAAAAAAACACACATACACACAATGTTGTTGTTGTTGTTGTTGTTGCTACTATTGCTGAGCATTTGCTCCATAAGATATTCCCCAAAGAAATTTCCTTTTGATTTCACGCCGTAATTGGGTGTCAAACGTTACTTTTGTTACTACATTTTCTCTGCTTTTTGTGCCTGGCACTTATTGACATCTGCCACCTTGCCCCATGACGCAATCGTATAAGCGCGCGCGTGTGTGTGTGTGTGTGACAATCGAAAAAAAAAGATAAAAAGATACACACACACATGTGTATTTGTGCCATATAAATAAATATATATATGAGTGTATTTGCAGAGATATTCTTGGATTTTGGATACACTGCCGTATAACTTTAGATGGAAATCAGTTGCGCAGCAAATGATTGTCATGGCGATAGCATACAAATTGACATCGCACCTAGCTAAAAAGGACAAAGGACTAGAGATCAATAATATTTGATTTGAATGACGGACAGACGGACTGTCGGACTGACTGACTGACTGACTGGCTGACAGCAATTCGAAACCCAATTAAATTTGGCATGAAATCCTAGCTTTAACACATTTAAAGCACAATCAGTTCTATATTTATATATATATATATATTCTACATAAGCAATATTCAGTCAAAGACAGCCTTCAACTGTATCATTGCCACAAGGAGCAACAGTTGCTGCGCAGCTAAACCAAAAACCGGAAGTCATAAATCATCTAGTATTCCATCCATAGAGTGTTCAAAAGTTGGGTCTGTGTGAAGCACACTAACCACAGGTGTTGGTTGGGTCAGCCTGCTTTGGCAGCGCTCCAATAAAAAACTATGCAAACAAAATTTTGTGTAAAAGCGTTGCTTTTGCCACCTTCCCATTATTATTATTATTTTTATTTTTTTTTTTAATACACTTTGCGAAGGGTATTTGAATTTGTCACAAAATATCTCAAGAAGACATTTTTTATGATGGATTATGCTTGATGGATTAAGCCCAATTGTTATTGTTTAGTCTCTGATTTTTAAAGCCAAACCGGAATAATATTTTAAATACTTTCCGTAGTACCAAAACAAAATATTCCCCACACCACTTCTACTTGTTTATCCCATTAAAATACTGACTTGAATCTGCTCAATCTGTCCGGCTAGCGTGTCGAATCTTCGGCGTGTTCTTACTTGTTTTTATTTTTATTTTATTTATTTTTTTTAGTTTATGTTTTTCTGGTAGGGCGCAGTTAGTTTTAAATTTTATTTTCGTTAGTATATTTGAATCCCGCCAGTGTTTGTCGTTTGGGTTGCCAGATCTGTAACCAGAACTGCAAGGCCGTCGTTCTGTCGTTCTTTCTCTGGGCGTTGTCACCACAAACGGAAGCACTTTAAAATTATATGAGGCCGGGTACCGAGTCCGGGTCCGGGTCCGGGTCCGACAGCGCATCCTCATGTGTCGTCAGCCACAAACCGGTAACCAACGAAAACTCAACTAGAAAACTTTTTCAGCGTGTGTGTGACGAGTTGAGGCGACATTTCACACACACACACACACACACACACGCATATTACCAGACTTGCACCCATCAGATATTTTATCTGTTGTAGAATATATATATATATATTTTTCTGACAACTATTTTTCGGTTAGTGCCACTTTTTGATGCAACTAAGCGTATTTATTACTTATTTATATACACAAGTGCCATCTAAAAAACTACGCGTTTGACAAGCAGCAAATGCATTGGTCCACGCCCACATTCCAATGAGGGCAAAATAAATAATTGAGTTACTTTGCCAGTTAACAATTGCTACAACTCTGCTGCTCTTAAGTTGATTTAAGTGTTTGTTTCACAAATCATTCAACACTTAAAGCATGTATATAATTGCTGAAAAATGTTTAAAAAAAAATAAATTAAAAATCTTTGAAATATAAACGAAAAAGATACAATTTTTGATTGTTAATTATAAAATGAATGTAATCTAATAAATTTAAAGAAGAGTTGATTTCAGTTCTTATGACTATAAATAAATAAAATAAATTTATATGCATAAATTAAGTAGTTGAACTAACTTTCTGTGATTTTTCACCTTTTTCAAATTTAAACCAGAAAATGCATAATTTATATTTTTAAATTAGTGTGAAGCAATTGTCAGTTACTTTTCTTAATGTTGAATGCCCAGTGACAGAAATTTGCATACCTTTCTCTAATTTATTACCATACAATATTTGAAATATACAAATGTTTGAGTTATTCCAATTATTTTGGACTCCAGACTTGATTATCTCTCCTGTGAACTGGCTACAAATTGTAAGACTGTCGTTTGTTTTCCAGAGCTATGGGGCAGCATTCCAGGCGCCCAGCAGCTCCTTATAACTCATCCATTTTGGCATGCCAGCTATGTTTCAACGATAATTAATTAGCTAGACTTTTGGCTACAATCAGCTAACTAACTAACTAACGACAACTCATGCTTTTTATTGTGTAAACTCGCAAATAACTGGATTAAATGGCATCAAATGCTTTTAGTGGAGTACTAAACAGGTGCAGCACTGTGTGCCAGGATATCACAAAGGACACTGCCACCCAACAAACTATAAACAGTTGCCGAGTCGAGTTTTTACTTGGACAGATGTTGGTATACTCATGGCCAGCATTGTATGACCAGAGCATTTACAAGCCAGCGAGCAACAGTGTTAAGCTGCTTAAAATTTATTACCTTTTGCTTGAAATAACTTTCCAGCAGGCGCTACAACAAAACAACAAACAGCCAGCAAACCCAGATCCAAAATACACAAACACACACACAAACACACATACACACACAAGCACACACTCATAGAGAGAGCAAGAACTGCACATAAAACAATCCGCAATGATAATACAATAAAATACCAAAGACAAAAAGCCTTTCAGCAATAGGGCCAAGAACAATAACAAAAACAGCATTGTAATAATGCACAAAAAACAATAAATATAATAACCTGAAAGGTCTGCAATTCCAAGCTAGAGATGCACAGGTTACAGTTCCCTGGCATTTTTCCTCGCATATTTGCACAAAATCGTTTACTGTTAGTTTTTCGTACAAAATGCTTGTCGTAATTATTATTTTTAGTATTCATTTGTAAGCCGATAAAATATTTCAATACCCTAAATTTATAGTATCGTCGTATTTTGGATTATAATCGCTTCAAATATCTACTAAATAGCACATGAAAGAGATCTCAGTTGATGATGCATTAAAATAAAAATGTAAATTGAAATCAAAATCTTTTGTTTATTAAATTCAAAAATGGCTGCCTCTTATCGCAATCACCCTCAAAAATGTTCACCGCTTATTATCCATCATAAATTATAAATTTACCATAACATAACATTAACTTTAAGAAAACAAAAAAAAAAAAAAAAAAAACTCCCATTGAAAAGTTTTTAATATCATATTATTATCTATACAAAAAATGTTCTTTTATATATTTCGTGGCACTTCCGGCTCGGCCCCTTCCCTATGGAACTGTCAGACATATAAGGCAACTTGCAATGCACTTCCTGCCAGTCCATTTCGTTAGCGCTGCTTAAATAATAAATTTCAATTTTTAAAGATTTTTACGTGTTATTGAAAAGCTTTGCTTAGTGTTCTTATTCTTCTTCTTCTTCTTGTTTTTGTTGTTTGGCCAACAACTCCATCCCCAAATGGGCTACCCTTAAGGGACATGACTTTCGCTTTATTATTATGTGTTTTTGCTGCTGTCTCGCTCATGTGCATTATGTTTTCTTTTTGTTCATATCAACATAAATAACTTATATAATGATACACTTTGCTGAATTTTCTGACTTTATTTATTTATTTCTTTTTTTTTTTTTGCGCTCTTTATTATTTCTTTTAATATACTTTATAAAAAGTCAGCGAATAAAAAAGGAAGAGAGGCGAGCGACGCGTCGCATGAACAGCAAATTGTTGACACCACGTTGTATTTTTGTATATTTCTTAATTTCGTTACATTTTCTTTTAATGCCCCTTGTGGATAGAACGGGACAATGATAAATTTTTTTTTTTTTTTGTACTTTGTATTATATTTTGTGAGTTACTTTGCACTGTTTTTTTTTTTTGCCACTGCAAAGACATGCCCCAGTGCCCTGACAGACAGAAGGTAAGACTCGCACAGACAGTCAATAAAGTCAATACGGTTGATTAAAACAAATGATCTGGCATTCAAAAAAAAAGGTTGAATAAAGCTGAGATTCAATATAAATTAATGAACATCAAATACCCAATTTGTAGCTATAAATATGAAATTAACATCTCATTTAATCACATATTTTCTATCTTTAAAATATTATAAGCCAATTTTATGGTACTCATTAAAAAAGATTTAAGAACAATAATATTGTAAATATTAAATTAGTGAATATATTTGAAATTTAAGAGTAAATAGTAATATTGTGTAAAACAGTTTTTATTTTATTTTATGCATATTTTCGTATATGTTTGTAAGTTCTTAAAACGCTTTGATTGTTAGCAGATGTTGACAGGCTTTTCATCTGACTGAGAATGCAAAGTATTTCTTCAGAAATGTATATTTATATTCAGTCACAATATAATTGTTAGTGGAGAAGAAATATAATAAATACCAGCTGACTGGTATGCTAAGTTGCTGTATATTGGGTAGTTTTTAACTTTTATTTGTCAACATTTTTCCCCCTAGTTGCTTCACTTATTCAGGGCCGAAAAATATGTAAAAAGATGCCGGCAAAGAGCTGACTGTTGTTACTGCCGTTGTTGTTGTTGTTGTTGTTAACTTATGCCAAGTAAAGATAATTTGCCATGGTTACCAACAGCAGCAAAGAATGACAAGCAGAGTGGGAGGAGTGCAGCGTGAAGGGGGAAGTCTAAGGACAGAGTAGCTGCTGCATCAGGTAACTCTTAAGCTGCTGCTGTTGCTGCTGTTGTTGCTGCTGTTGTTGGTGTTTCTACTGTGGCTTTTACGTTTGTTGTTTGCTCTGTGTAGTGGTGGGGTGGTCAGGGAATGGGTAAAGCTTTTGGTAACGCTTATCCACATCTCTTGTGATTTTAATGCAGTGGGCGAGGCCTTTTGAACATGCCAAAAGATTACCAGGGGCAACCAGGCGCAGCAGGAGCAGCAGCAGCTGCAAGTACTCGTTGCTACTTTAGCTCATTGAAGGTTGTTTTAGGGCTTCAACAATCTTTGTGTGCTGTGTTAGATTTGTTGTTGGATTTGTTGCATGCAGCTGTGGCTGACATTTGTTTGCTTTTATGCGAATGTTATTTCTAAGATGTTGTTTAGTTGCTAATTTTCGTTGGGCATAATAAAGTGCAATGGCGACTTTTTCTTTTTAAATCGTATTTGTCATGCCATGAGCAATACAAAAGCTGCTGTCCATAAATCGCCTTAAACGGACAACACGCACACACACACGCACACACGCAGAGCACGCATGTTCTGGCCAGGAACTGGCCTTGATGGTCCGGACTAGCCATTTGTATGAAATTGGCTTCTTAGCTGTTTCTGCTTCTGTTGTTATTGCATGCCGCACGTAAGTTGAATTGAAATTGAAGTTTCGCTTATGGAATTGGAAAAAAAAAACTGCGTCTTCGACTTTTGCAATTTTCTTTACACACTTCATGTTCAGAATTAATTTAATATTAATTTTATTTTTCTATATATTATATCACATTTCGTGTGCGCTCTGCGCAAGTTTCTCCATTTGGTCTGCTCCCCTTTTGCTGCCATTTTCCGCTCCCCCTTTTAAGACATACATATTTTTGCCATGATACTTTGGCCAGCTCTTGCAGCGCACCGACCCGAGTTGTAAGTGCCACGATCTGGTGCTTGTGCGCTGCCACTTGAGTGCTCATTTTAAGATTTTTTTTTCCGCTTGCCTCCCTCCACGGCACGGTAAGCTTCATGCGTTTGTCAGAGTCAGGGAAAAGGTCTGGAAGACGCCGTCGTTGTGGACACCGTTGGAATTTAAAAATATATTAGCTGGGCATAATTTCGAATTAAGTGTAGTTTTTTGGGGCTAACAGCAGCAGCAGTGACTTTTGGCTAAAAATGGGTGTTCTGCTCAAAATACAAAACTATTTTTAAAATCATTGAGTTTTATGTTATATATATGTATTTTTTACTTATATCTTATTATGTATTTGTGTTAATAAATGTATTTAAATAATACTTACTTTTATCATTTTATTAATGGGTAAAATAATATTCTGTTAATTAAATAAAAATAAATCTAAATTATGGATATATATACTGACCCTTAAATATATTAATTAAATTTTTATAAACATGAAAAATTATACATATTTCGCTTTGCTGCTCATACTTTATTTAGTTCCACAGAGTTCCACTTCATCATTTCAGATCACCCTGTAAGGCCCAAAAAAAGGGAACATACTTCCTTGCCATGTGTAATCTATCAGCCCTGCTCCCCTCTGTACCCCTAATCCTGATGGTTTCTTTACTCAACTCTGCGTGGCTTGTTGATGTTTTCTTTCTAATTCGTTGTTTTCTTTCGTATTTTTTTTGGTTTTTTGGTGTGCATTTTTCTTCTGCCTTAACCAAAAAAGCCACACCACACGCAATCAACATCAGAGTTTTGTGTATTTTGGTCACGTGTGTGAGCCGCTCAGTCCCTGTATCTTGTTTTGTAGGTAAAAGTGTCATTTGATAGTTTTGCACAACTTAAGTTCAATGCCAGACAGCCCAGACAAAACTGGACTTAAAGACCGTTGCTACTACAACCAGGCAGCATGTCCTTAGAGTTCAACTAAGCCAATTAATTAAACCGCCTTTGGTTGAGGTCCAAATATGTCAAGCGACTATTGCGCCTGTTGCATTTCTGGGCATTACTGGCGAAAATAAAATTAGCACAAGAACGCAAAAGACAAAAATGCGGAACTAAATAAATCAGTCGCACAATTCCCGGAGAAAAACGACGACTCGTCGACTGGCCCCAACCAACCCGCCGCAACACGCACAAATTAAACTCAATGAACTTGCATAATGGCCAAGGGCCAAAATGCTTCTCACTGCGGCAATATGGCGGCATTAATTAAAGTAATTTATCATTAAGGTCAAAATGAAGCCAACACACACACAGACACACACACACACACACACAGATGACTGAGAGTTGGAACAACCTTTGACTCTCAGTCAGGAAGCTGTATAAATATTTTGCCTACTCGACTTGACTACGACCAACTAACAAAGATCACACAGAGTGAAAGAGGCAACTTATAATCGCAACATATGGCAAGCATCATCATCATCATCATCTTCTTCTTCTTCTTCTTTTGGCCAGTTGTAGTTGTAGTTCCTCTTTCATTCTGGTTATTCGGTTCATTTCGTGCCAAGCTTTAATCTTTTAGCACGCATCTTTGGCATTTTTATTGTAATTTGTTTCGATTGCCCGTGCGTGTGTGTGTGTGTGTGTGGCAGGGTGGCAGTGTGGCAAGAGAAATCTACGAAAAATACACGAACGAAAAATAAGAGGAAGCAGAGAACGCTGCCTGCCAGCGAGCGAATAAATTATGCGTGTAATTCAACATTTTATTTAATGAAAACCTAATGAAATGCAAAATGCTAACACAAATGAAATAAATTCGTTGTCGAGCAGTCGTCGTCGCATCGCTTGGACGGCTTCCTCTTTTATCCCTGCTCAATTCTGCTTCCTTTGCCAAGGCTTCCTTCCATCTTCCCCTGTGACGTTTTCACCAAAATTGATTAGGCGCAAAAATCGCTGCTGTAATGAACGAGACAAGGGGGTCGGGGTACGGGGGCTGCATTGACTTTGATTAATAATGTGCGCTTTAGGCAGGTACAAGTTATTAGTTCAGGTTGCAAAGGACGCTGTTGAGCTTGCCACCAAACCCGTAAAATTGGAAAACCCCCCTGCTAATGTGCCGCATAAACGAAAAGACAATGTACAAAGTTAGATTAACGAATGTTGTAAAGTGTCTTTCCTTCCATTTTCTTAACTGATTAAATAAACAAATAACTTTGAGCAGCATAAAAATTGGTAACAATTATTTGAAAAGACTTTCAACAACATCAGAATGTTGCAACAGCCAAAAATGATTTGTGCAGCTATTAAATTAGTTTCATATTTGAATGTTATGTTATAGGGTGGCACTACACTTCACAACTCGGGGATCACAACAGGTTCACCCCTAAGATGGATCCCCGGGCACAGGGAAATAGCAGGGAACGAAGCAGCGGATGAGCAGGCAAAAATAGATGCAGAGACGCCCCTTACAGGGCCAGAACCGTTTTGTGGCATAGGTAAACACACAATACGGCTGCAACTCAGAAACGAAGAAAGACAAAGGATACTGCGGAGTTGGGAGGAAGCACCGGGACTCCGACAGGCCAAATGTCTTTTGGGCGGCTATAATCATAAACGATTTAAGCAAGTAATATCCATGGGCAGGAATAGGCTAAGGATACCTGTCGGTCTACTGACAGGACATTGTAGACTAAAAAACCCACCTGTCCAAAATGGGTATCTTTAGCAAAAGTCAATGTAGGTTTGGTGAAGTCGAGGAGGAGTCTTCAACTCACATCCTAATAAAATGTATCGCCCTTGCTAGGAAAAGATGCAGCATCTCCTAGGGATGCATGTTATGAATGTCAAAGACATAGTAACCCTCGACCCATCAAAGATTCTGACAATCGTTCAGGAACTGTGGTTGATGGAGGTGCTATAAGCTCAGAAGGGGGCACAATAGATCTATTAGGTCGCAGTGCACAAGACCCCCCAATTAATAATAGCACTACACTAGAGGCATGCAACAATATTTATTGTGAAAATAGCAGTTAAAAATTGTTGAAATATATTTGAAAGTTTCTTTTTTATAAAGTACGTCGCATATAATCAAATTGTAAATAATATTGATATGCAAATGATATGCAATTTATTATTATTATTATTAACAATTTTACACAACTCACTCATAAATGCAATTTCAGAATTAAAGACTTTCTTGATTTACTGAGCATTTCGCATCAAATTACATGAAAATTAACATTTTATAAATAGCTAGTGGAAAATATACATTTATTATGCGCAATGTTTTCGAAAATCAGTCAGCAATTTGTGGATATGTTAAGGTAACGCATGACCGTTGTTAACACACACACACACGCACACACACAGACACACACACACACAGACACACACACACACAGACTGGCACAACCAAAACTGTTATTTAAATACAACAGCAAAATGCATATAATAAAGCGTAAAATGCAGGCGGCGAGCTGCAAAATCCCAAGTCAATTAGAATTATCAACCAAAAAGCCAAAAACCCAAGAGCTGCCAAATATGCTGCTGCTGCTGCCATAATAACTGCTTCCGACAGCGAGAGAGAGAGAGAGAGAAAGCCTGGGGGGGGGGAGGCAGTGTGGCTGGGCGTGTGGCAATCACATTCATTTCATTTCGCACAGAAAATTTATTTACATGGACCACTGTGTAGCAAGGGGGGCAACGCGCGGCGCAAGGGGGGTACGTATTGGGGACACGCTGCGGCAGCAGCCACTTCCGGCGGAAACTAGCTTTTAACCCCATGAACGGGTCTAGGCGTTAATATGCCGCTTGCCTGCTGCCTGCTGCCAGCTGACTTCACCCTTTCATTCCCGCCGTTCCACCCCTCACACCCCTTTCGTACCATCGCGCTCGACGGCTGCGCGTAATGAAAAATGCAAATTCCCAGCGGCTAAATTCAAGCAAACAAGCAAAGCGACGCGCTGAGTGCTCTGCGCGTTTTGTATGAGTAGACAAATAGACTCGGCACTGACTTGCCTTACACACCAACAGCAACACCAACACCCCCCCCCCCCTAACCCCTTCTCCAGAGCTTGTTCTGACTGGCCCAGCGATGTGGTGCAGTTGGAGTAATCGTGGCCAACAATTGCAGCAACGATGCCGCTGTTCTCCAGCGTATTGTGTGGCAAATGACAGGAAATTTAAAAGGATGCCTTTGTAGTCGTCGTCGTCGTCGTCCTGCTTGCCACGCAGCAACAACAGAAACAACAACAGCAACAACAACAACAACAACATCCGCACCATAACAAAGTGCTGCGTTCTGTTTCTCTGTTCAGTGCTTGTGTCTAGCTGGTGGCTATAATTTCAATGCTCAACTTGATAAGCAGCTTAACCCACGCACAGGAGCCAGCAACAGCAGCAACAGCAGTCGAGTGCTCCACTTGACCCGCCCAGCCACCCACAACAGATTACCCCCCCGCACCCTTTTCATTATTCTTTTGCAATTCGTTTGCTTTGCTGCTGAGCATTGCTTCAAATTTCACGCATATAAATTAATTAGCTGGCAAAGGCGCAATGTTTGCACAAGTGTTTTGCATGTAGCTTTTCTTGCAGTGTACAAACATGTAAAGTAGCAGCTACTGTTCAGGCTAGACAAGTGCAAAAGGGCAAAAACAATTAATGTGGAATACTTAGCTTTTCATGTTTTGTTGTATATATTTTACAGTATACTTTTCAATTTTACACTAAACTCTTATTTAATCTTGCAACAGAAGCTTAATTTGTATTTTGAAATTTTTGTTTTTCGTTCTTTAAGGCATTTATCAATACATTTTAATTGGCATGCGATAAATATAATGCAGCCAAAATGGCAATATGGCAATCAAAGGTTGTCTTTAATAGACAGCCATATCAATCATTTGAATTTATGTACGGATAATCTGTAAGAACATATTTGTTTAACCAATTAAAAATGATTTGCCATGCAAAAGCTTGAAGTGTTTTTGTGTGCTTCACTTCAGCGAATTCTGTTTTTGCTTGTTTGCCTTTGGAAAAAAAATACTGGCTGCTTACGCATAAGCGTTGAGCGTTTATTGCTCTGGAATGGAGTATAGGGGAGTGGAGTGGGAACGCATTAGCATTGCCTTTAAATATTTATAAATTCAAACAGTTTTATGCAAAAATTTCAAAGCGCAGCTGCTGCTGCTGCCACTGCTGCTGCTGCTGCCGTTAAGAAAAATCAGCGTCACATTTTGCGCATTTTGTGCGAGATGCTAACAAAGTTCGACGCCATTAAATTGAACAGTGCTTTAGGGGTTGAGGGACGTATTGGGGGGGTGGTGTTTCTGTGGGACTGCCTCAGCACAATAGTTTATGAGCGCAGCTTATGAAAATCCTTTTGTTACACAATTTTACAGTTATTTTAAGCTGGCTGGTTGGCTGGTTGCCTCGGTGCCTGGTTGCCCAGGCTGCCGCGCTGGGCATGGTCCTTGGCTAATATTGCCTGCTGCTGCTGCTGCTGCTGCTGCTGCTCGGACGTGCTGGAGACCGTTCCAATGCGCCAGCAATGTTGAGGCAGCTTTGGCCTGTTCATGCCACACAGTCGCTGTTCCTCTGCCCCCGCTCCTGTCAGGCAATTAAAAACAGTTGACATTTTGCAAACAGTGACAAGGAGCGAGCAAGGACGAAGACGTAGACGACGACGTCGACGTCGACAGCGACGTCGCAGCCTATAAACTAAGCAACGTGCGTTTGCCTAAAATTATGCTAAGCTGTGCAGCCATCGCTAAGAAAAGCGCAACCAGACAATGTATACAACGGGGCGAATGAGCAACGCTTCCCATTCCCATTCCCGAACGGGATTCTCATACTCGACTTCATCTTGCGTCCTGGTGTCGTCGGCATAAGCAGTTAAGGCAACAAAGTAGACTTTTCCATGCAAGCGCCACAACTTTGTGTTTGAGTTGGTGGCGATTTTTTTTACCCCATTTTTGGGCTATGCAACTTGGCAGAGCTATTGACAGCTAACAGCAAAACCGGAGCAGGCAGCATAAATAATTTTCTTCAATTTTTTCCAAGTCATTTTGCACAAGTATAGCAAAAGGAACTTGGCACAAAGTTGTCGGCGCTGCTGCTGCTGCTGCTGCTGTTTTTTGCCCTTAAAAATGGAAGACAGGTTTTTGGAGTCAGCGTCTTTAAATGAGTTGTGCATAATGTGTTGCAAGCTTTTAGCAGTTGACGTTAAGGATAAGCCTCAGTTGCAGCTTGCCGCTCAACAAGTTTTCTCACTCATGTTGTCAGCTTACCAAGCGAAATGATATCTTCAGCCAGCTGCTCGCACAGTGGTTTAAAATTGCACAAATTGCTGGTAAAAAAAAAAAGTGAAAAATATGGGAAATTGCACAAATTGCTGGAAATAAAAAATTTGAAAATATGGGAAATGTTCTTGTATAAAAAGTTGATATTGGCTAAATTTGAGTGTAAATAAAGTTAGTTTATTAGTTCTACTAACTCTCTCTTTCTCTCTATCCCTCCCTCTATCTCTCTCTCTCTCTCTATGTCTCTCTCTTTCTTTGTGTATCTCTTCCCTTCTCCATCTTAATAAATCCACAGATCTTTTCTTAAATTTTTGCTCCACTCGTCCCGGTCTATTGCATTGAGATTTGCCTATATCTCCAGGGCACAGGATGAGTTGGCTGTCTGAAGGATCTGGCACGCTGCTGCTGCTAATGTGTCTTGGGTAATTGACTTGGCAAGTTTTGCATTGTTGTCACGTGTTGTGTATGCAGCAAGGACAGCCAGCTACAGATATATAGAGAGAGAGATAGAGGGAGACAGAGACAGAGAGAGGTAGATAGTGCAAGGGACTTACAACTGAGTGCTATGCCCTGAGTCCTTAGTTTCCTGAGCCTGAGCCTGAGCCTGAGAATGAAACGGAGCAATATGCAAATCAAAGTCAACGCAGTCATCGTCTTCGTTTTAGACGCTTGCAGGCGACAAAACTAGCGCGCAACTAGGCAAACACTTCCGTTGGCCGGAAGCATAAAACAAGTCGACGGCGGAAGTTGCCCACGCCGTGACTCCCCCCTCTTGCCACCTACCACCTGCCACCTGCCACACTCTGCTCATTTTATGTGCCACACTCTTCATTTTTGAAATGGTTTCCATGATTAAAGTCGGCTCGCTTATTATAATTACAATTTTTTGTTATGTTCGCGTGCCTCGCCTCGCTCTGGCGACATTTGCACGTGAGCTGTTTAGCCAAAAGTGTTAAAACGGCATAAAAACATGGAGTCGACCTGGTAATATTATGCACGCGATATGCAGCTATTGTGTGTATGTGTGTGTGTGTGTGTGTGGTTGTGGCTGTGCGTGGGTGTTCAGCTCCTTTGGGAGTAGGTGTTTACGAGTTGTGCAATTAATTTAACTGCTGCTCGCGGAGGCCATAACAAAATTTATGACCAACAACAGTTTTGTCAATAACTTTGCTCTCACTGGTTGCCTGGCTGGCTGGCTGGCTGTCGGCTAATCTCGGGGGCACTTCATTAATCCACCGCGCCAGTTAATGCCATGCATGTCAGAGTAGCAGATAAATGTTCTCAGCTCCTGGCTGCTCCACCTCTCTGCAACACCTATGTGGCGAATTTATGAGCAGCCGCAGCAGCAGCAGCAGCAGCAATTGCAACTGCCAGCTTCCAGCAGCAGCATATCAAATTATATCGCGGCCACAAAAAGAAATAACATCATAGCAGCCGTGTGGCAACACCAGCAGCTGGGCGAGACGACGGCATTGGTCCTGGCACGCTTCACTGTCTGCTGCTGCTGCTCCTACTGCCTGCTCCTGCTGGGGCCTGCATAAATTCTGATGAATCACTGCAGCCAGCAGAGAGAGAGAGCAGAGCAGAGCAGTGCCTGCAACAGCACCTGCAACCAGCTAACCGTCAGGCAGCAGCAGCAACACGAAAAGTTTCATCGTTTGCTGTTCCCCGTAATGTGGCAGCAACTCTAATAATAAATTTAGTTTGCAACGCGCAACGAAATTTCAAAATGCATAATTCAAAATAATTCAAAACAGCGCCGCTGATTTCTCGTCTCGCTCTGCAGTCACAACAACACACACAAATCCACCCCCAACCCCTCTTTCCACTCTTCCCCCGCATTACCCCTAGGAATTTAAACCAATAGCTGGAGAATATGTACATTAAGTTTGTGTTTAAAAACATGAGCATCGAGCAGAATTGCAGAGAGAATCGCTGTATTCCCAGATTCCCAGAGTAGATCTTAAGATGATTGCTTAAAACTTTGCGATATTTAAATTATTTCTTTCTAGTGAACTAAAAAAAACCCTTACAGAATTTACTTCACTTTTTTTTCTTGTACACATGCAGTCAATAATTTAACTAATTAACTTACAATTTCTGTCACGTTTTTTTCTCTTTTTCAGGTAAGTGCGAGAAACCAAGTTAATAATATCTATCAACACTTTTAATAACACTTTACGGATTGGGTAAGTTACTGTTTGATTTAAACTGTTCGGAGTCAGTCATCAATCCAACGTGCAACATTGCAACATATATTTGCAACCGCGCACACATATTGCCCTGTAACAATTACCAATGCTTACCCAGACTGGGCATCCGGATTGGAGTTCTGATTGAATGCGACTCTGCTGGCGATACACTTAATAAAATTTTTTAACAATTCAATATCATTTTTATTTGCGTAGCCATAATATTGAATTTACCCCCGCCGTTTGTGTAATCACACAAACATACATATACTTTTCACTCAATTATACACAACAATAAATATTGGATATACAAACAAACATGACGCACACGCACAGTGGGGCCAGAGAGATGTTCTTTATATATATTTAATAATAAACTGCGCCGTGCTGCCTGCCCCATGCAACATTCGCTTAATATGCATTAAAGTGCAATTCATATTTATTTGTGCAAATTTTTCACATTCGCCAGCCCCTTCTGAATCCAATCAGCAACGCGCTGATTCCTGCTCTGACCTGCCGCCCCAAAAATAATATGCTGCACAGCAAGCGAAAATAGTTGTGATGATTACAACGACTCAACAAATACACTTACTGTTGTTATAAAAAAAAAATTATATTAAAAAAAATATCCAACTGTTTGGTAAAGTAACTGAAATATTTTCTGTTTAATTCTAACAGAAAAAGACTTTAAAATATAGAATTATATTGATATAAAATATGAAATTATTTTGTGAAGTTATGAAATGAAATATTTTCTATTTAATTCTTATTGAAAAATATTTTAAGATATAGAATTAAATTTAAAATAAATATGAAGCTGTTTTGTGAAGTTATAAATGAAATATTTTCTACTTATTTCTTATGGAAAATGATTTGAAAATATAGAATTAAATTGATATAAAATATAAAATTGTATTTTGAAGTTATGAAATGAAATATTTTCTTTTTAATTCTTATAGAAAAAGACTTTAAAATATAGAATTAAATTTATAATAAATATGAAGTTGTTTTGTGAAGTTATAAATGAAATATTTTCTACTTATTTCTTATGGAAAATGATTTGAAAATATAGAATTAAATTGATATAAAATATCAAATTGTATTTTGAAGTTATGAAATGAAATATTTTCTTTTTAATTCTTATAGAAAAAGACTTTAAAATATAGAATTTAATTTATAATAAATATGAAATTATTTTGTGAAGTTATGAAATAAAACATTTTATATTTAATTCTTATAGAAAAAGATTTGAAAATATAGAATTAAATTGATATAAAATATGAAATTGTTTTGTGAAGTTAGGAAATGAAATATTTTATATTTAATTTTTATAGAAAAAGATTTTAAAATATAGAATTAGAATTATAGAATATAGAATTTATATTAGATATAAAGTTGTTTTGTGAAGTTATGTTTAAAAGTGAATGGCAATCGTATAAAATGAAGACAACTTAATATGTATATCGATTTCCTGGCATTTATTATATATCATTTGTGTATTTGCTCGATCTTGCTTAGTTACTGCTTCTAATAGGAAATATCAAATTATGATTTGAAACGATTCGAAGGATGATCCCCCCATCAATATACAAGTGCAGGCCACACAACAAAATGTGTGTACTCTACTCGAGGTGTGTGTATAAAAATTACACAACAGCAGCCCAAAAGAGAAGCTGCTGTTGGACCGGGGTTGGTGGGCGGGGGGGTGTGTGTGGAGTGATTCATTCGCTCCATGAGCTATGCTCACGCATAAACAATAAATAAGGCTTCATAATTTTCCTTCATTGAACTTGTGCCGCCCACCAAGCTTCATCATGATGAGGCTGCCATACCGCCCGCATTGTTGTCATTGGCAACAAGGACTTGAACCCAGTTCGGAGCCCCAAACCCGTAGATGGGCCGTGCTCGATCCATGGCCGTGCCTTGCAGTGCAGCAGTTGCTGCTGTTGCTGCTGCTGCTGCTGGTGCTGCTGAATCCTGTGAACGTGCTTTTGTCGTAATCCTTTGAATTTCGTTGCAATAATTCCACTTGAATGTTTATTTGTGTATACAGCACACACACACACACATACACACACACAGCGGATTGGTTGTGGGACAGTGTTTGGGTCGTGCAAAGTGGCAGCAAGTCGGCCTTACAGTTTATAAGGTTATTGTTTGCGTCATGGGCGACATTTTAAAACGCAGCAACAGCAGCAGTTGGAGCAGCAGGCTGAGCAGCAGTTGGAGCTGGCAGGTTTGTACCTTCAATAGTCAATACCAGGTAGCTACTCGAAATGGTCTTAGCCATTTTTGTTTGCCTAGGCGCTAACAAATCTGTAAATACGCAATGCGACAGGTGCCTCCAAATCTGTGTGTGAAATCCATAAATTTTTGTCGCCACTCTCTTTTCATTCATAAGCCATTGATGCTTTTTCCATTAGTGAATCATCCGCCTTCGCAGTCTGATTCCCATTCTCATCATCATCATCATCATCTACTTTCTGTTGTTGTGGCACCAAGAGGCTTATGAAAAGCTGTACGCTTTCTAGTTCCATTCCATGCTTGCTTCTCATTTTCAATTAGCTTTACAGTTTTTTTTTTGTGTGTGACAAATGCGGTGCTAATAATACCCACCCACCCCTCACTCACCCCCCCAAAAGGATTTCTGTTAGCATTCTCTGTCTGAGCCTCAAATGCATTCAAAGCAATCGCCATGCATGTAATTAAAATTTGTTAAAGTACATCCCAAGGGGGGGGGAGCTCCCGGCCCCATCCCGGCCCCTGCCAGTGCCCTGTGAACTGTATACAATGCCCGCGTGCCAAATGCATCGATTGATCGATTGCAAGACTGCATTTGCCATATGGTGGCTTCAGAAGTTTCTGACAGAGATGTACGACCCCAAAATTAATATACATTTTTTTTAGGTTAATTTGAACTGGAATTGGCAGTTGAGCTGTTAACTTTATTAGTCGACTTTTAATACAAGAAATAATCCAAACAGTTGTCATATCTTTGCAGAGAATATTCTACTTTATTGACTAAAAATATATACTTAACATTCCCTTTTTGTAACTAGAATAATAAAGTCGATATTTTATTTTTTACTTCATTTTATTATACTTATTATAATTATAGTCGATATTATATTTTTTTACTTACTTATTTTTTATTTATTATAATCACAAACTTTGTGTAAAATAACTTATTATTGCTCTTTCGACTGAAAACCAGAACAATAAAGTCGATATTTTTTTTTTTACTTATATTTTATTTACTTATTTATATAAATTATTATATTGTGTTTTACCTACTTACCTATCTATTTACTTATGTGTAAAATAACTTTTTACTGCTCCTTCGACTGACATCTACTTACAGTCAGATTCCCAAAGATGCCTCTTTTTAGTGCTGTCAATTTGAAGACCTACAAATTTATTAAATAATCGATTAATTTTATTTGCTTATATTTGAACTATCAAGTTAACCCTCGCTTTTGCAGCTGTGGACTTTTCAGGCATAATTGTTTTTTTTTAATTTTTTTTTTTTTGACCCGTAGCCGAAAAATGTATCAACTCTGCAAATTCCTGTATAGCTTGAGAGTGTCCAAGTTATGGAGTTTTGCCAACAGTAAGTCAAGCTTCGAGCTAGGCAAATCGCAATCCGGCTAGGTGGCCAGGCAGGCAGTGTGGCTAAGCTGGCTGACGGTCTGGCGAACTGAACCACTGCCAAATTAACAGAACAAAAGCAGTTGTCCAACAATGGCCAACTGGCAATAGGCAATGGGCAAAGCAAAGGCAAACAGACAGTTGGACAACTGAGAACTCTAACCAAATACCAAGTGGCCTTAGAACTGAAATGCTCGATTTTGAATTTATGCAGTGTTTGGTTTGTTATTACGCTGCGAGTGTGTGTGTGTGAGGGATGACGGTGGTTTATGGTGTGTGCGGTGGGTGCGTGGTCGGCAACTCATTTCCGCATGCCCGCCCTGAAATCAAAAAACCCGCACACAAAGTCACCGTTGGCCGTGTGAAGGCCATGCCAAGTACAGGAATAGAAGCTGCAGCTGGAGCAGCTCCACGCTGTATTAGTTGAGGGAGAAGGAACACAAGGAGGAGTAGGAGTAGTGCATCGGTGCAGCTGCATGCATCGGTGCCTGTTTTTGTATGCAACGCAACGCTTTTGCTTCTGCTGCCGTTGCTCCTACTGCTGCCGCCCCTCTTGCCACGCCTTCATGCAATCTCAGTTTGTGGTTAATATTATGCTGCATTTCTCATTTCGCGTGGTTTGCTCTTGTTGCTGTTGCATGTTGCATGTTGGCTGTTGTTGGTTTATTATCGCTGGCATTGCCAGTGCAAACACGAGGCACTATGCCTGTGCCATACCAGCAGCGGAGCATCCTGCTTTTCATCCCGGAATGTCCCTTGGCTTGGTTGGTTTATCTGTTGTTGGTTTCTGGTCTCTGGCCATCGAGTGGCCATCGTGTTGTTATTGCAATGTTTTTGACAAATAGTCAGGGAAATGCACACGGATGTCTGTTTATTGTGCCGTGCATGCGGTTTACGTTTATCTTCAACTTATGCAGACAGTTGTTGGCCTACCCCCAACCCCCTCTTTAACCCCCACTCCCCGTTACTGCAACCCACGCACATGCTGTGGTCCGAGACATTTTGGGGAGCATTGTGTGTGTGCTTGCAGCAGACACATTTTGTTGTGGTCCAATGTTGCATCTCCTGCTGCGGTCACCCGTCTCCCATTTCTCTGTGATAACGTTTTGGCTTTTGGTGTATTCATTGTGTCTGAGTCCAGGTTTGTTTGTTACTTTTGGCCAGAATGGATGTCTGTGCTTGTTCTGTTGTGTTTTCAATAATAATCTAATTAAGTTCAGTTTATGAATGTAGACACTGCCAGATATGACGTAGTTTCCGGGCTAATGAACTGCGGAAATGACAGTGGAGAACCTCATCTCGATGGTAAACAGCGATTTACTCTTAAATAAATAGCCATTTGCTGAGCATTGCATAAAATGGCAAACTTGTTGACTATAAATTAATATAATTATTAAATGCCTAAGAGGAGCAGTAGAAAATTTATCAAAGATTTGTTTACACCTTATTCAGCCAAAGAATTATTAATTATTAATTTTATAGTCAAAACCAAGTCAGTGTTAAATAATTTCCCACTAGAATATTTATCTATTTTGGGATTGGTTTACATTTTCGTTATGCTTAACCGAAAAATCTCTAGTCATATTTGCAATTATATTTGCTGTCTAGTTTGACAAATGACGAAGCTAATTAATTTTTGAGTGAACAATAGAATGTGACAAAGGCAGTTTCCTAGAAACGAAATGCAATTGTAGGCAGCTCCAGTTGAAATGGCAAAATCAACAAGTGAGTACAGACTGCGATATACTCTGTTCTCATAAATAAATAATGCCTCATAAGAATTGTAACAGAAAAGGTTTGGTCTGTCTAAGAATTCCATTCCTTGAATTTTGTTACCTACTGTCCAAATTTGTCTACAAAATTTGTGCAATTCTTATATATATATATATATATACACACTCATATTTTTGGTATTAGGGTATCAAAGCAAAAATATTTTACTATCTACAATCCGAGTATGTAAAATCAAATTGTTCTGTTTGAAAATCCTTTGATGCATTTTAGCTACGTTGGCTTTTTGGCTGCCATTGTGTGCTCTCTCGTGGCATTGTCTACCTTGGTTGCCATTCAATAGCTTAATTAGCCGAGGCGCATGCACAATTAATTAAGCCAGGTCAGAAGGTATCCAAGGAACACGTACAAGTGACATTGCACATTTTGCACATACATAACTCTGTGTGGAATGCCCAAAAGCAACCCTTTTGTGGCCCAAAGACTTCGTTTCGAAGTGAGTTTATTGATCAACTTTCAAATCCAAGTTGTTTAAAGCGGCTTAAATCAGCTGTAAACTGAAATTATGTTTAAGCAGCTCAGCAGAACAAAAGTTTTGCATTTATCAGCAACTTTCATAAGACAGACTCTGCCATAAATGATTAATGCCAACTAATTGGCAAGCAGGCAACAAAGTGCCACAAAAGGTGGCACATTTGAAGTAACTAGTGCAGCGATGCCACATATTGATAATTTCGTTAAAATTTAAAAGACTTTAAATTATGCAGCACAAAGGCAAATTATTTAGTTAACTGGCAAATGGTAAATGAATCGAAATGTTGAAGCCACAAATAAAATGCTCAACTTTTGCTCATCAACTGCTGGCATGCCCTTTCAGCCTTTCAGCAAAACTATGCTAAAGTCAAGTCACATGATATATCACTTGAGTGTGTCTGTGTGTGTGCGTGTGTGCCTGTGTGTGTGCCTGTGTGTGTGCCTGTGTGTGTGCCTGTGTGTGTGCCTGTGTGTGTGTGTGTTTATGTATGTTTTGTGCTAAATGTCTAACTCAATTATGCCAGGATAAATGTTTGCCGCAAAAAGGCTCAAAAGCCGCAGTGTTACAACCAGCACGAAGGTCTCCCTTTCGTCCTCTGCTCGCCCCTTCCGTTGCCAGGACCTGCTCGACCTGGCGCCTGGCAAAGTGAACCGCGCTCCAGCTGCGCCTAATTGCAGGCAACACAAATTCATTTATACATGCAATAATTTGGTTTATTATTGGCAACAACCCAAACTACCGAACTACATACCCATCCCGCCCGCTTACCGCTTCACCCCCTCTTTGGCTACATATGCCATAACTTTTAATTAAATTAAAATGCACAACCAAATTCGACAGCCGCCAAAGGACAACTCGTACAACTCTTGCAACCTGTGTGTGTGTGCGGCACACAAAAACTTAATATCCAATTCGCTTTGTAGGCGAAAATGTTCGGCATTTCATTTATTGAAATATTTATGCATATTTGAGCAAAAGACCAGAGACCAGATACCCAGACCCCCCCACCAGCCCCCTGCACTGCAACAGAGCAAGTCAAGTGTACCCTTGCTGGCCGCTGCGCATTTAACGGTAATTAAGTTAAACGGACTATGGCAACTGTTCGGATATTACAGCTCAGACATGCTATAGGTTTATATGTCCATATATCAGCTGCAGCTGACCTACTCGGTAGATATACATGGCATATGTGTTGCCTTTTCTGGCTGTGTATCCTGCTACTTCTAAATGCTAAATATTTTTCTCTGTTCAATCAGCTAAATAATACGTCCTTTGGGAATCAACTATCCTGCTACTTCTAAGTGCTGAATACAATTATAAATTGACTCTTTCATCTTATTACATTATTGATTAACAATTCTTTTTTATTAGTAAATATCTTTTTCTCTGTTAAATCAGCAATATTCTTAATATTTTTAGACGTCCTTTGGGTATCAACTCAAAAACATCTCGCCCATAAGTATTAACCTGCTACTTCTAAATGCTAAATGCAATTATAAATTGACTTTTTCATCTTATTAAATAATTTATTAATATTAATTTAAGCGCTAACATTTCTTTTGCAAATTAATAAATATCTTTTTCTCTATTAAATCAGCAATATTCTTAATATATATTGACGTCTTTTAAGGATCAACTCTAAGTCATCTCGCCCATAAATATAATCTCCAAATTTTAGTTAACAACTTTGTATCACCTTCATCTGTCTTCTACAGGTGCATTCACCATTCACACCTCAACCTTCAAATACCCTTCAAGCAAGGAGGACACTTGGCAAGCACCTTTGCTGCTGCTGCTGTTTGTTCTCCAATCTCAACTTTTCCCCAAACTATTTGCGTAACAGTTTTTTTTGTAGTGGAGTCTGTTTTTATTTTTTATTATTTTGGATTTTTTGTCCTCTTTTTCTCTAATGTGCTCGGTTGCCATATGGCGTTCGCTTGGCGCTTCATAAAAATGCAAACTTATGCTTTTCACAACTTTTGGCTTTGGCCACAGACCTCCAGCATGATGTCCACTCTTTATATACACACACACACACACACACACACTTGTAATCCAATTAAAGGTAACAGTGTAGTTGGCTTTTAGCGTGCGGTGGCCAGAGACCGGCTGGTCCCATATTGTTTACCACCCCGCTCCCCCCCCCCAACCAAGGCCTTCAGTTGGTCACCTTAAAAGCTTTTACCAATCGACAACTTGCCATGATTTTCAGCATCAGTGAAAACTGCGTGGCTAGAGCTACGTTGTCCTGGCCATATCCTGGCTGCTATTCGCGTTTTACGTATACTTAATTTGATTTTTCACACAGTCAGCCCCTATACCACACTCAGCCAAACTCACTATGCCCTCAATACACACACACACACACACACACCTACACAAACACACTCCACACACACAGCCAGTTGTCATGCTCTGATTTTCATGGTACTCGCACTTGGGCAAAAATAAGAAGAAAAAAAAATGCAGAAAAAAATCTAATTTCTGTGCAATTTAACGAGACATTTACGTTTTTTCATTTGATTATCTCACAGTCAGTTTGGTAAAGTGGGCGGGCGCACATCGGACATGCCCACAGCGCACAACCGAATTACTCCCGACACTCTCCAAAAGCGCTGATTGTCAAGATTTGCAGCGCTTCCAATGTAAAAATCGCAAACGCTTTCGACTTACCTTGTCATTGTGCAAGTTACACTTGCACTCTTTTTTTTATTATCTTTTCTAGAGTATTACAGATTTGAAGTGCCGTTTGAGCTTTGCAGTTTAATAACATGGCAGAAAAATCTTTAAATGAAATGATCAAAGCTGCATTTGTCAATATGCATCTCTAAATGATTCATTCTGCAGACTTGTCTTTTGGATATTTAAGTTTTTATTTTATATTTTGTTCAAAAAATTTCATATAGTATTTATTTTATTTGATATTGTCAGATTAAGAAAAGAGACTACTATTGCAAACTGGAATCATGCACAAAGTCTTTGACTGCTGTTTAAAATTAATTTTTCAAGAATTTCAAGCATTAATCCTTGGCCAATAAGCTATGATTGAGGCGTACGAATTAGTGGACAATTTCTTGACAATAAAACTAATTTAATCTTTTTAAAACAAAGAATTACACGTAATTTAAAAAAATTACAATTGTTTTTAGGGTATTCAAAATTTGCTATGCAGCAAAGTGCATTGTTCAATGGCTGTGCACAGGCTGCACTTGAATTTTGTAGCATACTTTTCTGGGCTTTCGGTTGAAGTTTTCGTGTAATTTGTTTTATGTGATTGTCCATTGGCTTCATTTTGAATGCACATTAGCCGAGCGCGTAGCTGCTAACCACACTTGCCCCACACACACACACCAGCACACACACACAGAAGCACACACACCACACCAGCACACACACTCAGCTCAAATATCGCGCACAAAAGTATGCAACAAATAGCATATGTATTAGTGAAACCGAAGAGGACACACAACGCGCACCTTTTGTGTACGTGATGTCATTATGGCCAAAAGGTAAATTTCAACTGTCCCATGCTAAACGACTCTTTGCTCGTTTCAGTCCCCCCTCTGGCACACACTCCCCATTCCCCGCTGCACATCGCTCTATCAGTTTGTATATCTCTTTGTGGCTGGTTGGCCAACAAATCGCAAATCGCAGCTCGCAACAAAAACCCCCTCCCCACCAACCAAACGCAAATGAACGTTTAATGTATTTGACATTTGGAAAGGCAACCCGAATAGTAACCGGATGCAATGTCTAAGCATATGGCAGAATGTGCTATTGGATGCACATTCTCATTCCCTCTATATATATATATATATGTATATGTATATATGTTTTCAGATGGTCGCGCTCCACATTTGTCATTCGAGATGACCCGATTTTTGTGGTCCTCTCCGTCTGTTTGTTGCGCCTGTTTAGAGTTGAAATTTTCGTGAATGTGGCATGTGGTCAGCACTTATACTCCGCCCGTGGCATTCTTGCATCCGTCCTCTGCCGCTACTGTTGCCAAATTTGTAATTTAAATAAGGCGTAATTAGAGACTGCCCATTGGCAGTGATTAAAATGCCAACACGATGAGTTAAGCATGTTTTTGACTGCATTCGGCAGCAACATTTTCCATGTGAGTAAGGGAATAATTGGGTTCGGTTTAAGAGCTGTGAATTAGATTGGAATTAAGGAGTGAATGAATATAGAAAAATAGAAAAAAATAAGCAAATGAAAATATTATTACAGTCGATTTTTAGTGACCATTCATGGGCAAAAGAAAAAGTATAAAATAATAGAAAAAGAAAGTAAAAGCTGTGAAAAAATGCTTAAAACTATTTTCATAGAATACTTTTTAAGTTATTCAACTGCTGATTGGGATAATAACCTTAACCTTAACTATTGAAAATGTTTAAAAATAATTGGATTGACGTAACTTTTGTTTAGAGGTTGCTTAACGACTCTTAATTATTTAAAAGTAGATTGAATTGTTTAATGACTAACACAAATGAAACAAGCACACAAAATGGTTTATCTAATGAAATTTAATGTATTTCTGAGGCTATTTCGAAAACCGCTTGATTTCCTATCTATAATCACAATGTTGACTACTTCACATTTTGTGAGTTACCAATTTCGAATAGAAATCGTTACCATAAAACAGCCCTATATATAATACTATATCATTTTATTTTCGTGGTGTGTCATGGTCGCTAATTTCTTTTCATGGGGTTTTAGTGTTGGAGGAGGGGGTGGGTGGGCGGCTCATTAGCTTTGAACAACCGCCCAGCACATTTCATCTTAATTAGTGTTTTGGGGCATACAACAAATACTCTATACGAGTCTCGAAATGCTGTGGACAATTAATAAGGCACACAAAATTTGACATTCATTGGACAACGCCGTCAAACTTTATATTCTCCTCGTTCTATTATATTCACTTTTTTTCTTTCTACATGTTGTCATTTATTTGCTTTTATTTATGCATTATTTTTATGGTTGCTTTTTGTTGTTGTTGTTGTTGTTGTGTATTTTTTTTATGGGCCAAGAGTCATTACGCTTGTGGCGCTACTGTGTGGTTGTTGTTTTTGGTTTTTGTTGCTGCTCTTGTTTGCGTTGACTAAACAAATATTATGGCCATTAAGTAAATTGGTCAAAAACTGTGTGCGTCTATATCTACATAGTTGTGGCCTGCTTGTTATTGTTGTTTCTTGGCTCATTGAGTTGCCGCCCCAAAATATATACGCAATAAATGTCAGCTATTAAAGGCGATACACAAAAAAACCAACAAAAAAAAAACAGTAGATGGAGAAAAAAAGTACCCTGAACTAGTTTCATAGTTTGCTTCGATAATGGAGTGACCAAAGTTTTTTTTGGTTTTCCCTTAACTAATTGAACTTGGTATGCGGTTCGAGCAATTAATCAACGATTTTGCCAAGGCGTCGAAAACAAAATGTGAAATCAGTGCAATTATGCTAATTTCAAAACTTTTTTATTTTAATTTAAATACCCTGTTAATGCTTACTAGCGGCTAAAAGGGATGAAAATATTAAAGATATTCACTTAATTTAATTCATATTCTTAATCAAGATAGGTATTTCTATCCAGATCTTAAATACTTTGTTTTACTATATATCTTACTATATTTTCTACTTTTTATAGAGTATCCCTTGGCCAAGCAGAGTCTACCAAAGAATTCTGTTTTAATTTTATTCACAGCGATTTTATTTTTATTTTTTTTGTTTGTTACCCAACAACCCTTTTTTCCGGCTGTGGGTTGACCTTGCTTTGTTGTCTCATTAGACGCATAATTACGCCGCTCAATTTTGAAGCCCTGACATCTTAAGGCGAAATTAAAAATAAATTATTCGGAAATCCAGGAGACAAATCGAAGGCGAAGACACTGCAGCATCGTCGCCGAAGACCCACTCTCATGAAACCTGTCAAAATTAGCCAAATTAATCCGCAAACGAAGCGAAACTGTCGAAATATGCAAAACGAAAGAAAAAAGCAACAACAATTATGCCTTCGTATGTGGCAAGTTGGATGGGGGCGGGGGAAAGACGAACCTATAAGCAAAATAAGAAAACCGCCCGATAAAATTGAAACATTTGCCGACTCGTTGAAATTTCCTTTACTCATTATGCGCAGCGACAACCCTAAGAGTGAACGTATACCCCAACCCCTACCCCACCCATTACCATTTTTCCACCCAATTCCCTCTCCTGACCATGCAGATTGAAATCCAATTAATGCCGCTGATGGCGAAAAACAAAAAACAAAAGAATAAAAAAAAACCAACAAAAAGCTTTCAACTGATTTTTCTGCCCGCTCCTCTGCTTCCTGTGTGCCCGCAAACGCCTTTGATGAGCAAACGGCTTGGAACAAAAAAAGGGCAAGCACCCGGGAGGCGTGGCATAGCTAGGTGGGCGTACTGTGAAATCCTTTTTTAAAATGCCAAACGCGTTGCGGCGTTAATATGTCAAATTAAAGACTGAGCGTCAAGCCCAGAGAGGATCAAAAACTTGCCGATGGCTACAAAAAATAAAACAAAAAACAAAAAAAAAAACTGAAATAAAAAACAGCAGGGGCTCCACAAACTGTCAACACAATAAATGTGACCGCGTATCGAAAATGAAGTTTGACGAAAGTTGCGAGGCTTTAGCAAGCGCTCCTCAACCCAATCCTCAACATGGTCACACCATAGTCCTAAAATCCAATTGAAGTATCGTTGGCTTAATTAAACACGGCTGCGAGGCGAATTTGCCGGAGAATGGGTTGACAAAACTGAGCAAATCATATTGAGGCAGCTAACAAAGTGCTTTAAGGGTCGCATTGTGCAGGAAAAATTAATGGAGCTTTAGAAAGATGAAGATTTATTTGAATGCTAAATATTTTTCTAACTGCCAATAAATCTTTTTGATACTACAAAAGATAGTACTAATTGTGATTATAATTTAAGCAACTCAGTTATTTTTACTTTTATCAGTAACTTGGGATTCAAAGTTAATATAAGTCGTCAGTATCAATTCTAAATATGACTTGTAAGCAAATAAAAAAAAGTAAATATATTGCTTAATTTACTTTCTCTTTATTTGACTGTACTCTATAATCGTACTCCAATTACCCAGCCGTTCTATTAATATTTACACAGGCCACACAAAACTACTCTATTAACCTGGCTAACTAATTGCCACAGCCCCTACCCCGAAACGCGCCAGGTTATGGCTACTATACAAACTTTCCACATACAAAATTATTGCTGCAACATTCACTCAATTACCAAAAAAAATGTTTTGTTGATTTAGTCAGCGCACATAATACAAATTTATGTGTGTGCTTTACAAACAAACATTTTGTGCGCTACGCAAGCAAACAAATATGCAGCAACAGAATTAACAAATATTCCAAAAAGTAAGTAAAATTATTTAAAAAAAAAAAAAGGAACACAAAACACATTCCAACAATAATTTTGTGCAATTCGCCATTTTACAAGAAAATTATGCGAATAACAACTGTTTGTAAACAGTAACCAACAACGGATAAAAACAACAATTAGCACGGAATGTTTACATTTTATGGAACTTTAGTTAATTATTGACAAATGCATTTGTAGGTTATTCTGCTAATTATTTTCGCTGCTGTTTCATTATCAAAAAATAAATGAAAAACTCTTCATGTTAAGCTGGCAATTAACAAATTTATAATCAAATAAATATTGACAACTAAATTCAAAGTTTTGTAGGCTTTTGAAAAATATATGCATATTTTAAAAAGAATATTTAAAATTTTTTCTGGGATTTTTAATTCATTAAAAACATTTCTTACAAATATTTTGTAAGTATTTCGAATTTAGTGTTGTCTTTGGAATTTCTTCAAAACTGGAAATCTTTTTAATGAATCCAAAATCAGTGAAACCTTGAGACGCATACGCAGAAAGACCACAAGTGGCATTGACTTTTGCCTCTTAGTGGCACACAATTTCCATCTCTGTTTTGCACTGTTGCTATTTCATTTTGGTCTTTTGTGGGGGGGAGTCTCTCTTGGCTGTGGCATGCCACTGCTTGTGTCTCTCTATGTGGGTGCTCTGACTTGTGTGTGTGTGTGTGTTCCCAATTAGATTTTATTGTTTTGTGCGATTGCTGTTCCCATTGTTTGTTGCCAGCTGTTGTTGCTGGTGTTCTCGAAATTTCTAGTTGTTGTTGTTGTTGTTGTTGTTGCTGTAATTAGTGAAGCGCAAACAAATGTCGCCTAATGATTCGTTGACTGCCGTCGACAACGACGACGACGACGACGCCATTTTGTGCCGACTTAAACAATAAATCTATATATACATATATTGTTGTTGTTGTTGTTGTTGTTATTATTTGTTGTTGTTATTATTATTATTGTTGGCTTATTGGGCATAATTACATATGTCGCGCTCTCATATTTACATGGCAATTGGGCACAGACATTGCAAATATGATTTATACATGATGGCAGCAAGTTCGAATTTTAATATTGTTTGGCTTTAAACTTTGGCCAACAACCTGCGTAAAACTCATTAACGTATTGCCCCTAAAAATAACCCGCTGGCCAATAAAAACAAATCAGCACAGTGAAGCTTCGTTGTGGCGGCACATGCTAGTTTCAGATTTAATTTTAATTACGTCGAGTTGTCAGCTAAGCTCCGCTGAGCTGTCATCTTGTGTGTGTGTGTGTGTGTGTGTGTGTGTTGATGTCCGTGTCCATATCGCCTGCGGCGGAAGCTGCCTGCCAAGACTGTAATTAATATGGGGTCCCAAGCTCGAGACAACTGATATGCCCAGCAATATATCCACATGAGAAGATTCCCCTCTCTCTCTGTGTGTGTGTGTGTGTGTGTGTGTGTGTGTTAGTTGGCCATGATGGCGAAAGCTGTTTATTTACTTATGGCACGCAAAAGGGTTTCGGATTCGTTTCATTAAGTTTTGTCAGCCATGTTTCAGCTTAATATAAACAAGATTCTTGGACGGCATTCAAGGACAACAAACTTAACTGCAGGAAGAGTTGAATGGTAAAGAACATATCCTGATAATCGAACTATGACTTGAAATAAATTCACTCATGAAGATATTCAAATATAAGCTTAGCATTCGTATATATTTCAGATTCAGAAAAATCATATGTAATCTGTTAATTCGTGCATGATTTGGACATTTCATTGCCTTGAATCTTTCGGAGCGATTTGCTTGAGTGGCAACCTTGGATACTTCAGATAGTCCTGCCAAAAAATCATTGCCAGCTGCACAGTCCATTTGCTCTATTATAGTTTTCCATGTAGCAGAAGCGAAAGAAGAAGCAGAAGTCTGCAACATCATCAAGAATATTTCACTTGATTTAATTTGTGCCTTGGCCAGAAAATTTGTTGCAATTTGCGCATACACACATTGCTCTCGTGTCCTCTTTCCTCTCCTTTCCCTTGCTTTCCCTTTTCTTTACTTTTATTATTTTGATGAATTATTATGCGCCACGTAATTCTCGCCAGCTCATGACACTCTGGCCGCTATCCATGGGGATATATTTATCACTTCAGTGTGGTGCCTGATGGTGGCAGTCCATGTGTTGGGTTGGCCGACAAAAAAAAAGTTGTATTTTGCCTTTTGCCCGGGCTTTGCTTTATTTATGCATGCCTAATTTATGAAAATTTGATGTACTTGTAAGCTATTTCGGTGGGATACTTTTATATTTGTTTGCACATAACCGCAACACATGCCCAGCTGACTGAATTCAAACTCAACTCAACTGAATGTTGGCGCCATTTTTTTTTTTTTTTTTTTTTGGCTCTGACCGTGCCCGCTTGAAAACTTGCGCCTAAATAAATTACTTGTGAAACTTTTCAAATACTCGTAATTCTACATGATGTTGTTGAGGTCGTCAACGCAACGTTCAACGTTTCGTTGCAAGCCCCTTTTCGATATTACCCGGCAGCCAGCGACTTTATCGTCAAACTTTACTAAGCCAACATAAATACCATTTACTGCAGAAAGTTACCAGCAACACCAACAACAACAACAACAAAAAAAAAAGATGGAAAAGGAACACAAGAACAATATAGACAGACACAGGACACAGCTTTCATAAAAATAAGTGGAGCTGCTTCAACTAAAAACTGCAATCGAAACCAAACTTATAAATGCTCTGTAAATGAGAGAGATAGAAAGGACGAAGAAAACTATAAGCTACAAATGTGTGCACATTTTTGAGGAACAACATTTTAATAGCGACTGTTTCAAAAATATCTAAAGCAGACTATAAATTAAATATAATATATTTTTTAATTAACAAAATTCAATAGTTTGCTGCAGAAATTCCATCTGTTATATCCCTTACCAACTTGCCAGCTCTGCTGCACAGCTACATCTATTGCCTTGTATTACAAGCAACTTTACAAAAAGTTCTCATCCCCCAGTATATATAATACCCTATCAAATCGGATACCACAGAAAAACTTTGATATGTATTCATAATGTGTTGCCTACTTTTCGGCTGGCGCTACAAAACTCTCTGAAAGCCCATTCAAAGCAGCTCTCAGCCATTGCGTATTTTCTCTTTTTTTTTGGCTGCTTCAATTTTTCTTTTACTTTTACCAGCTACCTTTACACAGTTCTGTACTTAAAATCACCCGCCCCCTGCCAAGGCCACCCACATGTTTCTGGCAGTTTCTCAACCCGCAAACATTCAACGTTTATTTTATTGACTTTGCCCACACATTGCATATGGTTCGGGCTGTTGATTGTATATGTGTGTGTGGTGTGCGTGTGTGTGCGAGTGTGTGTGTGTGGTTGGGCGGACTTTCTAATAAGTTGCCGCCATTCCAATCGACAACAAGCGAACAACAAACAACTGTTCATCAATACTTTTAGTCGACAAACAGAGACCATCTCCAAGTCGCCCAAAAGTAGCAACAAACTTGTAAATTTGTGTATCAAAGTGTCTGTCGCTCTGTCTGTCTAACATGTGTGTGTTTGTGTGTGTGTCAATTTCTTTCTTTATTTTCATATTTGTACTTTGCCTACCTTACGTCAACCTAACCTCCCTTTTGCCCCCACAAGTGAAAATATTGATATGGGGACGCTTTATATTTAGTATCAATATTTTGTATTGTATCTGGTTCTCAGGTCTAAAAACTTTTTTCTACCCATCAGAAAAGTTTTTTGTACGCACCCGAAAAATGTTTGCTAGCTAAGATTGTCTTAATATTCCCCCTCTTCCCCCAATCGATGGGCTGCAGTGCACCTTAAAAATGGACGCCTGCTGGGCTCTTGTTTCCTCAGAAACTGTATTCTTGGAACTGTTGTTTACCAAGTTGTCTGTTGGCAACGAATAGGGGCTCTACGCAATTGGGAGTCCGGCAAGGTTAATATTAATAGAGGTTTGTTTGATCCCCCCAATTAAAATTGATGAGCTACAAAATCAAAACAAACAACAAACAAAAACATGCAATGAAATTTGAAATTTTATTATAATTTTAACATGCGATTATAACAAACCTTCTGCTGTGTTGCAATTTATATTGTTAAAAGAATTAGAGACTTGCTGCAAACTTCCAATTTCTTATTTAATCCCTTAATAATACACATAGAAATGTGCCACAAACTGTTGCGACTGTCAGCAGCCCCTTAGCCTGTTGCACAACCCTTTTGCGAGCCCCCCCCTGCTGAGGTCTTATAAATAAAATTCAATAAAACTGAACTGTCACCAGCAGCAGCAGGGGGGGAGGGAGGGGAGAGTGAGTATTGCTGTTGCGCTGCCAATAATAACATTAAAAACATTTTCTCCATCAATGATGCATGACGTACATCAATACGTCATTGCTGTGCTGGGAGTGGATTGAATGTGTTGCATACATTTAGGCCGGCTTTCTATAAACTGATTACATAAGAATTGGACAGAGGGGGGAGGCTGGCAGGCAGGCAGGCCGAACTGATTGACTTACATGCTTTGCCACGCGCGACTAACGCAACAAATTCGCATTGATATGAAATGGCATTGGACAGGCCCCAACTTTAAGCTGTGCTGCTGCTGCTGCTGCCACTCAACCACAAAATGAGGAACAAAAAGTATTGTAAAGCGGGGAGTGGGGAGTGGGTTGCGGGGAGTGGGTGTGTTTGTATTTGAAGCGGCGTCTCGCATTAAATATCAATTTCGTTTATCTCGGCGCGTCTGCCTGGTCTGCCACTTAGTTTTATTAGACAGCCACCAAAAATTGCTAACAATTTCCTTTATTATAAGCATATTGACGAGTTGTGCGTCTGTGTGTGTGTGTGTGTGTGTGTGTGTGTGTGTGTGTCTGCTACGTATTACAGCAGCCAGCTGCTGCTGTAGTAGCTAAATAAATGTGTTGCCTATGTTTCCATAGGCGCGCATTAGTATAAATTTTTAAACATTTTGCAGATGGTGTCTACACACACACACACACACACACACACGCACAGGTGTAAAAGGCTCTTTAAAGCCAGCAACCGTAAGCTAACAACATTTATGCAGCCCACCCCCCACCGCTCGCCCACCCCTAAACATTCTATGTAGTAATCTTGCTGCCTTTTGAAATCACAATTTTATTGACAACTCAAGTTGTTGTTGATTACATATGTGTGTATCTGACAGATAGCACACACACACACACACACACACACACACACACACACATAGAGGGTAAGACACACGCACACCCTTTTAAGTTTATTAAATTTGGCAATTTCTTAGACCTGCCTACAAGCTTAGCTTTTGCTGTCCAGATCTGCCCAACATCTTCCCACTGCCCATCTCAAATCCCTGGTGAATGCATGCCTAATGCTCTTGTCCATTTTTTGTACTGTTTCACATTTGGATACCCTTTCGCTTGGCGATGCTTAATCTATGACTCATTTTGGTCAATGAAATGTTGTTGAATAAATAAAGATTAATTTTATTATTATGCAAACTCTTTTTCTGTTTCTAGAGCAAAAAGTTGCTTAAAAAACAATTTTCGATTTTAAATTCAAATTTTGTTTATTTTGAGTGTATCGAATATTCGATGATAGACAAACCACAAAAAATTTGCTGTCTTGTTTTCAACATGAATTTAGTTTTTATTTTTTGTCGTTAGCTTTGCTCTGACAAGACAAGTTCTGAGTGAGTGGAATAAGGGTCGAGTTTTTTGGACATTACGCAGAGTGGGGCAAATATTATTAAAAAGGTTTTTCTTTCCTGGTTTTTTTTTATTTCTTTTTGGGGGGGAGGGTGTTGAGGGAACACTGTCATACATTTATGTATGTGCATGGGGAACTGAGCTTGTTTGATTGATTAGCACCTGTCAAACAGTTTCGTATGCAGTTTTTGTCAAAAATTTCTGCAATTTGATGTGTTGACATAGTCATTTTTCTAACTCCAAATGCATTTTCACACATTTGATGCTAATCAAGTATTTTCGACAGTCCGTCACTTTGGCAGATAGTCAGTCAGTGAGTCAGTCAGTTAGTCTGTCTGAAAGGCAGCTGCAAATGTGGCCACATTTATCAAAGTCATTGAACGGTGTGTAGGGGAGCGGTGGGGTGAAGGGTAAAATTTACCTTAGTCATTCGTATTTATCTTCTGGTTTTCACACGCAACTTTGCGCTATTTGTTGGGCAATTTGCAAGCTTGCAGAAATTGTGCAAAATTTGTTTTGTATTTTCTTGGCCATATTTGGTGTGTGAAAATAAATTCACTTTGCCAGACAACTTAGCCATTTGGCTTTAAGTCTTAAAAATAGTTGTGTTTACCTTGCTAGCCATGTTGATTTATGCAGCCAGTTGACTATTTACAAAGCACTTTTGTCAAAGATTTGCGAAACACCCAAATGCTTTCAGTTTTTGTTGCTTTTGCTTCAATTTAAGTTAAAACTTTAAGCTTTAATAAACAGTTAGCTAATAATAATATTCATATTAAGTTAAAAAAAAAATAGTTGATTTATGGTTTGACGGAAGCTGCTGCAGATCGCAACACATTTTAAAATTTTAACTAGAAAGATCGACATTTTGGTTGCTAACAAATAAACTTCATTTATAGTTTTGTTGAAACCTGGCTTTAAGAGCGAGCCTCTTTTTTTCTAAGCTGCCAAAAATGTCTTATGAGCCAACAGGCCTCATTGTCCACTGTTTGATATATAAATTGTGTTTTTATTTGAATTTATTGCCGTTTCTATTCCATTTTCGCACGCAGAGAGAGGGTCAAATCCTCATATGTAGTCTTTGCAGGCTGAGTTCTTGGCACTTCATCACATTGCTGGACTGTTTTTGTACCTGTTGGAAAAGGGGGTGTGGGGGTAGGGCGATAAACCTGGTAAGCCACAGGGGGTCTCTGTGTTTTGAGAGAGTCTTTAACAATTTCACACTGTGGCCAAAATTTATAAGCGTCTTGCGTCAGTTTTTGTTGCTGCTTTGTTATTTAATACGAAACCCCAACGCAATTGTTGTAGTTGCTATAAATAAAACAAGTTGCACACACACACATATACACACACACACACTCACACACATATACAGTTAGAGTGGAAGTGTGTGTGGCGCACTTTATATAAACTTAGATAACAAACAGCTTGGTTATTTATTTTTCTTAATATTAACGTCAACATTCAGCGCACATGTTGCACGCACAGTCGAAACCAAATGGAGAAACCCGAATAACACCCTTAACCCACTCGCTCCCCCACACACACACACAGACGTAGATAAAGTCATTTACACACACACACACACAGAGAGAGTCTGCTGTAATATTTGTTGCCATCTTACAGGCGATGCGAGGTGTGCAACTAAATCACATCAACAGCGTTAGAATTTATAACTGTTTGTCTGTGTCTGCCTGCCCCACTGTCTGTGTGTGTGTGTGTGTGGGTTAGTGTGTGTGTCTGCTTGTGTGTGTGTATTTGTTTTGGCGTCTATCTACTTAGCGTTGCTTATTTTGACTTTATTAAGCCAAAACACGTTGCATAGCCCCGAACACGCACTTATAAATATATATATAAATATACATATATATATATACATATATATTTATATATATCTACATTGACTTTAACATCTGTGTAGAGCTAAAGTCAGCTTATCTCTATTTGGGAATATGTTTGCATGTTTATTCAGTGTTTTCTTGTATTGGCTAAGATGCAATTTGGCGTGCAATTTCAATTTGGGACATTAACTGTTTACCTAAGACACAATGACATGCACTATTTGCCTGGCTTACAACACGAGGTTAAACACTCAAGTGGCCAAAACCTTGAACTAAACATATTACGACAAGTACACAATTGGCAAGCGATTTTTACTTGTTTCTTAATTTTGATTCATTTCTAGCATTAATTTGGGGAATAAATCATGTTTTTACTCGATTTTATTTATATTTATATTTTAAATATGGCAATTATTTAAATATTTATTTCTAGCATTTATCTGGCGAATAAATCATGTTCTATATTTTTATTCGTAGCTTTTACTGTTTCATTCGATTAGATTTTATTTATATTTATTATTATTATTATTATTATTTATTATTTTAAATATGTAAAATATTTAAATATTTATTAATATTTCTTACTTCTAGCATTCATCTGACGACAAAATCATGTTTTATATTTTTACTATAAGTTTTTATTGTTTTAGTCGATTATATTTTATTTCTGTATTAGATTAGATTTATTTATATTTTAAATATAGCAAAATAAATGCCGACAAAGTCAGTGTTTCATTTTTGGCAAACTAATCTTAGTTGCTTTCAAGTTTTTATTTATTGAAATTTTTGATGATTATAGGATATTTTTCTTGTCGATCATTTTCGTTTGCTGTCTTTTATCTTAAGTGAAATCCACACATCATCAACTTTTACCTTCTCAGATTTCTGAATGTAGTCCTTGAATGCACTCGTCTCTGATGTCATCAGCCACACACACAGAGACACACCTTCTGGCATATGGCTTGAAGGACAATTTCATTAATCTTGCTCACTATTCTCAGGCACACACATCCTCCCCATCCCCCCTCCCTTCGACACACTGTAACAAGCGTTGCCCAACACTGTTTCGCACGCATGACTGCAAGTTCTCCACGCACGCTAATTTTTCATCATCAGCGTCGTTTGGGGGGCGACAATCGCCATGTTGACGATGTTGCACAGGATCGGATGCTGCTGCATGATGATAATACTCTCCGCCAGCTAGTTTGGCAAAAGGCACACTGGGTAGAGGATTTGGCTGGCCGGTTTTCCATTTCGTTGCCATGTGCAATTCATCAATATCATTTTATCAATTTTCACCGCTGTCCAACAAGGAGGCGCCCCAAACTCAAACTCAAACTCAACTCAACTGTATATCACATTGCAATTTGTTGTCTATTTGTTGAAGGATATGCAGATTTGCCTACAGCCTCAATGCCTGCCACGTGCTGTACTTGCTACACACCCCTTACACACCCCCTCCCCCACGCCACACTTCTGTCGTTTTTCATATGCATTGACACAAATATTCTTTTTTTTTTTTTTTTGTCCAGGCTATCTGACTGAGTGACACGTGTGTGTTTGTGTGTGTGGGTGTGGCTGCTGTTTGCTCTGCCAACGTCGACGTTGCAGCTGCAATCGCCGTCGCGTTTTGCAACTGTAATTCAATTTTAACAATTTTTCAACTGTGTTATTGACGTGACTGACGCATCGACTGGTGATTTGTTGCTGCTGTTGCTCCTCCTCCCTCCCGCTGGACGTGTATTGCAACAGCCCCCTTACCCCAACCCTCTCCCACACATAGGCCTCTCTGTGTATAATGGTAAATGTATTGAATGTGGCTGGTTTCTGTTTGGTCATTTGTTATTTGCGTTGATTTTTCACTGCGATTTTTTTCCCCATTTGATTTCGGGTCGCTCTCTTTTTGGCAGGTAAATCGCATATCGTTTTCTATAATCAAATATTGAGCTGCAATTTCTGGTGCAGTTAATTTTGTTGGGCTGCCCGGAATTGGTTGCATATCATTTACTGTTTGGTTTATGGTTTTTATTTGATTATCATGGGATATACTACATTTAAATACACATTTCTCCTGCTCCTCCTCCGCAACCCCTTAAAATGTCATCAATTTTATTGCGTTGTTTTCCATACATACATGAATTAATCAATTTTGATATCATTTATTCTTTTAAAAGTTGTGATTACGTAATTTTTTTATATAAATCTATTTGTAATTATATTAAATGAATGTTTTTGGCTTTACTGAAGCAAACGGTTGCGCTATTAATTTTTGACTTAATAATGCAATTGTTTAAGATACGCGTTATTCAGAAACCATTTATTTTTTTTGTTAAAAATATCATTTTCATATATGAAACTTACATAAAAATTAAAGAAAAATATTAGTTAAATGCAAAACACTTTTAATATTAATTTTATTGTAGTTAATATTTTGACTATTCAACTTGTTTAGATTTTAGTAATTTATCTTCTTCGCCTTTAGACTTATTCAACTTTCTAAAAATTTTAGATGTGTAAGTTTCGTTATTCTTTTAGAATTTCGAATTTAAAAGTTTTAGTTTCATTATTTTTTTAGACTTCCGAATTTTCCTAAAGCAATTTTTAGGTTAACAATTTTCTGATAATAGTTTTTTTTCTTTTGACAACACTATTTGGTAAACAATTGAATTGAATGATGCTTCAACAGCTAAGCAATTTTATGGCTAAATAAGACATCAATGAGTAGGATTTATCTCCACAATTCTGCACTTCTATATCTCTGAAATTGTATTGAAAAAAGCTGTATATTCTTTAAATTTCAATGTATTCAGAGTAATTAATTAGTCGTTACTAAACTGTGCATTTTCAAATATTATCTACTATCAGACTAAAATTTCAGCAACATTAAATAGTCAGCTACAGATTCGCTTCACAGATCGCTTAAAAGAACTAAAGTACATCAAAAGTACTCCATAATATAATACTTATATATATATATAAATATATATATATATATATATATATGTATATAAATATGTATATAGTATAATATTAGATATTGCTGACCCACAATCATTGTGTGGACTGATAAACTCTTGCATTTTTTATTATTCAAATACCACACAACACGCACTGAAAAAACCAACAAACAGTAGCAGCAACAACAACAACAACAGCAACAACAACAAAAACAACACTCAACACTCTGCACCAAATGACATGCCTCATTGCACGCTTTGTCCAGTCAAATTTCACGCATCGCTGCGAGCTACCTGCCACGATGAGAGAGAGAGGGAGAGAGAGAGAGAGAGATAGATAGAGATAGAGAGACAGAGGGTGGGTGAGGGAGGGGTATATGAGATATTCAACTTCAAAAACGAAACGAAAGCCGCAACTTTGTTATACAAAATAGTGGCAATTTGTTTGACGCTGTTTGTGTTTTGTGATTTGTGTGTGTTGCATTAACAATATGTAAAAAGTATCTGTTAGATACTTTTTATTTTGTGTGCTGCAACAACACTACAAATAGAAAGCAGAGGCAATGTTATAGTGCCACATGTGTTGTGCATTGCCACAGCTGGGTTCAACAGTATTTCAATTGCTTTTGCTGCTGCTGCTGTTGATGATGATTAGAATTATTAGCTTCCGTGCTGACTGGTTGCCTGCCTCTGTTTTGTATCTGGTACGCATTTGCGGCACGTTCTCCCATCACCCATTTCCGTAAACGATGACGACGACGACGACCCATTCAATGCCAATCATTAGGCAGCGTTTGCTGTAAACAACGCGTCTATTAATAGGTTGCCACAGCGGCAACACAAGCAGCAAACTCGTGCCGCGTCAGAGCGTGCAATTGCTAGTCTCGAATTTATGAATGATGCCACAGACTCATTTCAAATGTACTTACTTGCCACAAGCTACAGGCAACAACAATATGCACGTTCATTGTTACTTCTTGTTGTCGGCCTTAACTGATGGGAAAATCCCTCAACAAACACGCCAAGAGGGGCAACAACTCTCAGAGACATTTCCAATAGGGGTAGGACACGGCGTAATATTGTCGGAAACATACTAACAAAAACTGGGGAAACTCTGGAAAATGTTTGAAGATGTGGATTTACTGCTGCAGGGGAAATATACAAGTAACAAGCAAGACACACGCAACGGGGAAAGTAACTGGGAAATGGGAATACTCAATGAAGGGAAACTGATTTTTCCCCAAGCTTAGTAAGAAACCAAAAAAGAGTAAATCACATTTTTATACTAAAAGCCTAATTTTTTGACAAGTTTAAATAGCTAATGATGTGAAAAAAATATAAATTATTATATATATTATTTATATTATAGATTACATTATTATATATAAATACAGTTAAGAGTTATTGTTAATTTTTTTAATTACAGGTAACATCTTCAAATATTGAAGTGTTATTAAAAGAATGTTATTTATTTCTGGAAAATAAGTGAATTATATTTCTACTAAATAAGTAGCAAAAAAATGTATTTACCAGAAATTAAAAATATAAGTAAATATATAAAATACTACATTATTTTTGAAAATATATTAGTAGTATCTCAAATATGTTAAAAATATTAGTAAAAGAAGGATATTTACTTTTATATTAAAATTCTTTATAACTCTGATACTACAAAAAACCGGTAAAAACTTTCTTTACTAGTATTTGGGGGGAAAATTATAGTTAAAACACCTATCATAATAATTTTAAAAATAGTTTGGAATTTTTTAAATGTATATTGATTTTTAAAATTTATTAATTTATTTTTAGTATTGACATTTTGGTTAAATATAATATCGATTTATTAAGAATGATATGGGAATATTTATAAGGTTTTCTAATAATATTAATATTAATATATATAAAATATTGCATATTTTTTTAATTTTATAATATTCCTTAGACCTTAAGGATTAAATTGTTTTAGTTAAATGCCGCCCCTTCAACAAATTCGCCGCAAAACAGGGCGAATTGGGTTCAGCTTTGATTACAACACATGCGCACTTTCCAGGCTGGATTCGCCGATTCGCCGATTGTCTGGCAACGCTTCCAGGCACATTAAGAGCGGCGCCTCAGAAGCCGCTGAATGTTGTGCTGTTGTTGTTGTAGAGGGGGTATGCGGTGGGGGTTGGGTGTGGATGGCGGTTGGTAGCCTAAAAGAGAAATATATATTTTCAATGGGAGCCGAAAAAGGAAAAACGTGGAACAAACTTTTTGTGCAAAATCAGCGAAAACATGAAACGACATAAGTATGTCAAAATGCATGGAGAGATAGCAGCAGTAACACACACACACAGGCACACACACAGGAACACACACACACACACACACACTAACACACAGAGACACACACAGGCACACACACACTAACACACAGAGACACACACTCAGACAGAGATTGAGAGGCGAGGGCACATTCTTATATAAAAGACCCTAGAATACTTTATAGTAAATGTACATATATAGTATATATATGGGCTATTGAGCATATGTATGATTGTGTGTGTGTGTGTGTGTGTATAAGAAACACACACACACTTACACACATTTTGTATTCGTGGCTCACATAAAGCAGACCCGGCAAAACAGGCAAAATGAAATGTGAAATGTTTGGATGTTTGGGCTGCTGTTGTTGTTGTTGTTGTTGTTGTTGTAGCTGTAGTTGTGGTTGTTATTTGTTGTGTTGTTGGGTGCCGCCCAAATGATTTGTGCCAGTGTAGGTGCCCCAAAACAGCAACAACAATAATGTAGGGAATCTTAAGGGGCGCCTTATGGAGCCTTTTGCCAGAAGTAGCCAAGGCAACGTCAATCACAGCGCACAGCGCAAAAATGGAAAACAACACTTTGTCTGTGTGTGTGTGAAAAGCAAAGCAAAACAAAGCACACACACACACACACACAGAGAGAGAGAGAGAGTGCGAGAAAAAGACAGAGAGAGAGAGAGAGAGATTGAAGAGGAGCAAAAGATAAATATAAAAAAGAAGAGCCGGAAATGTTGGGCTAGGGTGTAGTTTATATATTTTATTCCGGCAAAAATCCATATAATTCAATGGATTGACTGAGAGAACAGCCAAAAACCAAATGATGACGATGATGATGATGTTGATGATGACGATGATATTGAGTAGAGGGATGCTCCCGGGCAGGGGGTAGGGGCACGCGTTCTGTGGCCAGTCAGACATATTAATGACAAAATGATTATGATGACACTAACTGGCTGCAGACGGCAGCAGCCGGATGAGGTGTGGCACAGTGTGTGGCAAAAGGGGCACAAACACCCCTCTCGCACATACAATATGTAAAACAAGTGGACAAAAAAATATGCTTTAACACCGGTCAGAATTCAAGTGAAACTGACAAGTTTGGTGGCAAATAATAAATGGCAACTTAAAGGTGCAGGATTTGAGTGCCACATATTTAAAAACTTTAAGTTGCCTCTAACAAAGTGTTCTGAGAATGTAATATGACATTTTAGTTTGCCAGTTATAAGAAAAAAATATATAGTTTTTTTTGTATTATTGAAAAGAAATTTGTTTCTCAAGCATTTTGCTAAAAATCAGCTTTAGAACGAGTTGTTTTTGTCGTTTGTTCAAAGATTGTTCTTTGTGGCATTTGTTGCTTTGCTGGTTTTGGCACCTGCTGCAATTGCCACACTTCACCTACCCCTTCCCACAGCTGACCAACACTTTCGGTTTTCTTAGCTTTAGAAGTTAAATGCTTTTCAGTTCGGCTAGAATTGAAAAAAAAAAGTAGTCTTCGCTGAAAGAACGCCAGCAACAGAAGAAACCGGAAGCCAAGAAACCGTGACGCTAACCGCGCAACAAAACCGTCTCCAGCTCCCGCTTCCGCTTCCGTTCCCGCTCCCACTCCCACTCCCACTCCCACACACACCCACAACAGCAATCTTGCTCAGTGGCTGGTGTTCGCCTGCCCACCTTAACCCCTTAACCCACAAGGATGGAGAAAGCAGGCACCACGTTAATTAGATTTTGCGGTTTTTGTGTGTTGTGCAAACTTCAAAAGCAAAAGCAAAAGGCGCCGAACAGAAACCAGGCTGCCAAACGCCAAAATGTATGCTTTAAAAATTGTTGCTTGTTGTGTGATACAACATCAAATTGGAATTGAAAGCTGTTGCTGCTGTTGCTGCTGCTGCGGGTCGCAAAATCGATAAATACAACTTTTTAACAACACTTTCACGCACTTTGGCAACACCAAACAATCCCCCCCCCCAACCCCCCTCCAACCAACCAACCCCTGAGAAAACATTGAGAAACCGCCCGAAAGTATGTAGCAACTTTTTACGCAATTAGTGTACAATTTCTTAATTTATACGCTGTCGCCAATTTATCAACAAACACACACACAACACACACACACAGACACACACACATTCGCCCAAAGAGGACCAGTTGTCAAGATTGAAGAGAGAGTGAGAGATAGAGAGAGAGAGAAAGAGTGGGAGATAGAGCGAAGTAAAAGTGAAATATTATTATGAGATCGTATTGGACAGCCGCTGCTTGTCAACTCAACGAAAGGGTAAAACTAAAATAACAAGTAAAAATGCTCTATTCAAAAACGAGAGAGAGAAGTAGACTAAAAAATACCCTAGTAATAATATACATTTAATAAAATTGCTACTCTTTAAATCTATATTATTTGACATTATTTTCAATTAAAGAAAAAGCGAAAAATGAATTTCTTTAACACATCAAATCAACGCAATTTTAAATAATAAAAACCTATCTTGAAAATAGTGACTTTTAATATTCCAGGCAATTGACCTTAATAGTGTAAAGTTATCGATAATAGTAAATCAAATTTGTTGGCGCTTGAAAATAACAAAATTCACTCAAATAATTTTGTCTATAAATCTCTCTTTTGGCTCTAGATTTTTTCATCGAATCTGGCTATATTAAATTATATATTTTATTAGAATAAGCTGCGAAAGTTTTCATTAAAGGTAAATAAATTTGGTATGTGATAAACAAAACAGAATTTATACTTTACGTTTTTAGAATTTAGCTGTTAAAATTTCTGAGAACGCAAATTTCATTCCGTGACCTAAAACGACTATGATTCCGTCGTGTTTTATTTCTACAGGGTATACAAAAGGGTTAAAGGGTTGCTTGTTTGTCTCTTAACATATGCTGTGTAGTTTTTTTTTGGGGGGGGGAGGGAGGGGGGAAAGGACCCACTTTCATGTTAAATATGAAATATGTATCCAAGTTTAGATGAAGATGCTGAAACACAGTTATTTGATGTGTGTGCAAGTGTGTGTGTATGTGTGTGTGTGTGTGTGTGTGTGTATGTGTGTGTGTGTGTGTGTGTATGTGTTGATGTGTGTGTGCTTATCAAAGCATTGAATTTTGCCTTGGCTTGTGGCTGTTAATTAAGTTATGATGGCTGCCCGCAAACATATAGCGTTGGCATTTTCTCTAGGTCTGTGTTAGGCCGTCAGTTTATGAAATTTTCATTAATTTTCGACCACAAGAGAGTTGCTCTGCTACTGTTGCTGCCACTGCCACTGCTGCTGCTGCTGCTGCTGCTACTGCTGCTGCTACTGCTTCTGATGATGATGTTGTTGATGGGCCCTTCGGGCTGACAGCGGCACGAAAACTTGACGACACAGCAATTCTAATGAAATTTGCGACATACATGACAGCCAAGCAAATAGTAGATAGATATGGAGAGACACACACAGAGAGGGGGGAGGGGAGTCCTATCCACAGAATGTGAAACCCATCAGGCAACTGGGCAACTTATGACAACGTCAAAAAGTATGCCATGATTTGTCGCACGTTAGTTGAGATGAACTTTCAATCTGTTGGTTTGTTGGGCCGCCAACTTGATGGATGATGACAAATGTAGTCGAGTCGAAAGTTTTCTTCATTCATTTTTTTTTTTTTTTTTTGTTGTTGTTGGCCTAATTATATGATAATCAAAATGCATCAATAGATGAGCACACTTACCAAGTTATATGGTATGTGAAAGGCGACTGTCATCTTGATTTTAATTAGCAACAAACTCCGACTCTTAAGTAGGCCATCAGCATGTCCATTTGGGGATGCGTAATCATCATAACAATGGGGCCTGACCCTAACACATTTACAGTTCATTTTGGCGTTTCGACGTCTTTGGCTTTAGCACACGCATATAATTTAGATTTATCGCCCAATTCTCGCATAAATATCGACCATGGAATTGAGCGGAGTGAGTGAATCGCCTTTTATTCCTACTTTTGTACATAAAAGCAATGGATTTGAGTGGCTCGCAGAGCCTAACGACTTATATAGGTACGAACATAAGTATATATATATGTATTAGTTTATATAACATGTTAAATCCAGAATGGCAGCTATGAATTCATGTCTCCCACTTTCTCTCTCTCTCTCAACAAGGACTTGCTCGTCTGATACAACATTATCAAGTGACACCCAGACATCCTTGTGATAAACATTTTTTACACAGCTCTGCACAATTTAAAGCTTTTGTGTGTTAAATTTAGGTGTTTTATGTGGCAGCATTATTTTATAGACATTTCAAAATGAGCTACCTTTTTGCTTGCACTGCTTGTCGTTATCAGTCTATATAATAATATATATTATCTGCATATAAACCAGACATATCATGTTTTTGATAGTATTATTATGACTCTCTGTATGTGAAAGACTACACTTTTTTTTATATGTTACCAAAAAGTAGGAACTTCTGTGTGTAAACAAAAGTTTTAAGCTAAATGCCAGCCAGGCTATGATAAGTATAATAATTACAAATTAATTTGAACGGACTTGTTGAAATAACATTTAATAAATAATTTCTCACAGATTTTAAGATATATATTTATATTTAAGTTTATTTTTTCATCTACTTATCAATATTTATTGACTTTAAGTTCGATATCAATTTATCTATATATATATATCTACTCATCTTGCCATCAATAAGGTCGAATCTATATCCACTCAATGTGTATATTAACAAGTAAGAATGTTAAATGTAGTCGAGTGAGCTCGACCTATACCCGGAACGCCGCTTTTCATTATATTCTTAATTTTCCTATTAAAATATTACACCCAAATGTGAGCAGGCTAACACATTTTTTTTAGGCAGCGCAAAATTTTTATTCTCAAGCAAAAACTGATCTCTAATTGGCTGGCTAGAAACACATTGATTTACATATATACATACGTACTCGCATAAATACGTAACGGGTTTCTTCAGAATACAAACAAAACAAATTGACGTTCGCATCAATTATCATGCCATCTCTTTCTCACAAATCCGCTTGCAGAAAATGCTTGCGGCTGCTGTTAAAATTGAGATCAATATGAGAATATATTTTTAACCATAACTTGGCTGTTAATTTAATTTATATATTTTCTGTATTAATAGAATTATTCTGCGCTTAAAAATTGTTGAATTTATTGCTAACGGATATAGAAATGTATTGAAAGTCGAGAAACATAGGCAGTTATCTATCAAATAAAGCAAAATTGTTCTGAGCCGGATATACGAGAACTAATATATTCAAAATTTCAGTTTCTAGCCCTTTTAGTCTCTGAGTGTGAGCGTGTTCATACTTAGTGTGAGCGTGTTCATGAATTCAGGGTATAAAAAATGATATCTTATCAGACTCATTATCAATCCTCAATATTTGACTATATTTTATTCTATTCAACATGTGTATTTTAAGATTGTTATCATATCATCTTCATCATCTACACCATTTAGACAATCTTGTGATGTGCCTTAACACTTGACTGGCTCCTTTGGATATTTCTGACATAGTCATCTCGACAGCAAAATAACAACAAATAACACAAGACACACACAAAGCAGACAACAAAGCAAGAACAACAACAATCAGCACGGCATTTAGCATTAAACACACAACAAGTTTGGTCAGTGGTATGGATGGGTGCGGGGTGGTGGTGGGGAGACACAAGTACTTTGCACAACCCCCACCATCGCGCTGTCCGAAAAATTAACGCAAAATCAAAGTAAAAATGCGATAAATTGGCGACGACAAGCGCAACAACAAAAACACACACAATAAAACAATAACAAAATAGAAAGAAAAAGAAAAGAAAAAGAAAAAAACGAAAAACAGTTTTTGGAATGGTGCGTTTTAAATGAGCGAAAATCGGTCGAGCATATCAAATTGAAAAACTCCAAGACAACGACCAGTGAGCGGACGGGGGGGAGGATGAGGAGGCGCGGGCAAAACAGAGCTCTCCAAAAACTAGGACTCGATTCTCCGGTTTCTACTGCTGATGCGAATGTCGCGCGTGATGCTTTTTGCGTATCCTAGTGACACACAAATACACCCCACACACACACACACACACACACTGACAGAGACAGACGCACAACAACAACAGCTGAAAGCAAAAAAAGCGCGTAGCAAAAAAGACACACCGAAAAAAGATAAAAAAAAAAAACCAAAGTAGCAGAAAGAAAGAGGAAATATAGAATAACAGGCAACAGTAATAACACTCGATGGAGAGGGGGGGGAGGTGGGGAGGCCGTGACGAGAGGCAGAGCTGAGAAGACATTGATTGCTGATGTGGCAGGTTGTTAGGTTACGGCAAGGAGAAGCACAGGATGATACCAACTGAAACCCCAATGAATGAAACGACAAACTGACCGACAGACCCAACAAGCAGACAAAGAGACAGATAGACAAAGAGACAAACAGACAATTGCCAGCAGCTGATGGATTGAGCATATTATCTGACGGATTAAGCGCCTGGCAACATAATGGAGCTTAATTCCAAGCATATTCACAGCCGGATCGATTGCCAATTGCATTATTAAAGCCAACGAATAAGTACAAATTATCAAAATTAAAGCCATTACTTAAAAACATTTATAGTTTTATTAATATAAAGTATTTATACGCTTGCTGTAAATATCTTTGATATATTTATAGGAAGTTAACAATTTCGTAGTTAAAATAACTCGAATAGCAGATCCCTAAAACTTGCTTTTATATAAAAAGTATAATTTTATTTTATTATTTTTCTTATAAATGAAAATACGCTTTGCATAACAAAATCTGTGTTTCTTATCCAATTAATTGATCAGTAATATATCTGAGTATAGGCTTATTTTTATTGTCAATTGGAAGTGTCTAACTCTACAATTGTGACTTTTATTGCTGTGGGTAGTCGATTTGTATCGATATGCGCGAAATGGATTTAATTATCGATAAAATTAAGTAAGCTTCATCTGCGTATGTTAAACGAGATTTAATATTCCAAAATTTTAAATCTATATATCTCATAGTCCAGAGGCAGGCAGATAACTAAACGAATGTGGCAAAATCGATTAGGTAGCTGATATATATAAATATATATATAATGATCAATATATACAGAATTGCTTAAATTCATTACAGCCTTTTTCTTATTTCCCTAAAGAAATTAGCATTTCGTAAAATTGAAACTAAACTCAATAAAAATATTCTTTTAATTTATTGGTTAATTAGGTTAATTAATATGCCTGTCAAAGTGTTTCATAAAATGAAGAAATTAATATAAAAACCAATAACGTATTTAGAAGAAATAATATTTATCTTGCTCAAAAAATCATTTCACATTTTTCAATCTTTATGCTTATCAACTGTATTTAATGCCTTATAAAAATACACAACTTAAAGCAAGAATCCCAGTCAATATAACTCTCACTCCCACACTCCATCTCTCTCTCTCTCACTCTCTTTCTCGCTCTCTACCTCTGCTTCCCTTGAATCCCTCAAATATTACTTAAAGAAGATGCTGCAAAAATTATTTCAACATTCATCACAAAATAAAAAAGATCTCCAACGACAATGAAATTGTTAACCCAATGCCCAAACCGCGCCCCAAAAATTCCGTGCACATTATTCAATAGTGAAGCTCATGTGTTGTTGTTGTTGTTGTTGTTGTTGCTGTTACAGTTTTGTTTTTTCTCCTTTTTTACCGGCTTCTAGCGATGTTTTCAACGCACTTTTTGTCGTTGCCGCCTGCAGTTGTTGTTGTTATTGTTGTTGTTATTGTAGTTGGTAAAATTGTTGCGTTTCGCATATTAATTTCTTCCTGTCTTCTTCTTAGTCATCATCATCATCATTATGATGATGAGCGCAACATGATTTGTATCAGCTGCCCCTTTGCACACTCTTTAAGCGCTCTCTTTAATGCTCTCTTAGTTGCTCTTATTGGCGCAGCCTTCCAGCCCTTTGGAGCAACAAAAACAACAACAACAAAAAAACATAGCTGTATTTGTTGTTGTTACTTTATTTTTTGCCTTAATCACAGACACACTTTGAGTTTGATAAATATTTTTATTTTAGCCAAATTTTCGAGTCATTTTCCAGTCACAACAACACAAAATATGAAAAGCAAAACAAAGCCAAGTGCAAAATCATGCAATTTCATAGCACATGTTTGCCATTTGCTTGCAACCCGCTCGAGTAAAATTTTCAGGCTTCATCATAACATCCCCACATGTCCGCATGCCCTTCGTCCCTCGCACCATACCCTGTTACTGGTGCTGCCTATGATACAGCCACCGCCACCGCATGCTCCAAACATACACACACTTTCTCTCTCTCTCGCTCGCTCTGTCTCTCTTGGCTCGTCAGGCTGGCAGGCAGGCAGGCAGCCAGCCAGTAAGCCCGGCACATGGCAGCCACGCGTTCGCTCTCGCGCTCTCCCACTCAGATGCACTACGCTCAACTATACAAAACACCTTACATAGCTAAGGGGAAACTAAACTATGGCCGGCTCGCTTCCACTCATTGCGCGCGGATGGGGCTGTCGTTTGAGATTTTAGAGAGCGGAGAGAGCGCGCGGCAGAGCGTAAGATGCGCGTGCTTCGGCTGCGGCTTGTGTCCGAACTCATCGTGCACTCGTCGTCGTCGTCGTCGTCCATTTAGGCCTCTTGTTGTAATTTTCAGCCGCCCGCCGTATGGCCAGCCCATGAGCAATGTGCCGCTATTCGTCTCGTCGTTTATTTTTTTTTTTTATTGTTTTCGCTCTTCGGTTGTGTTTTTGTTGATGCTCTACAAAAAACACGCTGGTGTATTACGATTGGCTTATCAGCCATATATATTAGATGTACAGACCGAGATTTATTCCATATAAATAAAATATTTACATTCTTGATTAGCACTTTTAAAAATAAATTAAGTTTGCAGTTTCACTTATAGCTTTATTAAATTTAGAACAAAGCAAAGTAATATTTTGAAATTTACTATTTTTATGTATGGTTCTTTGCGAGTTGTATTGAGTTGTAAATTGTTGATACGCAAGTGCTTAAACATTGAAGTTATCTCTTATCATATTACAGCTTGTTTGATTCGTAGAGCATTCGTCGCTTCGTGTGGCGTTCGGTTTGTGTTTGATGTTTTGCTTGTTTTTGTTTGACATCGAACCAGACACAGGCGGACACACACATGTTCGATGCTCTCGCCAATGGCCAACGCGTTGCGTTCGGCTTGCAATCGCATCGCGCGAGCCGAACGAACGAACGGCCGACAACTAAGCTATCCTAACCACCTATTTACCCACCCACTTACACACAGATTGTAGAGACAACGTGTATTTTGTTTACCGTTACTCGTTCGTTGCCGGCTGTTGCGTTCGCTAGTTCGAATTGGTCGTGCGATTCCGTTGCGCCGTTCGTCTGTGTTGTAAGTTCGTTCGCGTCACGTTCGGCCCGAGCGTTCGTGTGGGCACGCTGCTGGTTGCTGGTTTGTTGGCTGTTGGCTCGTCTTTTGTGGCACTTCTCGCCATTGTAAGCGCCGTCCTTTTTCAGTATGATATTGAGTTTTGTGTAGTTAAGTCGGAATATTTCGTATAGTTCTCGTCGACTGTCGTGTGACATTTGTTCTTCAAACATAAATATAATAAATATATTCAGCCAACAAAATAAATAAATACCAATGCATATAACAAAAATAAAACCAAATAAATCAAATTAAACACAAAACCAAAATTATAATTATAAAATTCGCTTAAATATTTAAAAATTATATCAAACCAAATTAATCAAATCCAATTCGCAAGCCACCCAAAACAAAAGCAACTTAAGCAAACCAAAAACCAAAGTTTATCAAATTCGTTTATTCAAAAACAACAAATTCAACACAAACAAAAATACCTAAAGTTTATTATTGTTAAAAAATTGTAAGCATGGCCCAAAAATCAAATCAAAATCCAAATCAAGTTTAGTTTTCTGCATTTATTTTTGCAAAGCTTTTCGAAAACTTCTCAAATCAAACCAAAAGATCGAAAAGATTCCAATCTTTCGAACACTTAAGGCACAGTTTTAGAAATGTTTCAACATTTTTTCAGCATTAGTGCCCAAAATAAACAGTCGAGCAATGATAAACAAACCCAAAATAATTAGAAACAATTTGTAAACAAAAAAAAAAACACATTTAGAAGCGCAGTTAGAGCCAGTTCCAATTGGTATATTTTCCAAGTGTGTTTTTTTTTTTTTTTGGTTTTTGTTTCAAGTTTCCATTTTTTATTTGTATTTCTTTTGGTTCAATTTGGCTGCGTAAACAAACATGAAAATTGTTTCACGCTTCCAGCACACGAAAATATTTTCAAATTAAATGTTGGACCAGAATACAAAAAAAAAAAAAAAATGCCCAAAATCAAATCAAATAAAACAGAGAGCTGAACAGAAAACGTTTTCTCATCGAATTTAAATATTTCGAGAATTCCATAATTCCGTTTTTTCATTCCCAATTCCAGCACATTGAAATATTTTTGCATTTCGTGTTAGTATTGACCAGGCACAGATGATATATCTACAGCCAAAAATAATGAGTGCATTGGCCATTTCATTAGTTTTGGCCAACATTTTCATTGCTTTTGCTCTCCTGTTCTCTGACATGGTTCATTTCTCGCTTTAAGATTTTCTTTTATTTGCCAATGTTTTCTCTAATTGTACGTTTTCAATTTCGGAATTATTTATGAGCTCTTTGACGAGTTGCTTGTCGATTGGCACATATTTTCAATAATACATAGTTCTGTGAAAATTACTATTTTTTTGTATTTAAAATGTGCATTTAAAGTGTAAATTGAAAAAGTGTAGAGCTTTGCAAAATTATTTGACTAAGACTCGCTTAAAATTTGATAAATCACAAAATTCAAAACTTGCAGAAAATTTTTAAATATAGCTTAGCACTTTATATTTGCAGCTTTAAAGTGCAAAATTTTTTAAAGTGTAACAAACATTTGAAATTCTACAATGGCATAAGAAATTTCGCTTTCAAATTCAATAAAGAATTTAAATATATCAAAATAAAAAGTATTAAGTGAATATTTTATACTTTTTAATCAAAACATTAAACTTAAATATAAAAAAAGAAGCAACATTTTTTTTTTAAAAATTGTTTTTATTAGCTAAATACTGAGTTATATTTTTGCATTAGGGGCGCTTCCTTTGAGCTCAATATACGTACAACAAATTTGTGTCAAAGATAACGGAAAATGTGCTCATGTGTTTTCCATTTTCATTTCCATTTTCATGTGCACTCAAATTCGCTTTCGGCATTTCCAAGCAATTAAGCACAAAAGTCTTATCGAAAATTTAATATTTCAAAGCACTTGAAAAAAAATCGCTGCTCAGCAAAACGAGTAATTTATCAAAATACAAAATTCTGAATTTACCCATGCTGAACAAAAATCATAATAATAATAATCATTTACATATATTTTTGCACTAATTTTTAGGAAACACAAACAGAAAAAAAAAGAAAGAAAAAAACGCGTGTGCTTAAACACTGGAAAACACAGATAAGATAAATTATATACACACGTATATAAGTATATATATATGTATATTTATATATGTATATAAAGTATGTACATTGCTAAAGCAAAAACAAATCAATAAGAAAAAATCCAAAAAAAAAAAATAGAAAACAACCAAATATTCTATTATATTCAACTGAAAGCAACTCAAGTGGAAAAACAAATCAAAAAAAAAAGTGTTAAAAATATTTAAAATAAAAAAAAAAATATTCAAACAATTAAGGCAAAAACAGAAAACTGAAGCAAACAAAACTAATAAAAAATAAAAGAGAAAGAAAATTACAAAAACCAAAAAACAAACAAAAAAAAAAATAGTATACAAATTAAACAACGATAACAAAAAAAATTGATATTTTCTCGCAAAGGCGCAACGTTCAAGAGCAAATCGTTCCATATGGTTCATATTATTGAATTGGTCGGCCAGCCGAAGGTTGAGTTTGCTCAACAAGTTACTGTGAGTATCTCATCTGCACACACATATATATATCTATATAATGCTCGAGTGTGTTTTCAAACCAAAAATGTTTGAGAGCAAATGAATTTTTATGCACACACACAAAGAGAGACACACACACACACACATACACACACAGTGAACAGGCAGACTGTGCGACAAATGATAATAAATCTTGTGTCTGTAGTCACGTAATGACAACTTAATACAAATACATGTGTAAGTGTGTGCTGGGTGTGCTGGGTGTGTGTGTGTGTGTGCGAGAGGACCTGCAAAAAAATTCATTTACACACAAACACACACACAGACCAACGCACTTTTTATTATGTTGTTTGAATGTCATTGGATTTTTTTTTTTTTGTATTTGTTGCTTTTGGCTTTGCCCAACATTTTTTGACAATTAATCATTCGGGACTTGGCTGTGGGCTGGGCGGGGAAACTGGGGTCATCTCAAAAAATCAACGCCATGTCTCGCTGTTTGTACTAAGTGTGTGTGTATGTGTGTGTGTGTGTGTAGGTCAATGTGACTTGTTTCTCTCTCCCTCTCTATCACTCTGGCTGAGTTTTGGCCATTAACGCCACACGATTTGGTGAAAATGCAACAGCTGTGTTTGGCTTGTTTAGTTGTTACTTTTGTAATCTTTGTCGCAAACAAGTGCATTGACTTCCATTCTTTGTCCTTCAAGTTTAGTTTCTCTTTAAGTATCTTCAAAAATGTGGACAAAAAAGTATGCTATGACTTTGACAAAAAAACAACATTTTACCTTAAAGTTGATTGATTAAATATTGCGTTTTTAAATTTTAGAAATATTTGCAAGTTCAGTTTAAATTTTTTTTGTGTGGAACAAATTTGTTAAGTTATTTAAAAATGTGCTCAAATTTAAGTCGTTTGTCTGATTGAAAATTCTTGGGCAGTTTTCGACATTCGACTTAATCAGCATCTGCATTTTGTGAAAACATATTTAAGAAACACTCCAAAAAAGTTTTTCAATGCAAAAATTCTATAGTGCTTTAATATTGTGCAAATTGAGCTTTGTTTAGAAAGATTGATAAATTTATCTAAATTTTTGTATAACTATATTTAGCAGAATTTTTGCGAACTGAGATTTATTACGTGAAACTATTGAATCGGTAATACTTTAATTTTACTTAAGATACCAATAAAAGAAAAATATTTCCAAGTAATATGTTAAATGTGTGCTGAAAGTTGCAAACATTTTTTTATAAATAATATGCATTTTTTTTTCACATCCTTTTACATTGAATTAAGTTGATTGATTCAATTATACTCGACGACAGTAAATTCTTTTAAAATTGTTCTACTACAAAATTAGTTGAAGGCTTTTTCCTATATTACATATAAATAAAATTCCCATTAAAATGCAAACTTTTCATATTTAACAATAAAAAAATGTATATTTTGTCTTTGCTTTTGGTTTTTCGATTTAAGCTCAGTTTTAGGGCAATTTTTGTGTATTGATCCAATCTAAGTATTCTCTTGTTCGACAATTCTATAAAGACTTTCTTAAAGTTGAAACTTAAATTCTAATCGGATTTATATACATTGCTATCTCCCTCTGTCTCTCTCTCTTTTTGTTTCACTTTCATCTGACTAGTCTGACACACTGTGTGCGTGTTAGTTGATGTTACAGTTGTTTTTGTTGTCTGTGCTTGTCACCCTCTTCTTGATTTTATTACACCGCCAAAGCGGCAGTCTCTTTAGTGCCCGGTCTTGGGGACTATTGCGTAAATTTCATTGTGTATTTCACTTTTATGGTGGTTACTTATATGTGTGTGTGTGTGTGTGTGTGTGTGTGTGTGTGTGTGTGTGTGTGGGCGGCTTGAGCTCTTATTGTGGTGTTAGTTTGCTAACGCTGGGGTGAAGAGCAGGACGTGCGTGCTTTGACTACGCTGCCAGCGTCGCTCTTCTTGTTCCTTATTGTGCTTTGTGCGTGTGCTTCGCTCTTCTCTTTAACATTCTCTCTCTCTGTCTGTCTGTCTGTCTGTCTGTTCTTCCGTCTGACTGCCTGTTTCGTCCGTCTGTCCGTCTGTCTGACTGCCTGTTTTACTTTTATCCATGCGATATTCTACTGCTTTTGCTTATTCTAATGATGACACATGCGTTCTACTCTCCACTTGGGTTTGCTTATTGGGTTATGTTGTTGTCGTTGTCAGTTTTTGTTGTTGTCATTGTCGCTGTTCCCGTTGTCTGTCCCACACAGAGAGCTATATCTATCTCTCTCACTCGCTCTTTGTTGCCTTATTTTTTTCAATATTTTTGTTTTGAATTTTCTACATTTTGCGCATCCTTTTTACGCTGCTGTCATTGTCGTATCTGGTATTGCCTTGTTGTTGTGGTTGTTGTTACTGTTGTTGTTGTTGCTGTTGTTGTTGTTGCTTTTGCTGGTATTACGTGCGCGCTAAGTTGCTCGTTAAATGCTTAAGTGGAGCAGAGTCGTTGACACAGTTTTCTCTTGCCCATTGCATTTGTATGACTCACAGCACTCACAAACAGACCCGCACAACCAAAACTAAAAAAGAGTCTCCGATAAACAGAGATAGCAAGTGACAAAGAGAGAGGGGAGGGGGACAGTACTGCTTTTAAAGTTTTATTTTCGTTTACGAGCAAGTTTTCTTTGTTGTTAAGCCGTCATAAGGACAATGCAATGCAGTCTACTTAAACGTCAAAGAAAAAAAGCAGCAAAAAAAAACTTCCAAAATTTATCGTTTGACTGATAACAACTGCATTAAAGTTTCCATCAATGCAAGCGGCACACATTTTATTTTGGCATTGTGTAAACAACTTTATTGACCGTTGCAAATTTTTAAATTTTTTTTCTTAGTGCAACTTACAATTTAAAAATATCCTTTCTCATATTTTATTTAGAGGATTAAATCTTTGGCTCCCACAATTGATTTCTAAAAACACAAAACTTTATCCAAATTCGCTTTCATTTGAATATTTTTTTTATTTTAAGTTTGTTTCCCTTTCATTACCTTGTGTTCAACTCAAACAACATTTTTGTAGAAAATTGGTAATTAAAAAAAACCACTTACTGCCTTTAATTGTTCACTTTTGCCACACAAATTCTCAACTTGAAATGTTAATTACCACATTCAAAGTGAAAGAATGAAAATGTTGCAATTATGTTTAAGCCAATAATTTCTTTTATCTTCTATGACATTCGCACAAATCGCAGCTGGGGCAAGAAAGTTTTAATTCGCTGCCACGCAATGCTCGTTGCCACATTCAGGTGGAGACCTGCTACAATATTTATGTTTATTAGCAAGGCAATTTGCCGACTTAGGCAATTACCCAGCCAACAAAAGGCGTTGGCGCTTTTCAATATTTATGTCAGGGGTTAACCCGGCCCCCCCCTCGAGTACCCGTATGGGGGGGGGGGGGGCACTAATAATATGTAAATTCTTGACGGTTTACCAGAAGCAGAACCAGAACCAGAACCACAACTCAAGTCAAAGTATAACAAAGACCACAAACCCGTTATTATTATTGTTGCATATGCCAAGGCGTTTTTGCCTGTCGTTTTGTTTTCTCAAGTAATTTGCTTGGCATGTAATTTAATAGCATGTTGCCAACTCTACACTTATCCAACGTTTGAGTGTGTGCATCTGTGTGTGTGTGTGTGTGTGTGTGTGTTTGTGAGTGTGTGCTCTTATGTGTGTTTAGTCACAGTCACAGACAGGTGCTGTTGACGCGCCTCTGGTGGCACAACGAGCTATGTCAACAGGCAAATTATGCCCACGTACCGCAGACAATGAAGCCTCAAGCCTCAAAGTCCTTGGCCACCTGCTAACGATTAGTGAGTGGCTACATGGGGCAGAAGTTAGTTGAAAGGCGATTCCTTGGAGTGCGGCAATTACAAAAGGTTGCGCCTGAATTGTGTGCATAATTGTTATGGGATTTTCATGGTTTCGAGTAAAGGGTTTAGCTAAGAAATTGAGTTGCATTAGCGGAAATGCTTTAAATATCTTCTCTCCTCAGTTTTGCCATTCAATTAGCTTAACTTGTTTGGAAATTCTTGCTTACTGTGTTGGAAATATGTTAGGAAATGTTTTGAGAAATTCATCTTTCTAAATTGTGCAAGAGTATATATAGTATAATATGGCTGGATATCCGATTCTACATATTCTTAGTTAATATCAACAGCTGAGTTGATTTAGGCAGTATTCTTATATAATATCAGAGAATAAAGTTTACTTTTACCAAATGTAATTAAGGTATATTTAATTTTATCGATAACTGCACCTGTTTTTGATTGCCTATAAAAATAAAATACACAATTGTCAAATTTTACACATTATTGATTGTAAATTACAATTTGATTAAGATCGAATAAGATATTTTAATATATAATTGATTTCAGATAGAACAGAAAGCTTATCCTACAGATATAAATATTATTACTACACTCTCAAAGTCTCTATAAAAATAAAATACTTCATATAATAGACAAAAAATGGTCAATAACTTAAAATACTTTTTTCATTTTATTTGCCGTCAGAACTTATCGATTTTAGGTACATAAAATAACTCATAAATATTTCCTATCTTTTAATAAAAAATTAATAAGCAACTTTATTTGATAAAATATATTCTTGTATTTTTTTTGTGTCAACTGACTTAAGTTAAAGTTAATTAAATAAGCAAATAAATAAATAAAACATAAATAAAAAAATACAAAGTTTTTTGAGCTTAGAATTTATGACATTAAATAGAGCAGACATATATATATATATATATTTTTTTTTTTTTTCTACATAAAACCTGCCAAAAATTCTCATTTATTGTGTAGTAAATTATTTGAGTTTTTATTAAATTGTTGGCCACGCGACTTGCTCGTTGTTTTTTGGAGGTGACATTTTTATGGCTCTGTTAACAGTCGCAAGTTGCGGCAATGTTTAGTTGTTGCTGCAAACCCCACTCCACACCACTCCACGCCACTACCAACCCCCAACCCTTAGCAGCAGTGCGGCACACGTCGCTTTTGTTTTGCTGGGCATGTTTAGCGTTGATTATGCTTTGTGCTAAGCTGCAAAAACTCACCCCCTGTCCCCCTGTTGCCTTCTTATCGCTGGCAGCGTTGAGCGAGCGGCATTAAAATTACTTGCGTGATTAACGCACACCCTCAAGCGTGTCTTCTGCCACTTACCAACCCCCCGCCCCCCCTCACCTACATGGCATACTGCCTAGTTTTATCTATGGCTGCCTGCCTTAATTGTGGGTCTTCCATTTGGCTATCGATTGAATTCGAATTCGAATTCGAATTCGTTTGTTGTCAATTCGAACTTCAAAAAGCTGCACAGCTCATTAATCAACACACAGAAAAATAAAATGTTTAACTTTTGTGGTATATATATATATATATATATATATATATTCTATGCCTGCTATATTTTTACGATCTTTTTTTTTGGGAAATTCAGCTTTGCATTTAACGTTACCTTTTTCCGCTTTGCTTTCTATTGTTTTGTTTGGTTTTGTTTATTGCCGCAACGATTCAAAAATAGCTGCAACCAATGTAAACAAAAGCGCGAAAATTGTTTCTGACCAGCAGCAGCAGCTGCGTGCGTCATGTGTACAAATTTTCCAGATGCTCTAACCGATTCTCTCCCACTCTCACTCACTCTCTCTTTCTCTCTCTTTCTCTCTCTCTCTCTTTGTAATTTTTTTTTCAACTGCATCTGGCATTATTTGGTTTATTTATATATATATATATCGAAGATGCTTTCTGTTGTGTGCCTAGCATAATTTTTAATGGCAATGCCAAAGTGCAAAGATGCATAAATTGGCCTTTTTTTTTTTGCTTTGTTTGATTTGATTCGCTTGAGGTTTCCACAATAAACTAACGTTTATTTATGTGGCACAACAACATGCTTGCCACAAATCTGATTACGACTGTGTTACCCTATATGTTTCTAAAATTAAGCATTATGTGCTGAAGTTTAAGGAAGTAAATTGCATTTGACCTCTATTTGTATTTGTAGTACAAAGATTATGATTTTCTAAATCAAATTATGCTTTTTTTCCACCACTTTTGACACTTAACTTCATTTTATTTCGCATTCAATATAAGTTGACACTGTTGGTTATTGCCATAATTGATTACCTTTGTAATTTATTTGCTACTGGCTAATAAATCATCTAAATTATGTTAAAGTAACCAGAAAAGAAATATTTACATTTACAAAGCCAACTTTTTTTTGTCGTTTATATTGTTGTTGTTGGAGTGAGGAAGCCAAACAAAGCGCTAATTGTCGATAAACAACCAATAAAATACAAATTTCCCAAATACATTTATCAAAAATAATATAAATAATAACAATAACCAAGGCACACTTACAAACACTCACACACACACACACACACACACACACACACACGCACATACACGCACACAATGCAGGAGGGTTGGCCATAAATAAAATGGTTAAAGGAAACTTGAACAGCTTTGAGCAGACTTTGAGGACAAAAACGAGGAACACGCTGCAAACGAACACGAAGAAAGAAGTGTATGGAAAATAGTGTTTGACAGCTCATAAAAAATAATGTCGTATTCATTAAGGTTGCCAATGTAATGTGCATGAGTGTGTGAGAGTGTGTGTGTGTGTGTACTTGTGTGTGGGAAATTGTTGATGTTGTGTTTTTTGGTGGGTTGAGGTTGCCAAAAGCGAAATTCATTTTATTTACGACAGGAAGCAGAGCCAGAAAAAAGCAACAGAAAAGCACTCGAAACGCACGCACGCCAAGTAGAGGGGGTTAAACCGGATAGTGGGACAAGGGGTATGTTTGTAAGGTGACGGGGGGAGTGTAAGAGGTGCGACGGGCAAGTCAAGGCATGAGAACCGTTTAATTGAAATGCAGAAAAACAAGGCGAAAGAAAGAGGAAAAGATAAATACGCAAAAACTAAGAAAAAGCTACAGCAACCAATCCATTGACAGAATGAGTGAGTGAGAGAGAGAGAGAGGGCGAGACCTGATCTAGCACTCACTCTCATTCTCTCTCTCTTTCTCTCTCATTCTAGTTTTTGGTGCAAAAGCAAACGCAGTTGTTTTATAAGTGACGCCAATATTTGTATTGTAGTTGCTGTTGTTGTCCTTTCACTTGACAAAAAGTGCGTCGTTGTTGTTGTTGTTAATGTTTTTGTTGTCGTCGCTGTTGTTGTTGTTGTTATTGTTTGCATTACAGTTTTAAAGGCTTGCGTGTCAAAGTTGCGCTGTGTAGTTTTTCATGTAAAGAGGCACTCAGCAGCATTAGGGTGGTTCGTGCTAGGATCGGGCATGAAAATGGAAAGGGGAATGTTTTGACAAAGGGGCTGTTTCGTTCACATGCAAATGCTACAAGGTGTTATATTTTATGTACATTTAATTGAGACTTATTAGGTACTGAAGTGTTCGAATCACACAATATTACAATATTACCAGAGTGGTTCCACTTGGCTTGAGTTTGACATCAAATTCTATTAAATCAAATTGAAAGCAGGCAGCCAAAAATATTATATTTCTTATAACAAATAATTATATCTTTAATAAAATACATTTATATATATATACATAATACTTATAATAGGTTTATTTAATTTCTAAATAGTTGGAACTAAATCACGTTTTATGCCACACTCCTCATGTACGTATACAAAATATAAAATTTATTTATTTCTGATGCTTTCGAGAAGAGCTCATATTTCAAAACCCTTTTCTGATTGTAGTACGTTTTTTTTTTAGTTTATTTTACATATCAATTTTGCAACAAGTTCGTATTTTCCTTTTGCAACATTGCATATTCTGCTTGTGGGTTAGTAAATCTTTGCCAAAATTTTCAATCTTTAACAACTCAACCTTTCAAACATCGTTAGAATCGCATAAATGATGCATATGCATTTCTGTGTCAATGTCTAACTGCATATCGTTAGTTCTGTCTGCATATGCAATTGCAACAACAACAGTAACAACAGCAACTGCAACGGCAACTGCAACTGTATCTGCTTGTGAGTCATGTATTTTTTATATACTCTCCCGAAAAACATCATCTTTATGCTTTGACAAAATGTATGACATTTGCATACCTACCCAGTCAGCCACCTGGCCCTTACCCCCATCCCCCCCACACACCGACATTTTCAGCATCAGTTTTCCGACTACAGTTTTGCACATTTCGCAGTCTGAGCAGCTGCTGCTGCTGCTTCTGCTGCTTCTGCTGCTGCTGGTGATTTTTTTTTTCCTTGAAAAATGCTGCTGAAGCCAACGAACTGTAACTGGACGTCGTTTTCATCAATATCAATGGGCTATTTGGGCGGCCGCGCCCCAACAACAAAATGCGGCATGGCAAATGCTGCAACTTGCAACATATGCGAACTGCCAGCTCGCCGTTCCACACATGTCGAAGGGAGAGGTGGAGGTGGAGTAGGAGTAGGAGTAGAACGTGAGTGTGGTTTGGTGTGGACAGCAGCAGCGCGCAATACAACGCATCATTTTTATTGTTTGTCGGCGAGCAGCAGCAGCAACAACAGCAACAGCAGCAACAACAGCAACAATTGCAGCAACAACAACAAACATAACTTGCAACTGGCAACTGATGACGACGACGTCTATTGAAAATAGAAAGCAAATGCTGAAAGGCAGCAAGCTGGCTTGTGGGTGTTCGGGGGGAGTATCTAAGGGGGGTTTGTGGGGGAGTTGAAACCGTTTCGTGCTTTTGTATTTTTGCACCCAAAAATAGAAAAAAATGCAACTCTCAAAAAAAAAAATACTAAAATGCGCATTGAAGTGGCGGCGTCTAATGTAGCTGAAGTTGTTTCAGCAAGAGGAGGGGGGGGGGGGGCAACTTGCACCAGGGTGGAGTGTGGTGGGTTGTGCTCCACGTAGCTTAGCACTCTCTCTAAGTTATTTCAAGTATATTTTCTTTGATTTTTTCGTTTTTTTGTTTTGGGACCCGTTAAAATATGCACTTTGTGGATTCTATGGAAATAAACTTCAATATTCCATAACCGATTAGCTTGAAGAGATTGACTAAATCTGGCGATGGTTATGCTATATTTATATATATGTTTGCAGATTGTTTAGAGAGTGATTATTGCAAATAAATAAAAACAAATATTTCAGTTGAGGTAAATATGACAATAAACTGGCTACTTTTGATGGAGTAATAAAATAAACATCAGTTTGAATCGATGTGAATAAAGCAAAGGGATGAGACTTTTTTTTTTTAGAAATAAATATAATTTTGTTAAGACTATTTAAATACTGTTAAAAGGGGTTGAAAGATGTTAAAAATTAATCTTTAAAATATATACAGTTGGTAAATTGAATTGATAACTTTCTCTTGGATGACGAATTTAAATACTTTTTATGGCTTTAATATATACACATAAATATATATAAAGAAAATTCCCGTTTCAATTCGCCAACTCAAAATATTAATTCAAAAATGGTCTAATAAAGTTTTTAGCTAAATTTATTTACATCAAAACTTTGTTCAAACCCTGAAACGTAATTCTTTTTATTTAAATAAGATCTGCCCATGTGCAAAAATAATACAATTTAATACCATATCTTTTATTTTACGAGATATAAAAAATATTATAATTTTAATGTAGATATATATATATAAATTGAATATCATATCTTACAGAAATATTACAATTATAATTTAGATAGATTTATACAAATTTAATACCCAATCTTTTATTTCTTATTCATTAAATGTTTATTATTTTTATCTGTTTTTTTTTTTATTATTGTCTCAACAGCAAATTCAATTTAAGCCAACAGCAAAAGTCTTTTAAAGCTTTTTAATCTGCAATTCGCATTTTATTTATTTTTTTCTGAACGTGATTGCAACACACAATTCTCACATTTTTCGTAGACTTTTTCAATTTGCCAACTATTCACCTTTCCCTCTGTCTATGTCGCCCTCCCTCTATTTTTCTCTGTCTGTCTATCTCTTGCCCCTTCCTCTCGCATTGTTCACCTCGTGTATTGTGTGTGTGTGTGTGGCACTGTTGCACTGCACTGTTGCAAGAGCTCAACTGCCTTAATTTAACGCTACACGCACACGCACTGTCTCCTTTTCAATCTACCTCTCCCCCCCTCCCCATCCTCTAACTTGCCATGTGGCTCATTCAGTGTTGCCGCTAAATCGTCACTAATACTTGGACTTGTGCACAGTGTTGCATGTTGCAAGCCAAGCGGGCACAGCAAGTAATTCAGCTAGCTCAAAGAATGAAATGCTTAATAACTGCCACTAGAGTAGAGGGGATGGGGGTAGGGGTTCTGTGGCAACAATAACACATATTAACACTTTTGCCACATGAGGCAGTCCGGCGAGCAGTTTACGGCTCACAGCTTCCAGCACAGTTGCATGCAAATATCAGCACACAGTTGCAGCTGGACACAATGCACAATTCATTCAGAAGCTCCTCCTACCTACTCCCTGCTTCTTCTTCTTCTTCTTCTTCTGCTTCTTCTTCTAGTCGTCGTGGACGTACTCGTACTCGTCCTCGTCCACGTCCTCGTCCACGTCCTCGTCTGCGTCCTCGTCTGCGTCCTCAGCCTGCTCCTCGTCCTCGTCTGCGTCCTCGTTCTCGTCCACGTCCTCGTCCACGTCCTCGTCTGCGTCCTCGTCTGCGTCCTCAGCCTGCTCCTCGTCCACGTCCTCGTCCACATCCTCGTCCACATCCTCGTCATCATTCTAGTCTTCGTCGGCCGGCAATCGGCATTTGTTGTTCCATTTTATTTCATTCTTTTTTTTATATTTCATGTTTTGAGCCTTGCCTTCTTTTTTTTAAATTCCTTTTTTCTTTTTTTTTTGCTGTTAGTTTGTGTAGCTATTTTCCATGCGCATGGGCATTGCAGGCACCACCAGTGCCCCCCAACTGGGGGTAGGCAGTGCGACGAGGAACCGGCGCCGGCAAGGATAACCAACCAGAACGAGGCGCTGAGCAACTGGAGCATTGCAACTATTTATTTGTGCTAGCTGTGTGTGCACTGTGTGTGCACTGTGTGTGCAGTGTGTGTGTGTGTGTGTGTCTGCTGTGTCTGCCTCATCCTTCTGGCCAATCTGTTTTCCCGGCCCTCAAACTCTTGGCTTGCATTTTTTCTATTATGCGCACGTTTATTACACGATTTTAACACGATGACAGCGCCACCTAAAACTGGGCTAACATTTTCTACAACAATTTTATTTTTTCCAACTTGCTGCTATTTTTTTTATTTTTTATTGTTATTTGAAAAGCTTAAAGCCAGGTCAACAGATTGTATAAAGCTGGCATGTGAGTAAGTTTAATAAATTAAAATATGTTAGTTAAATGTAGATTTTTAACTTGCATCTGATGATCTCATCTTCAATAAATAATCGCAGATTCTGATTCTTCTCAAAAAATAAATAATCTAAATTAAATAAATCATAAAAAACAGTTATATTTAGCAACAATTAGAGCATATATGATCCCTCATCTTTTACTGATTTTGGGAGTCATTTACCATATTTGAGACTTATATATTAAAAGTTGAATCTATTGTGCGAAAAGTTGTGCAATTTCTTAGACAGACTTTTATACTAATTGCTATAAAATGCACAAATTAAGCAATACTTTGGCCAACAGAAGCAGTCGTCCGCATTCGGATTGATGGCCAACTGTCAATTGGTAAGCTGCTGCTGCCAAGTTTTGAGGCAAAGTCGCTGTCAGTGCTTAACCCAGTCTATAGATGGACTTAGATTGAAAGTTGTCAGCGATGGAGAAAGGGAAAATAAGAGGAAAAAAAAAATTGAGAAACCGGCAGTGGCAGTGGCAGAAAAAAAAGGGCAGAAACCGTTGAAGAAAACGCACAGAAAGAATGAAACTTTTTAATGATGTAAAGTACAAAGTTTTGTGTCTTGTCGTTTTGGGCGCAAGTAACTTGAGTAAACTTTGAGTTATGCCTTAGATACCAGATACCAGAGGCAAGTGCGGACGTGAACGCGATTGCGACGACCTCGAAACGTTGGCCAAAAACCCCTTAGCCGAGGGAGTGCAGAACGAACATCCTTTTAGCTAAATATATATGTATATCGAATATATGGCTGGTCTCTGACTGCAATTTTGTCGTTTGTTAAAACTTTTCAACACTCATTTTTATTATGACATACGCGGAATGGCGCACAACTCGCTCAAATTAGTGGGAGTCGGGAGTGGTGGGTAGCCGGAGGGGCGAGAGGCAAAGGAGTTGCTGAATGAGAAGCGTAACGCTTCCTGGGACGCTAATAAAATGCCAATTTGCTGCATTGAATGCCGGTTTTATTGGCCTCCATTACAACTCGTACGCATAAAAAGCCGGCCACGCACATGCCTGCCGGTGGCAACACCCCCCCCCCCCCCCACACCACACCAAAAAGAGGCCGGTTTGAATATGCTCATGCGTGTTGCGGCTGAGTCTTTAAGACATTTTATGACGGCAACATTTACACGCATAAAATATGCATGATAAAACTTTGTTGTTGCAATAAATCAGCATCAGCCGAAAAGTATGCAACGCATTTTGTTTGAATACCTCCCCCCCACCCCCTGAAGAGATTACAAAAACGTTAAAAGCTTAATATTGATCCCATGTGTGTGTGCGTGTGTGTGTGTGTGTGTGTGTGCGTTTATTTATGTTATTTGCAATGATCATAAAATCGTTGCGTGACCCAACTAGAAATATTTCTGAAATCAGGCGAAACTCAACTAAAATTGCATTTTTGCCAGCTTTTACGAGCAAATAATGCATTTATCACATGCGATATTTTTATCGTTTAGAAAACGATTTTCAACTGAATGGAAATGAAAACCAAATAAGTTGAAGTTAAAGTTTTATGTGACTTGAAAAGAAAAAAGAAAAGTGAAATCATGCGAATCTCAACTAAAATTGCGTTTTGCCTGCAAATAATGCATAAGTGAATCTCAACTAATATTGCATTTTACGAGCAAATAATGCATTTATCACATGCGATATTTTTATCGTTTAGAAAACGATTTTCAACTGAATGGAAATGAAACCCAAATAAGTTGAAGTTAAAGTTTGATGTGATTTGAAAAGAAAAAAGAAAAGTGTTTCCCAAATATTTTATATCTTAGCTTCAAACTGAGATACATATTCCCAAATCAAAAACACAACAAGTATAAAGACTTTAATCTTTAATTATAGCATATAATATTGCTTAACTAATTTCAACATTCAGTTAAAAATTCTTGAGGTTTTTTTTCTTTTTGCAACATTTAAAGTGCTCATCAATCAAGAGCCTATTTCTTTGCCCCACCGCCACTTGACAATCAGAAGCACTTAGCGGCAAGTTTGTACCTTGTTTACCATTTAAAATGCTGCATTACTTGAGGCAACGGCGGTTTTGCTATCAAACAACTTAAACTGTCATTAAACTTTTGTTGTGACTATTGAACCAAAAAACTTTTTAAAATTCCTCAATCGGGCGACGTAATGCGAGATGCGAGATGCGAGTGGCTTTTTGTGCGACAAATGCAAGTGGAGCGGAGTTGGGCCATTATAAATTGGCCCAAAAACTTTTGCTTATTGTGAAGGTGCAAATGCGCCCGAAAGCAGACAACATAAACACACACACAAACACACAGACACACACACACAGAGATACAGTCTGACAAAACAGTGGCAAAGTCTTCTTTAGTTGCCCCATTGTGTGTGTTTTGATGACGCTTTTGTTGCGCTGCATGCATAAAATATTTATGCGCCGCAAAATATGCAACAACAAAAAAAAAAATGGTGCTTGCCTCTCGCTTTGTATCCGTCTTTATGTGCGTGCAACTTTTCGCACTCAAATGAAATTACGTACAACAACAACACAAAAAATTGCCAGGAAGTTTGCTACTTAAATGTAGCGTTTTCCATTTTTTTTTTTTCATTTTGCTTCAGCTTGTTTTATTTTCTTTATTTTTTTTTATTATTTTTTTTTTATTACGTTCTGCACTTTATCAAGCATTTTGCTATGGCTCAGTGCACGCTCGATTGCTGCTGGCTCCGCTGGAGTGAGTGGTGTGGGTTGGGGTGGGTGAAAAAGTTTTCATTAATAACGATTTTCCATTAACTATCGATTGATTTTACAACGCCAACGCCAACAGCATCCAACAACAGCAAAAAATAAAAAAACAACCGGCGCAACAATAAGGCAAAAGTAGCAAACCGAAACGCACTTCAGACAATGCCCCTGCAACTGGCAGCCAGCAGCTGAAAACAATAACAGCAACTGCAACATCATCAACAAGAACTGCAACAACAACAATAACAACAACAACAACACTTGAGTCTATTTAAAATGCAAACAACAATAACACAACGAGACTTGTGGGCGTGTTTGGTTGGAGGCTCATAACCGACGCCATCGTCGCCGTCGCCGTCGCCGTCGCCGTCGCCGTCGACAGGAAAAACTCATTGAAAACTTTTTCTTCTACACTTGGCGCAAGCACCCCGCACCTCCCTCCTCCTATAACTTTTTCCTAACTATCTCTGTCTCGCTCTCGCGCTATTTTCACGGCTTAGGTGAATCGAAGGAGCAAGTTTTTAATTTTTTTTTCATCGTACATTGCCTTTTTTACGCTTCACATGAGACTCTGTCGATTTTTCAATAATTTTTTAATCATAATTAGTTTGGTTGAATTTCATAAAACAACGCATTATATTTAATTGACTGCGTTAAAAAATAAATATAGAAACTATTTTTTTTTTATGAAATTAATTCCACATGATAAAATATGTTTGAAAGTAAATTTATAATTATTTTCAAAGCATTAATAAATAATAAACGAGAATTTAAGCATTCCAAAGGGGATTCCAGTTTTGTTGTGCTCCAGAAATTGTCTCCTTTTCTTTTTTTTTACTATTGTTGCTATTGTTAATATTGTTTTTTTTTTTGTTTGTTGTGTCTATTATGTGTTTTGCCTTTTGTGTATTTTTTTATATAGCAGTGCGCCTTGGTCCCAATATATATAAATTATTGCATAAAGTTTGGCGCTAAGTTGCAAAAAGTTTCCTTTTCATTGCTGCGGCTACCGCGACGATGTCGATGGAAATGGCGGTGGCTATGGCCGACATACTACAATAGTCTATAAATCTTTATGGTCAACAGAGATTACATGGGCCAGACCCATAGAGAAAGAGAGTTGGCCAACTCGCTGGTGTAGTTTATTGCCCTTTGCCTGTTTCGCCTTAGCAGATTTTTAGGCGCTGTTTGCCCACTTTTGATTTGTGTGTTCGTGTTGCTCTTTGTGTACTGCAGCTGTTGTGGCATTGTCAATTGTGGTGTGGTGTGGTGGAGGAGTTGGAGCAGTTAAGGTCTGACCCAGCATATGGTCATAAAAATGTGCAGAGCTCGGCAGATGCGCTGATAAATCATATTAAACCGACCAACTATGCATTATGTACTAAAACGCAAAACAATCTTTGTAGAAATCGCAACAGCTTAGCAAGCGATAAAAATGCAATTGCAAATAACCTCAACATATAAATATTAATATCAATTAATGTGAGTAGTTTATAACCGAAAGATTGCAAATATTCTACTCAAGGAAAATTACTCCTTAAGTGCACAGTTGGAATTAATTTATATTCTTTTAATAAGATTTTTAGGTAGATATTTATTTTTATCTGTTGTAATTGCTGTGTCTATAACATTATTCTAGTTTTGTAAATGGCACTTTTTTTTATAAATTAAAAAATTACTCCTTAAGTGCACAGTTGGAATTAATTTATATTCTTTTAATAAGATTTTTAGGTAGATATTTATTTTTATCTGTTGTAATTGCTGTGTCTATAAAATTCTTCTAGTTTTGTAAATGGCACTTTTTCTATAAATTTAAAACATTCCAAGATATGCTGTTTACAGTGCATTTCTCACTTTTCTGATTAGCATTTATATTGGATTTTCCTTAAGGCTTTAAAAAAAATATATTTTATTTTATTTGATTTGCCAAAAAGTTTGCGCCATTGAATAAGAAGAGCGATAATAAAAAATGTTTAAATGGTAAAATTATCTCAGCTGTAATACTTTATTGGGCTTACATCGAATCTACCTGCACTCAAAGACACACACACACACACACACACAAACACACACACACACCCAATCCACCCATACGGGTCTTTAAGTATGCCATAAAATGTATCCCCAAAATGTCTTTAATTGCGTAAATTTGGTCATTGCGTGGGCGGCATTTGCGATTTACGTATTACGCTCTTTGCCTCGTAAACAACTTTCCCGGGAATGTCGCCTTTATAAGTATAAAAAAAAGAAGAAGAAGAAGAAGAAGTACAGCAACCCAAGCAGGCAGGAAGAGAGAAAAAAAAGTATAGCATACCGCACGGCGCATTTTACATAAAAATGCAATAAATAGCTACAGCAAAGCGTTTGGAAGCGCACCAGAAATTTATGTGGTTGGTGGATCTCTACTCTACTCCAAAACTCCAAACATTTTGACCTACACCCGGCTTGCCCCAACCCGTGCACCTACTACTCCGCGCTGTTCGCTGTCTCCGCTGTGGCGCACTCGTAAATGTCAAATGCCGTAGGAGGGGTGTACGAGGGGTGTGTGTGTGTGTGGAAGGCGCCTCAAAGTATGCTTATAAATTGCTCTAAATAGCAATTTTTTTTTTTTTTGAGGTTGTAGAGCAACGTCTTCTGCTTGCTTATCGTGACCGGGTCCGGGTCTGGGAGCTGGGGGTCTGGAGTCCTAGTCCGAATCCGGCAACGTAGCCCGAGTGTCGTGTCATTTGTTCGTTTTCTTTATTAGTGTCATGTATTTTTATAGTTCAAAGGACATTTGAATGATTGAATGAACTGTGTTGTATGTGTGTGTGTGTGTGTCGGTGTGTGTGTGTGTGTGTGTGTGTCGGTGTGTGTGTGTGTGTGTGTGTGTCGGTGTGTGTGTGTGTGTTTGTTTGTGTATGTTTGGCCGCCCTACGGCTGGGCAGTGCCCAAAAACGAGTTGCGCGCATGATTTCATCCCTTGCAGCGCGCGTCAGGATCGTACAACTGCCGTCGTCCCGCAACCTCCCCTCCACCCGACAAAGCGTCCCCCTATGTCCTTGTCCCTTTGCGTGTGGTCGCGCTCTGGTCAGCCGGCCAGGCACGTTTCATCATGGGTTGCTTGTTGGTTTCGACTATATCAAATAACGACTATTGACTACGCCTGTCTCTCTGCACCCGTCCTGACCCGGTTCCAGTCTGTGTATATGTGTGTTTGTGTGTGTGTGTGTGTGTGTGTGTGTGTGCAAGTGTAGGGTTACACAACACGCCCTTCTCAGAGCTGCTGCTTGCCGCTGCTGGTGCTGGCGCTGTTGCTTTCGATGATGATGTTGTTGTCGTCGCCAGCGATGTCGATGACGAATGAAAATCAATATTTATTAGATTACTTCGAAATTTTATACGAAAATAGAATTTTTATGACATTTTTTTTTTGTAGCCTTCCTTTATCGCTCTTTCTCCCTCTCTTCTACACAAATACATCTCTTCTCGCTCTTTTCTGCTGGCCTTTACAAACTTTGGCTAGTTGCTTCGAGGGTTTTTTAATCAATTTTTTAAAGTGTGACTCGCTAAAGGAAAATGTGAATTTAGAAGTTCATCAAACAAGCTTTAAGGAAATATGAATAATATAAATATGACTACTAAATATATTTCAAATATTGATTTTCCTTTATTGATCGATTTTGCTTAAATTAAAAATAAATTTATTCAATTTGTGTAATCAGGAAAAGATTCTTAATACTTAACTGGTTTCCATTACTTTGGCTAAATAAATATATAATTTGCTTAATTGCTTCGTTTTCCTGCAGGATCTCAACTTCATTTTGAGTACAAAATTCCTCACATTTCCCCTTCAGTGAACATCTCCCTTATGACTCAACTAATAACATAAAGCAATTACTTAAATTTCCATTAATTTTGTAGACATTTAATATTAACGCTTTCTCTTTATGTTTTCTTGCAGGTAAGTTGCCATCATCCATTAATACAACCAGCCATCAAATTAGTAAGTACTGAAAACGAGCTGCTAACACTTTTATGTGCCTCTTTAAATGTATCTAAAGTGCCCTTCTACTACCAGAAACTAACATGGCTTCTAGCCATATATACAAGATCTACACCTACATCCAAAAAAGAGACGTATAATAAAAAAAAACCTCATACATACGTGTGTTTATCCACTGAATTTTGATGTACTCCGTTGACCTCGTTTGGGGCTCGGTTTTTATGGCCAGGAGCCAAAAACCCAAAGCGATGATGCTTCTCACGTGGTTCAAAACTAAAAGCTCCCCCGAGTCCATGAGACAACAGTGAGAATAACAGCAACAACTTGAGCTATTCGTTTGGGCCAAAGCGGCAGCAGCACATCCCCCCCTCCCCCCTTCCCACTCTCACCACACATGGAGCTACTTAATTATGAAGCTGCACATGAAGTAAAAACGTCATAAAGCGAGTTGTGTTGAGTTTTTTTTTTAGGTTTGGGGCAAGTTGGCAGGGACTGTGGCAATGGCTGCCTTGGGTAGCATCATCAGTCGTCTGACTGCCTCAGCATTGTTGTTGTTGTTGTTACTTCCTTTTTGTTGTTGTTGTTGGTTGCTACATTTTGCAGTTAATTTTCCGTTGCTAAATAAACTGTTTATGGCATTTATGCCAAAAATTTTTGGCCAAGCCAAGCGGCGCAGCGGCACCAACTGGATGAAGGATGACGATGAATGAGGCGACTAATGGTTGGTGGAGCGTGAGAAGCATGTGTGAGTGTGTGTGCCAAGCAGCATGTGAAAATGTTTGCCTGGCCGACAAACACACACGCACACACAAACACACACACACATGTTTATGCGTAGTAAATCTTTGTAATCCCGATTGCTCAAGGCGTGCAAATATTCAATTTTAAATATGCAGCAAAGAAAGGAGAGAGAGAGGGGGGTATGCAGAGTGGGTGCACAACACACGCACACACCCGCCCCTTGCTCAGCGACTGTGTCATAAACACAGTGTCATGACAACTTTTGAAATTTGAATTTCAAAGCAAAAATGTTGCTCTCATTTATTCATTTGCTCAGCCATTCATTGCCATTTATTTTATTGCCAGCTTCGAGCAATATGCGACAAGTTATACGTTTTGTATGTCAGCCAAAATTGGCTACATGTCCATTTTGACAACAGACGAAGCCCAAAAGCATCCCCTAACCCCTTACCCCTTACCCCTTACCCAGACAATCAAACGTATCTGCAGAGCATCTCTGGCGAAATTCCTTGCAAGCAAAATCAGCTTTTGATCTCACAAAACTCCAACTGTCAATAAATGCGACCCAAAAGATTGTATTAATTTGGTTTCGCTTATGCGATGTGTGTGTGTGTGTGTGTGTGTGTGCGTGTGTTGTCTGCCTTGGGTCGATAGTTCACAACGGGTCACAGCTAAAACTTGCATTTATATGGCAAACATGATTTTATGATCAAAGCGTAGGCTTTTCTCTCTTTTATTCACATTTTTTTGCTTTTATTTGCTTTGTTTTTTAAAACTTTAAGAAGCGTCTCTTTTATGAGCTCGTTAAACTTGACAAGTCGGCCAGCTTTTCGTGCCACATGCCTTGAGTCCTTTTTAGGCTGTGCACCAAAGCCTCTGCAAATGTTTTCATTATCAGCTGAAAGTTTTGCCATGTGCCGGGGTGGGATTTGTAATAGTAATTTTCTCAGTGCATGTTAATATTATCGAGGGGATGGAGTTTACGGCCTGCCCCCGGGGGTTGGCAATCTGATGTTTAATTCCTGGCCATGTTATTATTTTAATAAGCAATTGGCTGTCGTTGCTCAAAATGCGAACACGTGTCGCAACAACAAAACTCGAATTTTAGGCTGTGGTCTTCATTCATCCATAATTGTTCGCCATCAGCATATTGCTCTTGGGGGGTGTTTGCAACAGTGAGGGGGGAGGGGTCTGTGAGAAATGCAATGTGTGCTACTATACGTAACGGTGTGTGAACTCAAATTACTGTTCTTTATCAGCGAACAGAGATATCGAATGAGACGTCCCACATCAAAATTAATAAATGTGGTCAAAATGACAAGGCGTGTTAATAAGATTTTATTTGGCTAAAACCCGACCCCTAAAAGTGTAGCACTATGATGAAAATTAATTGCAAAATTATAGAGTTTAATGTAGTAGCAGATGACACAGCGGAAATCTGTTTTCCATATTCTGAAAAGTATCTTAAAGATACATTTATTCAGGCCGTCTGCTGCAGATGCGACAAAATTTTGATATTTTAACTCTGTGTTAATCCTGATTTGAAGCTACCCCACCAAGAAGTCCACTTAAAACGTCACTCTTCAAAAGTTTATTAAATATAAATTTATTATACACACACACACACACACACACACAAGCACACATGTGGCGCGACCCTTTCCTTTCAAAAGTCGCCGAAAAACAAACAAAAATCAAGTTTTTACTTTGCCCTTTGCGCGCTAATGAAACAAGAAGGCGGGTCGATTGTTGGTGGTTAGGGGATCGGGGTTTGGGGTTTGGGGATCAGGTGGTCGGTTGGCAAAGGGAGAGGCCGCTCTTTGCTGTTGGCTCGAGTGTTTTGCATCTGGTTACACACTTTGCTCTGTTTTCTCTCGGTATTTTGGCATAACTTAAATAAATACACAAACATTTCAACACACACTCCGAGTGCCAACCCCCCCCCCCCCCCCAACAGCCCCCCCCCCCCCCTGGTACGACTTTTAATTTAAGCCCACTTAACACCTCATAAAACAGACTACGTTCCGACTGAATGGCTGACTGACTGACTGACTGACTGACTGACTGACTGACTGACATTTTCCAGCCTGTGTCTCGGCTGCTTTCAACTGGATTCTCAGTTTAATATAAATGATATACATTTTATACATTTTAATTTTTACATTTAACTGGCAGCGTAACAACTTCCATGCAATTAGGTCGAAAGGGTTGCCCCTCACACACACACACACACACACACACAAACACACACCTATAAAAAATCCACCCTTAACCTAAACCCTTGTTTTATACAGTATTTTTTTTTTTTTTGCCTGGCTTTTGCTTGATTGCTACTTTTGGCAAATTAAACTTGAAAGTTATAAAATTTCCCTTGTCATTGGCAAGGACACGTGCGTGTTTGTGTTTGTGTAGGCATCCTCACGTCCCGCACCACCCCCCTGCACAGTACTTCAGCACAAATTTAACCCTCCAGCCGAGGGTTTTGTTAAGTGCTATTCGAGCATTGAGTCAAGTTTTGCTTTCGTTTTTTATTTCTTGTTGGCTCATAACTAAATTAAAGAGTGTTGCTCTCAATTGTATCTTTTTTACTGACAGCTCTGGTTCCGGTTTTGCTTTGTCATTGATTTGTGTGTGTGTGTGTGTCTTCTCAGTTGGTGCTTAGATAACGATAAAAAGTGCCGAGCACCGAGCACCGAGCACCGACAGTAGAGATGCGAGTAACGATTCTTACTCCAAGTAACCAGTTCCCATTCACAGCCCATAACAATTGCTGTTTATGGTGATTTTTATATGCAACCAGGCACAAACCTGACTATGAATAATAAAGTGAGTGTCGGTGGCAACAACATTCAAATGTTCTGAGCGCTGCTTATTTGCCCCCTGTAATCTTAAGCGACAGGCATTTCTTTACTTATTTATGCACTCTCGCCTAAAAGCACACACACACACCCAAACACACACTCACCCACACACACACAGAACTTAAAAATCACAATGGGGTTTTTTTTGACTATGGGCTTAGATAAGCAGCCAACTCTGAGACCTGAGATTTGAGTTGCTCCTTTCATTGCTGGCGTTTTTGTTTTGCTTCCTTATTTTTTGGTTTTTTTTTTTTTTGGTTTATTTTTATGCGCTTCGTGTAAGATTTTTATTGTGTATGCTTGTCGTATATGTGGCCGCTATCTGGAGGCAGCTATCTGCCACGTTTGCTTTTATTATTTAATGGAGCACAAAATGCATTTTACTCGCCATTGCCGGCGCCTCCCCTGCCTCCTGCCTCCAGCCTCCAGTCACCAGTCTCCAGTCTGGTTTGCTCCACTCATCCTTGTGCTGCTCATGTGTGTGGTTGGGCATGCTAAATTAATAATTTATATATGAAAATGTGCGTTAAGAGCTGTGAGTCTCAGACTCGACTCGACTCGACTCGACTCGAGTGGAGTCTGTTTGCTAAATTGCTTAAGAGAATGCGCGTTAGGCTGTTTGGCCAAGGTCATAAGTAGGACTTCAGGGGATGCCGTGTCGAGATTTGTTCGCTTTCCCACTTGCCACTTTCCGCTCTTCCCATTTTGCGCATTTCTCGTAATTTGCTTAATAAAACGCGGTTGGCATATTGCATAAAATATAAGCAAATGTTGTCCTTTTGTTTTCATTCCTTCTGCTTTCTGTCTACTGGTTTTTCTTTTTTTTGTTTAGCTTTTAGCAATTTATAAATTGCAAGTCAGTTGGAGACGATTCTTGACTCTCTGAACTGTCGCCTGTCGCTTTTCATTTGGCGCAACTTTGATATATGGGTGATGCAAGGAAAACCCGCTCTGCCTGGCGGAGATTGCAATTGGGGTTGACTAAATGGCAAAGTGCTAAGGACTTGCGGGGGAGGGTGTGTCATATGAAATGGGGTCAGATGTGTGCATAAATTTTCGAAAAGGCTCAAGGGATGAGCAAAAGCGCTTCAAAAGCCTCTGGGCAACTGTCAAGTGACATAAGCTGACAAGCGACCGACTCTAAAAGAAGTTGATTTCTTTTCTTCTTATTTTTTTTTTTAAGAATGCAACATCTAAAATTAATGTGTATGCCCCGAAGGGAACACAAGTGAACTGTCATAGATCAAATCAGTGTTAGAATTCTAGCAAATATCGACAGGTAACTGCTTTAAAATTTAATTAAAAACGTAGCACTGTTTGTCAGGTATTTAAAAATAGTCAACTGTTTCAGAACTGATCACTAAATTTAAACCATTTAATATTATGATGGGAATATGTAAATTATTGTATCTGTAGCAGTGCAAAAGCAGCACAGAAATGCAGTTTCTTGAAGTGTTTACAGACTGAAATGATTCACATTGCGCTGAGATATCTGCTCGATGATGTTTACAAAAACAAAAACAACAACAACAACAAAAACAACAACAACAACAACAGCAACAACAACAACAGTAACAGCAACAGCAACAGCAGCAGCAGCAGCATGCAACAAACGTATGCAGCACACGAATTTCCAATTGAACTCACACGTGTGTTTACACACACACACACACACATGTACACACACACACACACAGATATACAGTTACCGAGCGCTGTTGTGCTGTTTGATGCAGTCGTGCATTGAATCGCTGCGTCGTCACCTCCACGGCGGCCAGCCCGAAAATCATTTCAAGTTAATAATAAATGGAGCATCATCATCAGACAGCAGACTCGTTCAACAAATACAACAGAAAACACGAGTGTATCCATTTGCTCCTCTCTCTCTCTCCCTCTCTCTCTCTCTCTCTCTCTCTCTCCCTTACTGCCTGTTTGTTTGTTTGTTTTGCCTGAAACTCGATTCAAAGTGATTCTTTTAATATACTCTTATTTTGGGGTATTTTAATTTAGTTTTTAAATTTGCAACGCATTCAATTTATAGTTGATAATTATAGTTTATATATATATTCTTGATCAGCATTACTATGGCACTACATATGGCCAAGTTCGTCTGTCCAAAATTTAATTGAAAAGAAATTCTGTTGGAACTTTATTTATATGATTTTTATTTTGCTAAAGGCAGCACATTAAACGGAAATTATCAGATCGAACCACTATATTTAAAGGCAGCCTCAAGCGATATCAGTAAATTTTAGTGATATATTATATTATATGTTATATTATATATTTAGTGATATATTTATGCCTAGCCCGAGCAAGAAAAAAACTTGTATTTTTTTCATGCCGAACGCGCTGACATACTCTTCTAGATATGTATATATATATATATATATATTTATGTATATATATATATCGGTTTTTGGTCATGTAATGAGCTGCTTCTGAAGTGCGCACAAATCAATTAAAATACGTGCCAGGCATCTGAAAAGACGCCTCCAAGGCTGACTTGTCAAATATTCTGGGCCTGTTTTGTGGGGAGTGCTCCTTATGCGCATTTCATATTGAACATAAGTCAAGAGGCTGCCAACATGCCAACTCAATTGACAGTTAAAGGCATGGCCATATACAGATATATAAGTATATATATATACATTAAATATATGTGTATGCATACATCTATGTCCATATACTATATGAACTGTCATCCTGGTGACAGGCAAGGTAGACCCATATAGCATACACATGAGTGGAGACCTGTGTGTGTATCTCTCTGTGTGTGTGTGTGTGTGTTGGCCTTAACAGACATTTTCACAGTTGAGTGCTTTGTTGGCGAAGGCACAGCAGCAGCAGCAGCAGCAGCCCACGCTGAGTGTCTCTCGCTCTTGGCCAGCCTTTGGCTTATGTAATTTATAAGCATTTCTTGCGTGCGCCAGTTGGTATGCAACAAAAATGTTGTATTGGCCATTATATAAGCCGGCTTTGACTGAGCCTTGACTAAGCAAGGTATGCTTTAAATGTTACTTTGACTGGGCATACCAATCAATAAGATGCCACACATCCACATAACCAAACCCATCATCCCCCACACATGCCACATCCCACATTTTTCTAGCTTTACAAAAATGTATCTAAAAAATAATACTTAAATTGTATGTTAAGCAGGCTGAAAAGAAGGTTTTACATAAAATTCAGATTAATATTGGTTCTTTGTAATCAAAATGAGTTTAAAAACAAAATAACAAATTTTAATTATTTTGTTGAGGTCATTTTGAATTTTTTGTATAGATTTACTCAGATTATTTATGATTTCTGGCTTAAAGTTGAGCAGGCTTTGAATTTCTATATTTCTGTATTTTTGTAATGTGTCCATCTTTTTTACGTTAAGACATCTTTTATAGAACTGATTGCATAACTGATTCCATTCAGCAATAAAAACCATCTAAGCTCATTTTATTTGCTTCAGTTCTCGTTTTTGGCTCCTTTGTGGCACACGCACGCCATTTTAAATCCATGTGAAACCTTTTCCGCTATTCAATTATACTCGCCTTCAGCCAGGACACCTGTCCTGCCACAGAAAACCTCACAGACACACCCCTGCCGCACCGTTCCTCCCAGTCCCAGTCCCAGTCCCAGTCCCAGTCCCAGTCCCAGTCCCAGTCCCAGTTGCTCACCCGGCTCAAAATTTATGTCTTCCGAAAACGACACTTGACTGACTTTTGTGCCCGGCCAAGTTGACACAAAAGACACAAGCAACTCAAATGCCAGCAGCAGGACGGCAGCACCCCACCTCACATCCCACCCTCTCGCCCTCTGTGTCCGTCCATCAGTTGGTTGCCACCCGCTCCCAAAAATATGCAAATAAATTACTAATAACCCCAGAATGTAACCCTAACACGGAAAAAAAAAATATATATACATACGAATATCCAAAAAGCAACAAACAGTTTATGGGGCTTGAGAGTATGAGTGTATTCCTATTCATAATTCAAATTTTACGCCACAATAAACAAAAATGCCTAAAATTATGCAACACGGCACATGCCGCAAACACACACCCACACTCCCACACACACACACTCACACACATATTTAGCCAGGCAAACACATTTTGAGCTGAGTAAGTCATAAATTATGTAAATTTAATTTTACGCCCCGCATATACCAGCAATATATATATTGGATATATAAGTACTTCTATATGGGTCCGCCAAGTCGACCACCAAATTGTAAAACACCAAAAAAAAAAAAAACAGGAGGCAACAAAAACAAAATACAAAATGTTATTATGTAAATAATTAATGGCGTGTAATTATCTAAATTTTAGACAATTAGAAAAAATTAACAGAGCAGCCGCAGAAGGCCGCCCAAAATATTTATGACATTTTTATTATGCGAGGCAACAATAAACAAAACCAAAAAAAAAAAAAAACAAAAAAGGAAAACCAAATAAAAAACACAAGAAAAAGGAAAATTTATGTGGCATGTCCTTGCGCCGTGTTTCCGTTACACATTTAACGGTATTTTAACGCATGCTAATGACCCACTCAGATAGAGGAGTCCGCTCCGAAATAGGGAATATAGAGAATCAACTTATCCAAGGCACTAAAACAAGGTGTAGCCCTTTTGAAGGGTTTGCCGTTAATTGGACAAAACATTAGTTTGCCTGATTTATTAGCCAGCCATAGAAAATCGTACATGAAATTTTGTGAAAATGTGCCTCAAGTGAATCAATATTTTTGATGGCAGCGCTTAAAAGTATACAAGAAATTATGAATTAATAAAATGCGAGAAAGACACAGCTCTAAATTATTAACACTTACAAGTAAATGAAGAAATTTAGACATAAAATAATATTGATTGACTTTGTGTGTGTGAGTGTGTGTGAGTATGTGTGTATACACTGCTAAAAGTACACACAAAATGCAAAAAAAGGTGACAATATTTAAAGTAATTGCTCGAAATATTGACGAAAATGTACTTTAAGTAAAGAATTTTATTTCTTCTGCTCAACAGCAACTTAAACTGCGATTAATGTCAGCTTGTCGACGGAATAGCAATATTTTCTATTAAAAACAAATTTGCACAAAAAATTAAATCTAAAAATTGAAGGCATTTATTATCCGGTTGGAATTGAACGTGTGCCGTGTGCACATCATACATAAATGTATATATAATGGTCAGGCAATTGTCTGCACTTAAAATATGGCATTAATTAAGATTGCAGTTATGCCTTTGGCTGCTGTATTGCCAATGGCTCAATGTGTCTTGGATGGTTTGGTGAGAGCCAACTTTAATTGCCACTTGCTAATTGCAAACACGACCATAGAGCGGCCATTATATACAGTTGCCATATTTCATATATCAAAGATATATATATATAAAGAGCAGAGTGAATACAAAAAGAAAATAACGACAAAAGAAAGAAAAATAAGAGTAGAGTACGTAAACGTTGCAGCCGCAACACAAACGTGCAACATGGGTGAGAATGGACATAAAAAGCAGCCTCGCATGGGGAGCACCACTGATTAGTATCAAAAGGATGTCGAGGATGTGGATGTGGATGATATAGTACAAGTATGTTGTTGTTCGGGATGTTGCTGATGTTGTTGTTGTTGTTGCCGATGTTGTTGCTGTGCCTGTGTTAGTTGCGGTTGATAGTCGCCGTTTGCCCTGCAGCTAGCGCCCAAACAGCAGTGCAAAAACTTTTGATTAAGCCACAGTTATGGCAGGTTGTTACGAAAAGACAGCCAACTACAGAGATAGATATAGAGAGAGGGTGAGCGGGCGGGAGTGGGAGTGTGGTAGCGGGTTCGGGTGCGGGTGCAAGACTTGTTCTTGTTGCTTGCCCCTAAAAGCATGCTGCATGCTATTGTTTTGCTTGCTAGCTCGTTAGTTTGTTTTGCTGCTGCACGCTTGAGGCGCAACATTGTCTCTGCTTTTAGTGGCGCTTCTTCTGCTACGTACCCCCCTCCCTACCCCCTATCAATTCGCATTTTTCTTTGATGCCAGTGACAAATTTTGTTGAACGCAACTCTTAACTCTATATCAGCAGCTGCACACAAAAAACTTTTGCGTAAAACTTTGATGATTTTTGATAAATATATAATAAAAAAAAGAAGGAAACATATACATTATTTATATATATATATATATATATATGAAAGGGGCAAGTTGCGTTTTCAATAAGCAAACATTGCTTAGAGCAAATGCGATGAGTATTACAATTCTATCAACAGAAACTTCTGCTGCACTCAATACCAAAATACGTACGTTGCTCATCATCATCAGCAACAACAACATCATCATCATCATCATCATCATCATCATCATCATCATGAACAGCAGCATGATGATGATCATCGTCATGGTAGTTCCCCGCTGTTGAAAGCATAATAAAAATCGCTTTTCATGTGGCGGACTTTTTTTTTTCTCTCTTTCAGCGTTTGCTGCTGCTGCCATAACAAAGCCATAAAACGTAGTTTTAATTGCATTTTCGTTGTACCCATTTTATGTAGTTGAGTTTGGTGAATGCATAAAAACAACAAAAAGCACAACTGACCAGGGACACACACACACACACACTCAGCACTAACTTGGCTTAGTTCAATAGACGGCGCCGCATTCTAATTGCAACGTTTGCGGGGGGGTCATGCAGATGTAGGCACTTACGGCTTGACTGGCGACTACTACTCCCACTTTGCTTTGCATCATAAACTCACGCAGTTTATGGTGGGGTTCATGCACCCAATACACACACACACACACACACGCACAGTCTGTTGGAGTAGTTGGCAGTTTGGCAGTTGGCACTTTTGGCATTGCATACGCGTAGGCGGCGTCGCCTCGGCTAGTCCAATGTGACATGCACGACTTGGCCAGGCGCTAAAATTTGCGGTTTAACATTGCCAGTGGCGCCTCGACTGTTACAACCATTCCTCCCCTCTCTAACCAACCCTCCTTCCATGCCGAATTGCCATTTGTGAACGGCTCAACACTTTGTCATAAAGTTAATTGTGTGCTGAGACATCTTTTCGGACCAAGTCTAAACATGTTGTCGGTTTTTTTCTGGTTTCTCCTCTTATTTTTTTTATTTATATTTTATTTGCTTGCCGGCAAAAAATATTTAATTAACAATTTGACTCTCAAAGGCTTCTTCAGAGATGTGGGTTGCCACGCATTTTGGCTTTTGGCTACATTTAAATTTCAAATTATGTACGCTAATTACGCAGGCTCCCTCTTTCCTCTCGCTCTCTCTTACACACACACACACACACACACGCGCTGGGAAACCTTTTTTGCTACCCATAATTAGCAGGGCCTTTGTGCAAAGCCAGCGTCGGAAAAACGCGGAACGCGGCATCCAAATTGGAGCTCTCCAATGTAGGAGCTCTCTGGGATGCCTTAGGAATGTTGACTCAATCATGCTCTTCATTAACAGCAAATTTGAGTACTTTAAAAGCTATGAATTGCAGTGTTTGTGGCTCAATAGCAGAAAAAAAAAACCAGTTAGAAAATGTTGGCTTTCGTTGAATAACTTTTGATGTGCAAATTTGTGTTTATTGCAATTGGGCTAAGACCACTTGGAAATTTACTTATTTAATTTTAATAAACAGGAAATTTTCAGAATAAAACTTAACTCATTTAAATATATTTTAAACTACAAAATATGTTTAACTAGATTAGTTTCTTGTGATATTAAATTTAAATATATATATATATATATATATAATATAAATATACAAATCTTTTGGAATTTAAACGACTCGAAATTTCAAAACGTTTTTTAAAAAGTATTTTAATGATCAAGTTAGGATCAGTTGGAATCAGTTGAGAAAAGACACCTGTAGAAAACAGATAATTTCTGGTAATTTCTTGTGACATTAAATTTAAATAATATACAAATATTTTGGCATTTAAACGAATCTAAATTTTCAAACGATTATTTAAAAAGTATTTTAATGATCAAGTTAGGATCAGTGGGAATCAGTTGATATAGTCTTCTAGAAAATAATACAGCAAAATTGAGGTCAAATAGACCCTGTGTAGTACAACGGGTTCATTAGTCAACGACTGCAATCAGAAATGGCCAATATCATGGCATGAAAAACTGAATACAGAGAAGCCAGACAATTATGCTGCCTCAGACTCTGGACTCCATGTGCCACACAGCAGCTACATGTGTGTGCTGTGTGTGTATGTGTGTGTGTGTGTGTGCGTGTGTGTGTGTGCATGTGTGTGTGTGTGTGTGGGTGTGTGTGTGTGGGTGTGTTGTTTTTGCATGCAGCAGCTACAACACAGCTGCGGGTGCCGACGTTAATAAAGCATTCAGAAGCAGCAGGCAGCTGGCAGCCAGCTGCAAAAAGCGTTGCATGCAACAATGCAGCGATGAGTTGAGCTGAGATGTCGATGGCTGCACAGAACTTAAGTTTGAGGCAGAAGCTATTTAGCTTCTCGTTGTGGCAAAGATGCGCTTGAATGTATTGTGTGTGTGTGTGTGTGTGTGTGTGTGTGTGTGTGAGTGTGTGTGTGTGTATTGCTTGAGCTGGAAAACGTTTTCCAATTTATTACCCCGGCCACATCAATCATTTATCCAGCCCACAGATGCTGAAACTGGCCCCACACCCCGTGCCACATGACAAGCCAGACCGCAGCAGCGTTGCTCAACGTGCGACTAAATGAACATTTTTGGTTAAACATTGGTTTAAATTTTGCGGCGTCATCGCCCAGTACCCAGTCCCAGTCGTAGTACCCATTACCCGGTACCCAGCACCCAGTCGCAGTCGCAGTCGCAGTGGCAGTCGACAACAACAATAATACTCCTGCATCCTGTCACTGTCAACAACATGGCGGCGGCGTTGGCGGCGTTGGCGTCGCTGCTGTATACAAAATCAACAAGGCTTCAGTTCATCGACCACTTAATTTATCCAGCTGAGCTTTGAGTAAAGGCAAAAGCGACGCCAATTGTGGTGTGTGTGGATGTGGATGTGGATGTGGATCTGGGCTGTGGATGTGGGCAATGAGGCGTGGCTGGCGCATGCCTTTGGCCAGACAGAGAAATGCACTTAATTGCCATCACACAGTCGCCCTGTCGTTAGTTGACTGTTTAGCGCACTTTCTCTCTTTCTCTGTCTCTCTCTCTCTCCCTCTCTCTCTCCCTCTCTCTCTCTTCGTGGCGTTGGCATTACAATTAAAAAATCAGTTGGCCAAAATAAAACGCAGCATGCATTTAGGCGCACATGGAAACAGTCAGGATGAGAGTAACTGCTGTCGCTTGAGAGTAGAGTAGGTCGATGATGGGGGGATGAGTGGAGGAGAAGTTTGGAGGCAGCAGCCACTTTTAGTCATTCATTATGCATTAATGTAAATACGGTAAATGTTGTCCAATCATTAACATAATTGAATTACAAACAAGCGGGCGCCCAAATTGGGGTCTTGTTCATGCGCATGCATAAATCGCAATTTTAATTACTTGCTCGACTAATGGATTGTGTGTTACGGCCTGGCCGAGGCGTATTACCAAACCAGTCAACCAGCCAGCCAGCCAACCAGCCAACTACAACACTTTTACTAGCCCCAAAAAATACTAGTAGCAGCAAGCAAAATGTGCACAGCAGTCCCATCCTGTTGCTGCAACATACGTCCATTAAATATTTTACGACACACACACAAACACGTGCAGCATGGGCCGCATGAAGCAATTGAATTTTACAGTTAAAAGCTTCAATCATTTTCAATTGCCGCAAACTAATGGCTGATTATAAAATATGCATGCGAAAAGGCGGTCGACGCCTGGTCCTCAAATGCTCCACCTTGCCACCTCTCCGCCTCCGGCTCTGCCTGTGCTGAGTTGAGTTTTATATAACCAAACTAATGACAGGAACGAACGACTGCGACTGATGAGCCAATCTAAGGCTTGTGTATCGAGCTGAAACCAAAATGACACCTGCTCCTCATATATATATATATATATATATATATATATATATTCCATGCCTGGCATAAAAAAGCAATCATCAATGCTGCTTTGGCGCTGTACGTTTATTGATTTGCTTGGGGCTTTGCGGTGCCGGAATCGAGCCGAATGCCTCCAATTAAGTTTTATTTTAATGTATTTCATTTGAACGTCTTTTAATGGACATTTTTCGTATAGCAGCCCCATATTACTCATTTGCCATAAACCAAAAGGTGACCACAACACGTAGCTGCCATCTCTACTTCACTCACTGACATCCTTTTGTTGTTGTGGACGAGGATGTGGTTGATTATGGGGGGGGGGGGATGGATGGGCGTCAAGTGTTGTTGGCCCGCCAGTCGAGGTTCGATGGTCGCCGAGTCGACATGGGTCGCATGGGTGAGATTTAAGCTTTAATGATGCATGAAGCGGCACAGGATGTGGCTGCCCAGTCGTGGGTAAAAGGCAATGAGCGCAAATGTGCAGAAAGACAGAGATAGACATCAATTTATATATATATATATATATAGATAGAGAGAGGGGGGAGAGTGGAAACGAGGTGTAGAGTTTTTGCCGAAAGATGGGCTTGAATATTGAGTGGCATTAAAATGCTTGAAAATGCTGTGAATGTTTTGAAGGTGTTTATGAAGAGTGCTACATCATCAAAAGTTGATGGCGAATTTCCGAATTTTGCGAATTTGTAAGATTTGCTAAATTGAATTTGGCTAATGGCGCTTTTCAGTGTTTGAGTGTAGATAATTGGCATGTCTTTATTAACTTTATGTGTATCAATAACATTAGTTTCTATGATTGATTTATTAACTAAATGTTTGTCTTGCTTAAATTAATAAATAATTTATATTTCTCTCTCTCTTTATTTTTTTTGCAGATGAACCGTGCTTTACAGCTGAAGCCAGCTGAAAATGAAAGTCGCAGCGGTAAGTAAATCAAATCAAATCAAATTCAAAGTTATGACAAAACCAAACAAAAATACATAATTTAATTTTTCCATTTGGCAAATTCAATTTGCCGCTTACCAATCAACTCGCCATAGGTGCTCACAAATATAATTACTTTACTGCCAAAAACACATTCACAAAACTTGACCCGTCGTCTTTGTGTAAGTTTTCTCGTCTAAATCGAGGGGGGGGGGGGGGTGTTGCGGGTGTTTCTTTCTTAGCAAAAAGTGCAGCGTCAACGAAACTTTTTATTCACACCTTGCCTAAGTATGTGCCAAAACTCCGAACTCGCAGCCAAACACGAAACCCCAAAAAGTTGAATTTTTGTCGTCCTATTCTATTTTCAACACCTACAACACACGTCAGCTGAAATTACGAGCGCGCTTCGATAAACTGTCAAAACTGTCTGCAAAAATTTGACATTTAACAAAAAAACAACAAAAAAAAAAGGAAAAAATCAAAATGCTCGCTGTTTGTGTGTGTGTGTATAGAAAATAGGGAGAAAAATACAAAAAAAAAAGTTCTAGCAAAACAACGTTGAACTGTCAATAGCAGGCCAAAGCTGGCAGAGAAGGGAGCACTGCTGAGCCCAGCCCAGCTCCGTCCTGGTCAGAGCGCCATATTGTTTTTACTGGGCTGTTGTCATGTTTCACGCTTGTTTCTGACAGCATAGCCCACCCCCCACCCGAGTCCATCTCTCTCCCAGCAGCGTCCTGCTGAGTTCACGTAAAGCTTCAACAAAAAAAAAAAGATGAGCGAAGATTTGCATAATTTACATAGCACTTGATTTTTGATTTTTGGGTCATTTTTCGAGTAGTTCTTGCGTTGATATACCTATTGACAAGCTCATTATGCATGAGACAGGCAAATGGTTTTTCTAAAAAAACGTATTGAGAGCAAAGCAGCTTTTTTACTTAACTGAAAAATTCTATTTACGCAAAACGTAAGAAGATAAAAAGAAATTTACTGCGAAATACTTTCCGAAGGGATAAATATAAATATAATGAATAAAGAAATATTGTTGCCCAATATATTTGTAACGTAAGATTATTTATTATGATATTAATCGATTATTATGATATTAATCGAAAATATCATCTGGAACTCTAGCGATAAACTTTGCCTAAAATTCATACTTTTTAAATTTTGTTTTTTCGTAGACCACTCTTAATTTCGCCGCACTTTTTGAAGAACTCACTTCATACGAATCGCATTTTTTCTGGCCAAAAAAAAGTAACCCTGCGAATTGTCATTGCCCTCGGGCTGAAAGGGGTGGGGAGAGGGTGCAGGTGGAAGCCACAAAAGTCAGTGCACTGCGCGCAATCTTTTAAGACATTTTGCAGCTGGCAACGCTTATCAAAGCAGCAGCAGCAGCAACCAAAATGTCCATTGCACAAATTGCTTGTGCACACACACACACACACACACACACACATACACACACACCTAGACACACAAAGTAAAAGGGAATGTGAAGCCATTGCTCATAATAGTCAACGGTTGACGGTGGCTGTGGCAAAAACTTGACAAAGTTGATGTGTCAAATCAGCAGAAGGCAAGCTGAGCTGCAAGCAGCGGAGGAGGACGACTCGCAACTCGAAGGATGTCACAGCCGCTATACAAAATGGATGACCTTTAAACTTTGCCAAAGGACATGAAAGCACTAATCGTTACGTTGCTCCCCTTCTTTCACTCCATTCCATTCAACGTTCATTTGCCAGTTGCTTCGATTTTACTTCACTGCTGCTCCTCCTGCTCCTCCAGCTGCTGATTCTGTTGAGCTCTGCGAGCGCTTGGCGGCAACAATTTAAACTTTTCTAATCCGCTGGGGATTCAAACTTCAAGTTGCAGCGAGCAGTGGCAACTTGGCGGCAATCTGTCCGCACAATTGTGCTGCTCTTTACAACCATTGCTAGCTCAGAGTCTGAGTCAGAGTCAGAGTCAGAGTCCGGGCCAGAAGCCAGTTCCAGCACCCAGCACCCAGGCCCATTAGGAACGCAATCATGTCGACATTTTTGTTTGTTGCTTTGTTTGTATTCGGTTCTTCTCATCTCTACTGATGCTGCTTCTGCTTTCTGGCCAACAAATTTCGAAGAAAATTAAAGGGCTCAACTTTCTGGGCCGCTATCAGCAACGCACTTGGCAACTCAACATCTAGCGACTTTTGACTTTGGCTTTTGTCCGGGCCTAAACCTAAATGCAATTATCCAAGGACAAATTTAATTGCTTGGTTGAAAGCTGGCCAAAAACGTCTTCGACTGCAACTTTTGCCGCTGTCATTTGCATTTTTCTCCTACATTTTTTATTTATTTTGCTGATGTAAGTTTTTCATTAAACTTTAATTTATTTAAAACCAAATCAAGCATTTGACATGTGTGCCCTAAAAAACGATTTATTGACTTATCTTACCAGCTGAGAGCTTAGTAAAACAAAATACAAAAGATGACCAGCAATTTTGGGCTTTTGTTTTTTCAATAAAGTAAGATTTGTTGCATTTTTGTCTTTTGTCTGTGTGGCATACGTAATTTTCTGTGTGCCATATCTAAGCTCTGATGACTTTCGTTTCATTTGCCAACAGACAACGCACACTCAGGCACAAACACACAAACACACACTGAAACACACACACACGGTTACACACACGTTTAGTTATTTATCTTGATATTCTCTCTGTCGCACACACATTCATGTTTCATCATTATCAAACTCATATTGTCGCCAGTTTCGTCTGCTTCTTGCTTCAACGTCGTCGGTTGGGTTTCTGGGATGGCGTCTCTCGCCTTTACGCGTAATTTGTACTTGTCTAACACGTAATGATGTCACGTAAATTGCATACGTTGTGACGTTGTGTTACGAGTTGCGTTGCGTTGTATTTTTTAAATCGAGCAAAGCAAGCAAACAGCCAAACGAACCCGCCAACTGAACGAGCAGCGACTTAGAGTCAAATTAATATTACTCATACGCAGCGTATACCTCGTAAAATATGTATGAGTGTATGTATGTGTGTGTGTGACTGCTCCATCTCTTTCACGTTCAATCTCTATCTTTTTCGCTCTCACATTAATCAATTGTGGAATCCGTGCCATTTCCTCGAACGCAACTCAGATTTATGTTTCTAAATGCGCATTAATTTCCTTACCTCCATCCTGAGCTGAGTCTGTCTCTCTCTGTGTGTGTGTGTGTGTGTGTGTCTGGTGTACTGTGTCATACGTCAGTAAATCAGGTGACTGCTGCCTTGCTACCTGTTTCCCGACTCGACTCATTCATCATACTTATAAATATTCATTTCCTTTACCGCGCTTGTACCCGAAAAATGATTGCAAAAGATTAAAAATCAACTCTATAAAAATATGCGCACACATTTCCAGCGCTGATAAATTACAAAGTAAATTAACAAAAGCGGACAGCAAGTGTGAGCAGGAGTTGGAGAAAATTAAATACACAATTGCCTTGTCAGTTCATTCATCCATCCATCCAGCCATCCATCCATCCATCCATCCATCAGTCAGTCAGTTGGAAAGCGTATGTGAAAATGCGCCTTTCTCTTGACTTGTTCGGCATTTCTTCTTATCGATAACGAAACAAAAACTTTGAGCGCCTCATTTTCTGGCTGCTCAGGCAAGCCTGATTATTATAGACAACGCCTCATCAAATTGAAAAGCAATGAACTATGAAACAGCCAGAGAAAAACTAACCCTAACAACAACATCAGCAACACTACTAATAACCAAGAGGCGCAAAAGTTTCTCCTTGGCCAGCAACAGCAGCAGTGTCTATCTAGCTGGAAGGAGTGAGGCGAGCAGGAGGAGGAGATGGAGGTGGTGGTGAAGGCGAAAAACTAATAATAATAATACGCAGCGTTGCCTGCAAAAACTTTTCTCATTTGTGCACAGTTTTTCTTCTCCTCAAACTCCAGCCACTCACTCACTCCGTCATCTGCCATCTTAAGGTTGCCCCGCTGCTGCCAGTTCGCATGATTACGCATTTGAATTGTATTGGCGCCAATTTGTGCTATTCCACTTTTCGGCGACGTTGGCCAATTTCATTATCGACACTTTACCTGTGCTGTCCCGCCACTCTCCTGCTAATAAAACTTGGCTTATTAGCGCGCATCAAAATGAAATGTTTATAAGTTAGGAGTGTATGCCAAGTATGAAAACACAATTTGATGTGAGCAATAAACTGAAGGAGGCGACAAAAAATTCAATTGAATTTATATTGTGATATTTAGTACAACATCTACTTGAGAGAGTAGATTGGAACTCGCCTGGCGAAATGATGATTGGGGTTTGCGCAAATTAAAAAATTCACCACTAAGCCCAATAACAAAGCCGCACACAACACACACACACACACAGACAAAAGGCATAAAAGTAAAGGCCAAAAGAGGCTAAAAGCAGCGCCTAAAAGCAGACATCAATTTTTGCTTTATTCTGCTGCTTTATTCTTTACATTTTCTTCTCATTCTCATTTCTCGTTCTCATTCTCATTTCTCGTTATTCCCCCTCGCAAATTCTTTAATCAGCTTAAATTCACACGTACAGAAAGCGACGTATAGCCATTGATTGGAGGCTTACACATATACCACATCCGTACACCACCCTCCCCCCCCCCACGCCATGACGAACAATCTTTATATATTCCTCTGCTCTTTCCTCTTCCTCTCGCAGTCTCTTTTCTTTTTGTGCTGCTTTTATCAAAGCCAGTTCAAAGGCGCGTATGTGTTTTTGTGTATTTAGGCTTTTATTGTTTTTGACCTTTTCTTTTTTTTTTTTTTTTTTTTTTTGTATTCGCTCGCATTTTTTGACAACAAAAAATCGATTGTGAACTCACACAAACAAACGCCTACGCACAGCAGCAAAGAGAAATTGTGATGAAAATGCTTTTCCCCCAAAAATAAAAGTAAATCAGAAGCGGCAGACTCAGCAGCAGCAGCAGCAGCAGTACAAGTTCAAATAAGCGATAATAAGTATTTATATGCCCCGGAATAAAGTAGGCAGCACATTTTTTCTTGTTTCTGCTTAGTGGAAAACAGGCTGCTAAATGCGTTTTAATGTGTTCCAACAGCAGCGAATAAGAAAACAACTTTGGGTCTTCTGGCAACGCCGACACACAGAGCATCTTTAAATATTTAAGGCAGTTTTTATTTTTTATTCTCTTTGGTTTTTGCATGTTTTTGTTTTGCCTTCGTTCGCTGCGTAGTTTTGTCTGCGCATAATTTTTCTTGCGCTGCTGCTTGATTTTTCTTTACGAGCGAGTGAAGCCTGTCAATTGGCTGAATGCCTCGTAAAAATGCCAGAGGCCTAGCTCGACGCTCGATGGTCGGGGCGGGGAGTGCGCAGCAGCAGAGCCAAGTGGCAACCGAAAACGATTTGTAATGTTTTCTTGGCCGCGCCGGAAACGGAAAAGCGCAAAAGTTGCCAGTGCCTGTGATTGTGATTGTGCGAGCTGCTTTTTAGTTTGTTATTGTTTTCTTTCTTTTTGGGGGGGAGTTCTGGGCGGGGCTTTTGCTGTTTAGGCCTGCCAAATGTCATCATTAGCGTTTCAATTGCCATTTTAGACCGTGACACTTGAAGCATTTGCATAAAATTCAAGTCAAGTTGTTGACATTGATGGCAAACGTTCTTTGATGTTTGCTTTTTCGACAAAAAAAAAAAGACCAACGAGCCTGAAATACCCTGCAGCTGGCTAGCTGATAGCAAAGCAGTTCCTAAGAGCATAACAAAAATATAAAAGTTTTATAAAACAAGCTAAAAGTGTTTCAATAAATGCCTTTTTTAATAAGAATTTAATTAATATAATAATTAAAATTGTTATGCGTCTTTTGTGCAACTCCTCAGCAGCAATTTCTCATTACTCAGCAGCAATTTTCCATTTCATTCTTACTCGGAAGTACTTAAAAATGCAAATTAATGATTTGTATATTCAAATGCAGTGCATTAATGTCTCCCTTTATACATTTTTGGTTATTTGATTGAATAGAGTCGTTTCGGCTTACTTGTAATTTACTACACCACCCACCTGACCCCGTTGGGCACACAGACAACCCAAAAAAAAAAAAAGAAAAAAAAGAGAAAAACACTTTTCTGATCTTATCAGCGAGGCAATTGTCTGACGCTTCTGCGTCTGCTTTTATTTGCTTGTGGTGTCTTCATTTCACATGGCAGGATGTGGACTGGAGGCGGGGAGGGGTAATACTGCACGATAAGCGACACGCGAGGCCGACTGCCTAGGGTTGTGGGTGGATAGCGCGGGTGGGGGTGGGGGTTCAGTAAAGTTGCGGCTGCAATCAATAGTGTCAACTGGGCGATGGCTAGCGGGGCGTATGTGTAATATAAAAAGTAATTATTTCTTATGCAATATGACGACCACAGTGTAGATTAGAAGGTGGCGGAAGAGTGAGAGAGAGAGGGGACGGGGGTGCTGATAAGCATCTGGAGCAGCATTTTATTGCAAGCGGCACAATGTTTTAATTGTTTGTCGTGCCAGAGTTGCCATTCTGCTGTTGTTTTGTATATTTTTGTATTTGAACTGGCAAACAGCTCAGCCATAAAAGATTGTAATCTTAATTGCATTTAGAGTGCCTTGCATTGTAGGTTAATAATCATAAATGTTATGGTAATAGTTACTACACACATATGTGGCATGTGTTTTGGCCGTGTCAAGCATTTTGTTGTGGCTCCAACAATGTTGCCCAGGCTCTCCAAAATCAACTTTAAATTTAATGAACTGACATTTGCAGGTGCAAGTTGGCCATTAAATTAAATTGATATTGCGTTGCACTCAAAATAAAAAAAACCGAGGGGAAAGTTGTCGAATTATTAATGTTTCCTAATGCAGTTTAAACAAAATTATAACTCCGTTTTTGATATATTTGTATTGCTTCTATAATAGCTGATTTTTACATTGGATATCAAGTTGACAATTGACTTGATTAAAGCAATAATAAAATGTTAATTTCATGCCCAAAAATATGAGTTTCTATGAGAAAGGTCCAAACTATTTTATTAATTTGTAGATTGACTAAATTAAATCAATAATAAAATGTTAAATTTATACAAAAAATATTGTTTTCTTTGAGAAACATCCAAACTATTTTATTACTTTGCAGATTTATAGTCGTCTACCTTTTCCATATAGCTTAAAAATATCAGAAACTTTAACTGAGTCAGTTTTAATACAGTTGGTTATCTACTACAATATATATATATATATATATATGACATATATGTAAACAAACTCGTAAACTTTGGTTTCCCACGGACATCGTTTGTGACTTGCCAACACGCTATGTAGCCATATCGTTGCCCTTCTACTTCTCCTTGACGTGTAAAAGAGATAGATAGCATTTTATGTGAATGTTTTTGTCTCCCCCCCCCCCCCCGATCTGTCCTCTTCCCCATCAAGCATACACTTGAGTAAGCGAGCACAAAGCGAAGCTCTGGCGTTTGTTTGGCTCATATACTTTACAAATCTTGATAGCTTAATAGCAAGTAAGACGAAGAGAAGTTGAGTGGGAGGGGGGGAGGGGTCTAAAAAGCAAAGACATGTTTTTGGCCAGCTAAGAAATTCTGGCACATTAAAGCGCCACCGAGCCAAAAAGCTAAAATAATATAAAAAGTCATAAAAATAACAGCAGGGCAACCGCAAAAGCAACATCAACAATTGGATGAAAAAAAAAAAAACAAGTAACGAGCACAATTTTTGGTTAGCAAGTTTTTCATATAAGTGTGTTTGAGTGTATGTGTGAGTGTGTGTGAGTGTGTGTGTGTGAGTGTTTGTGTGAGTGTGTGTGTGCTAATTTAGCCAAAATCAATAGAACCCTTCGAAAGTGTCGAGCTCTGCGTCGCTTGGCTAAAATTAATGAACGTAGGTGGCGACAACCAGAGCAAACCAGAATTTATGTTAAGTTGAGTCACCAGCAGCGACAAAAACTATAAAAATTAACGAGCTGCAAGTAATGGAGCATACTTTCTGGCGTTCTGGCCACCCCACAGCCGAATGGGCATAAAATGTGATACGCCTGCAGCATCATTGTTGCAAACTATCCCCCCCACAAACACCTCCACTCATTCTGTCTCTCTTTTTGTGTAGTAGTATTATAATGCCATTATCATTTTTATTATTGCATTTTAAATGCATTTTCATAAATACAATATTATTTTTTTTTCTATTTTCTTTTTGTGGTTTTGCCTTTTCATTCATAATTTTTAATGTTTGGCCAGCTCACAGCTCATTAGGCTGGCAACAACAATTGACAGCAAATTGTAGCAAGTGTCTGCTCCAAAGATGCAGGCGTAGACAAGATTAATGTTTTGTTGCCACAAGCCACGTATCCTGCCACACACACAGCTATACACACACTGTGTGTGTGCAGTTTGCCAGCCATGCAGCACTTTTTATTTTTTTGAAAGTCGCCTCAAAGTCATCTGCACGTTTCTGAGCCAGTCCTGTTAACTGCATTTAAAGTAGTTGCTGCTGGTTTTTTCTTTTCTTGGCTTTGTCTTGCTGAACTGAAAATGGCACAATAGTTGAACACTCGCATGCGAGTCGAGTTGGGTCAATCACACGAGCAGGGGGTTTATCAATGGAAATGGTTTTCGGGATTCGCTTGCCAGATGCAAACACCCCTTGGGTCACAGCAGCAGCAGCAGCAGCAACAGATTTGGCAATTGCTTGAGAAAGGAAGATGAAGATGAAGCTTTTCAGATTACACATTGCTTACACGATTGCATTCTCTTGGGAGAAATAAATCAAATTAGCTGTAAATGCAATCATTTCACAAGTTATGCTAAAATAAAATCGTGTTGTTTACAATTGTACAATGAAAATATTTATGTCAATATTATAAGTTGACTAAAAGGCTTAATATATTTTAAGACAATAGAAGCCAGCTTAAAAATAAAGCTTTGATCATGACTTAATCCCAAGCAGAATGATTCCTGTTGTTATTTAAAACCAACTTAAAGCACTGCGAATGCAATTTCTCCTCTTGCAGACTCTGTTTCTGGTTTGGGCCTGGTTTATTTGTGTGTGTTTATGTTTGCTTGCGACAAACGTGCCTGCAACAGAACAAGCCATACCCATAGCACACAAATATATATATATATATATATATATATACACTATATAGCGAGTCATCCAACTATCCATCCATCCATCCATCCATCCGTCTATCTATCTATCTATCTATCCGTCCATCCATCCATCCATCTATCTATGCAGTGCAGCAAGTCATGCAGCGCAGCTCGCTGACCCGCACGATGCCTTTGTCTGCCCCCTAACGTTGTCTCCCCACACACCTTCCCCTCTACCATATCTCTCTCTCTCTCTTCATCTGTCCAGCTTGCATGCATTTGGTTTAACAAACAGTATTTGTTGTTGTTGTTGCTGTTTTCTTCACACAACAACTACATCAAGCTCGGAGCTCCCATCGAGCTGTGTCTATTTTGAATCCTCTTTTTCACTTTCGCACCCCACCACGCCCCCACACCGTACACTAAACAAACTAATATGCTATGCTTAAAGCGTACATATTGGACTTATAGTTGTTGTCCTCGATGTTGTTGTTGTTGCTGTTGTTAGTTTGCTTGTTGTTATTTTTGATGTTGTTTGTACACAAGCAGTGCGAGAAAGCAGCAGCAGTAGCAGCTCCTCAACCAGCTCCAGCTCCAGCTCCACCTCCAGCTCCAGCTCCAGCTTCAGCTCCAATTCCAGCTCCAACCGGCTAGCACAAAAGGCCTCCCGCTGCTCTCCTGTGCTCCTGCGCTCAGTTGCTCGACCCGGTTGCTGGCTGTCATATTTTGTGCTCTCACGCTGCCTACATGACACGCCATTGTGCTGGCGCAAAGTTCTCCACAGCTACCCGCTGAGCACTGGCTGGCTATAGCTGAACTCCTAAACAGAGCTCACGTTGACCACCCACCGAAGCCCTTCCCCCTGACCCCTTCCCAATTGCCTGTCGCACGCTTATCATATAAATTCTCTTGCTGTTGTTATTTTTTTCTATTATTTCTTGGTTTGTTTTTTTGTTGTTGTTGTTGTTTTACCCTCTGATCCTGGCCTTAACAAAAAGGCTAAAAATGTTGGCTTGTTGTTCTGCCTGCTATTGAAGGCTTAAGCGCCAGTCAGTCAGCTAGTCGTTCAGTCAGTTAGTTAGTTGAAAGGCGCTTGGGTTATTCGTGCCTCTGACTCTATGTAGCACACAAACAAACAAACACACATACAAAATCAACGCCAGACAAAAACAACAACAAAACTGCCTATAACATGAACTATGCTCGAATTGCTTTCCCCTCTCCTCTCTGCCTTGCAGCAGCTGCAAATGCATTTTACACTTGAATGTTGTGTCGACCATGGCTTAAAGCTGTTGTCCAAAAAGTGTTGACTTGTTTGTCAGAAAAATGTTGTCTAAGTTACTATGCATTGCAGCAGCATATATCTTCAATTATATAGATCTTGACTGATTTGATTAAAATTATATAAATCGCTTGCTTATTAATTTTTTGCAGTTGAATTTTATTTGCCGCACAGCTGCTAATCAAAAATTTGTATTTGCTATTAAAGCCAAATACCACTCATATACAAAAATACTCATTATTATTAGCGGTTATAAAACACAACTGCTGTTTGCCACTGTAGACTTGGATATAGACAATTTGGCCACACTATAAACTCATCAGCGTAATGAAAATTACCCCAAGTCAGTCTGGGCAAAAGCAACAACAACAACTGTCGCTCCTTGTCTTTCAAAACTCTATCAAAATGAGCGGATGTGCTTAATTACTCGTTTTGGAGCAGTGTGGAGGAGGACGACACATTGTCGGATAGTTAAAAATATACTATGATAATTAAGAATTGCTCAAATAGCATACAGAAATCTAATGAAAATTGACAGAAACGCAACGATGGTTTTTCGTGGTTTCGTGCTGTTTGATGAGTTTCATATAAATTTCGAAACGTAAATACGAGCTCTGGCTGGTAATTAATAACTAAAGAGAGTATAGGAGGAGTAGCGGGAGTCGCAGGAGTAACAAGAGTCGCAGGACGACAGCTCAACGTAGCCTCAGCGCAGCCCAGCGCAGCCCAGCGCATAAAAGTATGCTACACAATTTTCAATGCTGAAAGTGCGATAAAAATGAAATTTTATGTGCTGCTTAAGAGCGTCGCTAAAGGTTATTAAATAGCTGGGGGTGCACAGTGTCGGGTGGTGGTGAAAATACTGTCAGGGTTGTCAGGGGCTCTTAAAGCTGTCTCAAACACATAGTTTAATTGGAAACTTTACTGTGTGACTTTCAACTGACATTCAAATGGGGAAACCAGCAAATACATTAAAGAACACGATGAACACGATGAACACGATGAACAAGTGCAGCACATGGTAATACAATTATGATGTAGTGCTGGCAGAGTGACGATTAGAGATGGAGTTGAGTATAGCGGGTCGCATTAAGTGCCATTGTCTGGCTGTTAACATGCTCATTACTAGGCAAAAGGCAAAAAACACAGAGAGCGAGATAGAGAGAGCTGAAACTGAAACTCGTTCATGACTTCACTTCAATTATAATTACGTCAAACAGTGCAACAGAAAAAAAAAAGTAAATGTGCAACTTGAGGCAAACAAACAGATAGAGAAACGAGTCCATGCATCCCTCACACACCGAATCCCAAAGCCCAACCAAACGCAAGACTCCAGGACTCCAGGACTCAGGACTCACTTAAACCAGACAGACTTGTCGACAACACAAACAACTTGCAAGTGAACATTTCCTTTAATGCCTTGCCACTGCGCTTTTGCCTTGTTTTTCTTCATTCTCTTCTCTTTTTTTTTTATATATATATTACATTACATTTGCTCCCAAAGTGGAGCGCCTGGCTACGGACGACGATGATTGTCATTGTTTTTAATGCCAAAGAGTTTGCTCTGGTCTCTGGCAACATAATACGAGCATCCCATTCAAAGAAGAGCATCCACATCGCATTGCACAAAAACTGTCTGAAGAAAACTCATAATTGCCCGCTGCACAAATTGCAAGTTATGGCCAAAGTTGTGCAAGAAACATCCATACGATTGTGTACCAGAAGCATTCATCATGTAACCCTAGCTGCTGCAGCAGGCACAAGCTGGACAGTCGACCAAGTTCACTGCTCCTGCCAGGTGCTCCTTTTACGTTGATGCAATTTATAAAATAAATGCGTTAACGAGAGAGAATGATAAATCGTAGGGGTAGTTTTTTAGTATTATCTGCTTAAGACGAACTTTCAACTTTTTATGAATGCGATAAAGTTGCAGTCATATTTATATTTATTAATATTATTTTTACAAGGATGAAATTGACTACCTGAACGATTGGAATTAGTTGATTCTCAATGTCAAATAATTAAATTTCTTTATGTAACAAAAAGTGTTGAAACTTTATTACTTCCACAAGAAATTCAGGTGAATTTTGGCTCTGTATAAAATTCCGGAATGAAGTTCTGGCAATCCAGCTGCGTGCAACTGCAATTTAAATATCGCTTAAAGCCTGCTGGTTTTTTTGTTTGCCTTGCCCGCCATTTTATTGATGTCTTTTGACGCCGCACTTTGGCCCGGCACAGTACTGGACGCTGTGCATCCAGGACACGCACACAAAACAGTTGGCAAACAGAGCGGCAGACAAGGTCCAGTGTCCGGGACAGCTGCCCGGCTGTCCAAGGCAGTTTTCCATTGAAGTCAGTTGCTTCCTTCTCTGTCTCATCTCTATCTCTGTCTCTGTCTCTCATCGCGTCACTCACGCTGCCAGTTATGATGGTGCGGGACATGAAGGCGACGCTGTATTCTCTCTCCGACTCTAGTTGTAATTTATTTGGGCGCTCTGGCAACGTTTTCTTTATTGCTGCTGCTGCTGCTGCTGCTGCGACCGGGCAAAACTTATTAATTTAGACTTTTTGTTCGCAAATTTGCGTCTGGGTCGTTGGCCAACTATGCAACAACATCAACAAAAAAAGCTGTTGGCTTGTTGTTGTTGTTGTGTCTTGCTTTGCTTTGGCAACATTTATGCAAATTAGTTTTGATTGTCTCTCTCTTGGCCTGGTCAGAAGTGTGGTGGGGAGGCTGTTGCTGTTGGCAGGAAATTGAAAGTTAATTTGCATGTTGCATAGTTTAAGGCGCCACACACAGTTAAATACACAACAATAACTGTCGACTGAGCAGAACGTTTATTCTTATATATTTGATTTCATTTCATTTTTATTATTGCATTATCTTTGCACTCCACTCTCATATTTATATATATATATATATCCTCTGGATTCGGTCGTCTTATTTAATTGCACGTGCATAATTCTTTTAAATTGCAATTATTACAATGCCTGGTAAAATTTATGTACGTTTCTTATGGAGACTGGAGTCCGCTTAAGGAAACGCTTCATTCGCATTCCCAGGCACTTCTGCAAATGTTGCGCTTTATTTTAACAAGTTGCCACTGGAGCAGTATCTGCCCCAGCTTGCTTGCGTTTGGTGGCAGCGCCTTTAAGGCGCTTACTTGCATATTTATGTCACTGACAGGAATGTGTCGCCTCTGGTCACTCGGCAAGCGTTACATAAATATGAAGTACATACAGAGGGGAAGGGAGTGTGCAGGGTGTGTGCATGGTGTTTGTTAACTTGGTTGGTTGGCTGAGCGCTGCCGGTTGCTGCTCGCTCATGTGTGACAGTGGCCAGCTGGCTGAGAGACAGGACAATTGACAGTTTTGTTGCATAAATTTTGTGCGGGGGGGGGGAGGTCTGCTGACAATACGGTTATCAGTGGGGGGGTGGTAGTGGGAGTTGGAGCCTGGAACCGAACTGAAACTGACAGGATTACAGCATTGGCAAATGCGAACTGGAAGATGGGGTTTTGCAAGTGGCTGACAAAAATTTCATATGACACTTGCCTCGTCTGTCATCGTTATTAACATAATGCGAGACTTTGTTTTCTCGATGATCCCGAGGATTACTATTTTTTTTATTTCTCTTTTATTCTTAAGGGAATTAATATTGTTGTTAGTAATATATCTTATTAATCTTATTAAAATAAAACTTCAGAGAGCAAAAAGAGTTTTGTGTTCAAAAATGAATAAAAGAATTTTTACTTTAGTTCTGACTTAAAATTTGTCTTTGTATAACATTAGAGTATAATATTTTATCAAAAAAGTAAAGACAAATTCGACAAATATTTCACTTACAGCTTTTTTTAATCTTTGACTGAAATGTGTTGCAAATGTTCTTCTAATGTGCCAAATTCGACAGTTACCATTGCCTAGTTATATATGTATATGTAAGTGTGTGTGTGTGTGTGTGTGTGTGCAGGCAACTGCAGTCAACTCGTTTGTTGCAGCTCAGTGCACAGTGCTGGCGAAAAATTTCACAACTAATTGAATATTTAAAACTGCCAAACCGCAATTTCAAATTTATTACCCAGTGCAGAAAGCCCGCAACACACACACACAGAGAGTGATCCAAAGGGAGTGTGCAGAGTGGCAAGTACTGGAGGCAACCAACCAGTGGAGTGTCCATTCAACGGCCATTACCTTTTTCATGTGTATGACTCCCTCTCTGTCCCTCTCTCTCTCTCTCTCTCTCTCTCTCACTCACTCTATTCCTCTGTTTTGCTCGGGCTGTGTCTCTGGTATAAAATGTCACTTAATTGCAATTTAGTAAATTGTTTTCCATGTTGTATAACAACGGCGGCAACAAGCAACAACTACCCCTGAGTACTCAGTGTGTGTGTGTGCCTACACACTCCCCCCCCTGCCTCAACAAATTTAATGGGACACACACATATTAAAACCATAAATTTTGCGGTGATTTATCTTAATTTAAATGTTGCAACAATGCATGCGGCTGGTTGTTGCGACGTCTGCTGCCTGCCCCTTTTGTTTAAATAACAAAGCAGCTAAAAGTATGCAACAATTTTTATACCCACACACACACACACACACATAAGAATACATATTATGTAGCACATTTCATGGCGGTGGAGTGGCAACGTGGCTTTTGTGTTTTAATTTTTATTTTTTTTCTTATTTTTTATTTTTTGTTTTTTGATTTCATTTTTTTGGGACGACGCCACGCTGTGCGCGAAAAATCAATTAAAAATTCATCAAATAATTAACAAAAGCACAGCGCAGAGCTGAGCGTTGCCGGCAAGAAGGGGTTAAACAATAGCTGCCACTTCTGCTCCTGCTGCTGGTGATGCTGTCCTCGTCTCTCGTCTCTCTCTGGGGGGTGTTTAACAAGGCCCGCTCGGGGACGTAATTTCAATGCCTGCTGCCTTCATGTGTGTGTGTGTGTGCGACTGCGACGCGCAAAACAAATTAAATTCAATTTAGTCAACAGCAGCAGCAGCAGGAGCAGGAGTAGGCAGCGCGGGAAGGGAAAGAAAGTGCCTTCTGCAAGAAGGTGCAATTTTGATGGATTGCTTTGGCTGTCTGCCTGCCAGTCGAGTGCTGAATTCGAGCAGAATTCGTTGCCTTGTTTGTTGCTTAGCTGCAAAGTTTACGAGTTTCTGCTGCTGATTTTGCCTGCCTTGCAAATTTACATATGTGCTGGTTGGCACTCATCTGTGTGTGTGTGCGTGTGTGTGTGTGTGTGTGTGTGTGTACTGTGTGTACTGTGTGTACTGTGTGTTGTATGTGTTATATGCTGGACTTAAGTTGCGCCCAAGTTAACGCAGCTGCATTTAAACTTTGTTCACACTGCTGTAAAAAAAATACAAAATAAAAGCGACTGCTTTCGCCCCAAACAGAAATTAAAAACTTTTGCAGCAAATGGCATTAAGCACGAACTTGAGAGCCCCCAGACAAATGACAAACAAACTCGCCCCAAGTGCAACACTTTAATAAATATCTTAAATTAAAACTTTCTTACCAAATCTAATATATGAAATTTCAACTAATTCGTTTGAGTTTAAAGACTGTCTTTGACCCACTGAAAAACACAAAATGCTTCTAATAACAAATGTTATTTTAGATTTATATGGCTTCTGTTTGGCCATTTCAATTTGTATTACACTGCTAATTAATTTAAAGCTGCTATAAATAAATCATTCAGGTTAAGCACAAATTTATTGCACATTTCTTTTCTTTTAGCAGAAATCATGCCGAGCCTTCAGTCAAAGCGTTGGCTTTAAGCTATTTTTCTTGTCTGGCAAATGACAAAAACCTTAAGCCAAAAATCACAAATTTCCGTTTTTTAATGAATGCGAGTGACAGGGCGACGGGCACGCCCACAAGAAGGCGTGGGTCAAAACGATAACACGTCGGCTGTAACTGTTACCAGTTTTGGGAAGTTGGCGGCGTGACATGTCAGATTTTTTGGCAACAGCGAAAGGAAGGCGACTCCCAAAGAGCATGCAACTTCATTTATAAAAACCCATTTTTTGGCGCTGCCAACTGACTTTTGGCTTTTGTAATTTATACGCGCTTAAAGGCGTCATGTCGAGCAACACCTACAAATTCTTTTTCCATTGTTTTTTGGTTTATTTTATCTTTTTGTTGTTTTTTCCCCTTCTTTTTTAGCATAACGTCAACGTCTGACAAATGTGCCATAAGCAGCAACAACAAAAATAAAAAAAACATCAGCAGCTTTGAAACTTTTGCGTGCGGCTTTCGGTTTTGGTTTCATTTTTGTGGCCAGCGGTTAAAAAAGTTGTGGCCAAATAAATGGCCAAATGGTAGAAAATGACAAATGACCGTCAATCATGACAGGCCAGACCAGACGAGAGCGTCCAGCTGCCGACTCGAACTCTGCAACTCTTTTTGGGTGTGGGTTGATAAGGCTAAGCTGTGTCTGCCACAGTACCCAGCCGGGTGGGGGGGAGGATTGGTTAGGTGGAGTATAGCGAAACACACCTGCTGGTCAATGGCAGTCAAAGCTCATCATTGGCTCTATGCAGGGTGGTTTCTTTCTGGCCATCTAAATGAGTGTTCTCAGCCAGATAAGTTGTACAGCTCATATTTTTGTGGATTGCTCTCGGCTGAGGGCATTAGCTGTGCGTAGCTTAAAGTAAAATATATATATGAATAATCAGTTGAATGTCACATAAATAAGTTAAATTGCTGCTGTTGTTGGGAATTCAAGCAGTTGAGCTCTGAATTGTTAGTTAAGCATAAAAATAGTCAAGTTTTGTGCTTATTTTACTTCTAGATATAACTTGTGTTTTGGTAATACTATATTCTCTTTATATCAGTGCTGATAAAAAAGTTATAAAAACTATATATAATTTGGCTCGCAGCTAACATAACATGATAAAAGTTGCAACAAAATTTTTAGTTTTAATATTCTTATTTTTATATGACATACGTTTACCTCTAGAATGTCGACTAATCTATAACTGGAATTTGGGGTAAGCCACAAATACAAATATTAGATTGACAAATTCTTTTAGCAAAACACGCGCTTATCGTTATAATCAAACCAGCGAAATTTGGCAAGCAAAAAATATGCTTTTGGCCCCAGTATTGGGTAAACAAAATCGTTTGGTACCAAGAATTTTCAATTTTAGCTTGCAATCTGCCAAAAAGGCCAAAAAATTGCTAAGACGACCAGGAAAAATCTTATCAATTTTCCTGGGTTATTTGTGTGTTTGTGAGTTGGCAAAGTTTCAGAGTTACTCTGGCCACCAAAGTGCCACTGTAAAATATTTTATTGAATATAATAAGCAACGCAAACTTTGGCCAAGAGGACACAAAGTTGTAGCAGACGCAGCGAGTGCTCTTCCTGTTTTGCCATTTAATATGAGCGCGCACAAACAATTTTGCCGGCTGCCCTTTGTCTTTTTTGTTCTCATCCCTTTTCCCTATTCACATTTCTCTTTTACTTTGCATTTATTGCAGTCGCCTTTGTACTGCTTAAGCAATATAATACCTGCGTGTGAAATAACGCAAAGTTTATGCAGCGCTGAAAAACTTTGCGCTTAAATGAAAACTACAAAACATTCAAGTTCTACGAAATTTTAAATGCCATGCCCCCCAAAATGGGTGGGCGGCCCTTGGGGCGAAGCTGAAAATGAAATTTGAAATTTCAGCTTTTTTTCACTTTCTTTATGTATTATTCTTGCCAAAGTTGTAGACTTTGTAGTCGCGAGACTTTGATGCACACCCAAAAGAAAGTGTCAAATTAAATTTAAAAGTGATTTGCCGCGCTTTCTTTATTCCATTGTATGTGTGTGTGTGTGTGTGTTGTGACTCCTTTTTAAATGCTGCCAGGCATGCCACTAAATGCTAAAGTGAAAATTCGCTATAATTTGCTTGAAAAAACTGGGCAGTCCTCTTAAAAGATTTGAGTCTGTCGAAATTGAATTGACTCCAACTTGTGCAGCTCCCAAAAACCAATCTGAATTGGAGAGACGATTTACTTTACACTTGGCTTATAGTCATTTGACATTATATCGCTTCTTGTAATAAAGTTTTTAAAACTCTTCTTTCAAAAAGCAAAGCAATTTGTCCAACAACTAAATTCAATAAGCTTAAATTATTCGAGTAAATGGAGAAAAGAGATTGGAAATCTACATTTACAATGATGGCAAATAAATGTGGCCAAGGCTTTTAGTCTGGGTGCTCAATTAAAGCAGCTGCTTGTGATTTTTGCTATTCCGTTGCTGCCGCAAGTCAACAAATAATTTCCATGCAAATATTTTACACTAATTATTTCAAATATTTTCCATATGGCGGCGTTGAAAGCAACCAGCAAAAAACAAACCCAAGCATTTGGGCTCAACTGACTGTCTGACTGTCTGTCTGGCTGTGCCCCAAAAATAGTTATTTGCTCAAATTAAATATATACATTTGTGTATTTGTGAAGCGCAAATACCATGTATGTCTCTCTGTCTGAGCGTGTGTGTGTGTCTGTGGAAAAACAAAATTATTTTATGGCGTTTGCCGTGGGTAAACAAACAGTAAAACAGTACTAAAGTCAGCCAGAGCTAGAGACTCACAGTCGTATGGCAACTTGGTGAGTCACTTGACACGAACGGCACAGTCTGTGCTATCAGTCAGTCTACACAGTCAACATAGTCTGCAGTCTGAAGTCTACAGTCGCCGACGCCTAAAACTATGCAGCGCACTTGACTTTTTTTGCTTTGCCATTTTCCAGCCTTTAGGTGCGGCTTTAGTTTTGGACACAGAGGCGCTGAAATTGATTAAGTTTGTTGCCTGCCAATGAAAAAGGCACTCAACCAAACGGAGACCTCTACGAAAAGGGGAAAAAAAATGGAGTCAAATGTGCCATTGAAATCGCACACAAAAGTGCCTAACCAAAAATAAATGAATGAATGAATGAATGAGAAGCGAATCGCATCGAATTGAAAAAATGGCACTTTTTCCCTGCCCTGTGCACCATGTGCCATGTGTGTTATATTCAAATCAAGTCAAACGTGAAAACGTTGACTTTACACTTACACGCACTTGAGGCACATATACAAAATACAAAAAACACATTGATGAAAATGGTGACTGGGACGACAAGTATCGCTGCAAGCTGAGATTGCAGCACGTGAAAATGAAAAATTCTCCACTAACTTTTTATGCATGCAACGAATATGCATATCTGCATTCAAAGAGGGGCTCCCCTCTTGCTTGAGGGTATTAAATGTGTCTGTGCGTAGCTTAGAGTATAGCCAATATTAAATATTAAGAGAAGACTTTAAATGAAATATTATCTTAAAGTTAACAGCCCGTCGAGAGTAAAAGTCTTAGTGAATTTTTTCTATTTCTTTTCTTTTGAATAGTAATTGATGGAAATCGTGACTAATTTAAATGCCAGCAGTGTAGACACTTTGTCCATGACTGTCAAGTCCTTTTAATTAAAAGCTATTTTGCTTGCATTTTTAGGGCCTGTGGCGTTGGGCGTATCCACTACCAACTAACACTCTTACCAGTTCTCTGAATTTCTCCCTCCCTCTATCCCTCTCTTTCCCTCTCTCTCTCTCTCTCTGTGTATTTTTTCTCTACCACAGCTTGAGTGAAAAATTTTAGCATTTTAATTTAAATTTAATGTGGGCGTGTCAGCGCGTTGCGTGCAACAGTTTCAACAACTTGCGCTCTTTCTACTTTTGGCTCTCACCCTTCCCCCCCTTTCGTTGCATTAAGTCAAACGTAATCCGCACATGGCTCGGCCACAAAAGGCAAACAGTCGGAGAGAGACAAAGCAGTTAAAATGTCTCCCTAAATCTCATCCCCTCCCCCTCCCACCAGTCGTTCCCTTACTCTTTGACTTTATCGTTTGGTTTGCTGTTGCTGGCTGTTGGTTTTGGTGTTGGTTAGGTCTAGTCTACTCACTTGGCTTTGAGGTCTGGGTTCTGGGTTCTGGGTTTGCTTTGACTGGTTTGCTTTTGGGCAGCTGCTGCCAGCGTCAGCGCCAGCGCCAGCGTTTCATTAAGTTATACAATTTAACGCCCTTTCAGCTGGGCAACGTTGTTGGAGTTCTATTTACATTTGCTTTGGGTCAAATTACACAAAATTCTACGGGTGTTGCGGCGACAAAAGCCATTGACAGCCAGCCGGCGACGTCTGCCCTCGGCTTTCGTTCTGGATCTGTATCTCTGTCCGACTCTGACTCCGACTCTAATTCTAGAAACTGGCTTTAGCCTTTGCTAAATAAATTTTATACAAAATGTTTACAAGAGTGTCGCCAACCATTGTTGGGTAATTTAAAACTTTGTTTTAACGCCATTGCAAATATTATTGAACTCTGCTCCTGATTTGCTTCTGTTACTTCTTAATATTAGTTTTGTTGGCCATTTAACAGCTTGAATACTTTGCAAGATTAAATTCTTTTACACTTCCGCTTATGCCAGCAAGTTTCTTGGCTGCCACAATTAGGTGCAATTGCAAAGATTTAACTTACCTGACCCGTTGCTATCTGGCTTTGTGTGACTTTCAAAATATGTGTCCCAACTCCAAAAAACTTTATGTCACTGAGAAAGAGGGAGGCTATGGGAATTTTTATTCTCACCGTTTTGCCATTATCAAATTGAATTTTGCATGCAAATTGTTTTTGGTTCTAAAAAAGCTTTTAAGTTTTATGACACGGAAATTGGCTCAGCAAGTTTTTGCTTGGTCAGAATATTGTCTCCTTTTGCATACCCTAAGCTGACTCAAATTTATAAAAGAGGTAATGCACAACTGAGCAAGTAATCCAGCCATATATATATTTATTTAAATTTTGTGTAATATTCAAATTATAGCGAAATCAAACACTTTCCCCTTTTTTGTTTAATTATTTTAACACTAGTTTCAAAGGTTGCTTTCATAAAATAATAAGTAAAATAAATAAGGTATTTTATCCCTTTGGATTGAAATTGTATATAAATAAATTATTTATTAATAAACAAATGTCAATTAAAAATTCGTTTGAATTTTTTTTTTTTTTGGCTTCCACAGGGTATTTTGTACGCACAATTTAACTTGTGGCTTACTTTTGGTTAGCCCTTCACGATTTGGCATACTTAGCCTGTCTTGACTTGAATAACCGGCAAAAATTAAACAAAACTCTGTGTTTTTTGTTAGGCCGCCACACTAATTTGAACGAACGGCTAATTATGATGTCTTTTACGTGCCAACAAACGTTCAAGTGACTTCCCTAGGCCCACTTCAATATTTATTTTACTGTAAACTCAACCTAAAAAAACTGACGTCGACAGCCGCAAACGGCAGGAACCCATTCAAAATTCAAGTGGGCGTGTTTTGATGACATGCTTACTGCCTCCTGCCTGGCAGTGTGGCATGGTGGCATGGTGGCAGGCAGCAAGTCCGCCAGCCTGCTGCTGTTGCTTACCTACAGCACGTAATGCGCTGGGGATTCGTCAGTATTAGCTACCCGGTAAAAACAATATTAATAACAGTACCAGAGGCAGCAGTTGGCCATGAGGCCTGGAGCCCGCGGCAGAGCCATAATAATACATCAGCTGAGCCAATGCCCCCACAAGGGTTTCCTTTTTCCACACAGAGACACACACACAGAGACAAATAGACAGTGCGACAGACAGAGAGAGACGGACACACAGACTGACTGACTGACTGACTGACATCCCCAGGCAGGCAGCTAATAGTCAACGGCTTCGTTCGACTGACGAACGCTTCATTGAAAAGTTTCCAGCGTAATGGCTTTTGTTTGGCGGCATCGTTGTCGTTCCTTGGACCACGTTTCTCGTTACTGGCGCAGGGAAACGTGGGCGGTCTGTAGCTGCTCTATAGCATTAAGTAATTGATTACATCTCAAGGGACTTTTAAGCAAGCTGGCAAGCGAACACAGAGGAAGGGGTAGCAACAACAACAACAGCAACAACAACAACAAAATGAAATGGCACGCCACTATAAAGCTCATAAATTTCTATATAACTTGACTGCTGTGGAGCGGCTCGGCGCAATATAACGTAAATAAATTTCGCTAAATAGTACACAAAAGCGCAGAAGAAAAAAAAAACAGAAAAAGAGGTAGACAACAGTTACCCGATGGAGTCCAAAAATATCCGGTTGGACAGTCGACCTTTGCCGTGTTCTTACCATAAACAATAACCATAATTTAACCCCAGCCAAATGTGTCTGTTAATGTGGTTTCCTCACTGGCTCAGAAAGTTATATGCTAAGTTTAGCAACTGAAACTGAGAAGAAATGTTCAACGGTTGGGCAGATTTCAAGGTTTGCTAACTAAATTTATGGTTGCAATATGCAGCACAGTTGGGCAGGAAATTTGGTTTAAATTAATGGCACATTCAACACTACTTTAATCGAATGAAAATGAATTATTTATCATTTATGTATTATTTATTTATTCTATGACATTAAAACTAATCGATTTAAGTAGAAGAGAAATGCAGTTTTTACACTCATCTGGCAATAATATTATGTTCAGCTGTTCTGTATATCATTAAGATAAATAGTTAGTCCAACACTTATTGGTGCCCACATCCTCATCCACATCCAGTTGCAAATGTAAATATCTTTCATATAACCCACTCCTCAGCAATGACCGCAATTTTTATGCTCATCATTTTTACTTTTTTTTTGTGATGTTTTACATTTTACGTTTCACGTTTCGTTGTGGATTTTAAATTAAAAATACTGCCATGTGCGGGTTGTGGGTCGACAGTAGCAAATATATATATATATATATATATATATATATATATACAAAAACAATGAAAGACAAGAAGACAAACAATAACAAATAACAGTAGCATGACTCTGAGGCCCTTTTCGACTATAGCTGCAAAGACTGTACTGTGGCCAGGCCACGCCCATTTGGGGGCAAACCGCGCCATTTTTATGGCGCCTAATTGCGCAGCGTTCTCTCTCCCCAGACCCAACTGAACTGTACTGTGGAGGGAACCGACCCAATCCAACCCGACCCGCAGAACACACAGGAACAACAACACAGGTCTCGACCGGGCCTCGGCTGTTATAATCATAAAATTGCTTTTGTGGCATACAAACCGGTTATATTGCTCCCGTGTGATAGTCCGCCAATGTTTCCAGTTGGCTGTCTAGCTTGCCGACTCCGGCTCCTGCTCTTGCTCCGGCTTCAGCTATGGCTACGGCTCTGCCAGCTACTTCTTCATTTTGCACAAATGAAAAATGTTGCGGTTTATTTTCATTTACAGCATTTCCACTGCATCGGTGGTGGCAGCGACGGCGGCGGTCTAAACATAATTTGTTGCATTAATGTTTGCCACATGCACATGAAAATAGCAAATATACACACACACACACGCACACACACATGGCTAAACACGCACATAGTTTTTGTTTAATTTCAATGTAAATTACTTGAGTAAGGTGGAGGGCAGTACGGGGTTTTAGCTGCGGGTCGAGCTGTTGCTTTGTGTGGGCTGTACTAATTGCTTAGAGCCCTTGAGCTAGAAATTTTGCGCATAATTAGTGGCAAATTGCATATGGTAAATGGTCGACAACTGTCCAGAGCTGGCCATATTGCATATGTGTTTGTGTGTGTGTGTGGTTGCTTGGTTAAGAGATATTAAGGGAATTATGGCAGCGAAAGAGTTCAACTCTATTTGAGGTTAAGACAAGAACTACAAACTGAAAAGCGCACACATAAATCAGGCATCTAACCTAGATGAATCTTGTGAATTTCAGCTGCATAATTTAAATAGCATTTAAATCGAGAATAATAAAGCCTATTTGCCTATTCTTTCCATTCCAAACATGTTACCAATTTGCCTGTCATACCAACATAAAACCTACATTCAGCCCTAATGCTAAGTATGCCATAAATACTACAACTGGCATAAAAGGTAGCCGACAAGGTGGCGTCCAAAACTGGGGGGTGGGACACATAAAAATGTGATATAATAATGCCATTGACAAATATAAAGCCATAAATTATAAATGCGAAATACTTACTTATAAACGAAATCTACTTTTCCACAAAGTAAGCAAACAGAAAGCAGCGAGCAATAACCTGACAGCCTTGCCACAGATGAGAGGCGGGCACAAACAGGGCAGAAAACTGAAAACGAAGCACAAAACACAAACCGCAACTTGTTATAAAATTAGTTAAATTTTCTCAGCAAACATTTACATTAACTACAAGGCAAATCCCATGCCCATGCCACAGACCCACAGACAGTCAGAGCCTGTGCCTGGCACTTCAAAAGACCCATAGAAGCATAGTCAAAGCAAAAAAAAAAAAATAAAGTAACAAAATAATAATAAAAATAAAAAATAAAAAGAAATCAGTAAAGGAAAGCAGAAGAATATTACAAAATGTGAGACGAGGCGGGGCGAGGCGAGGCGAGGCGAGTCCCAAAAGTATTAAGAGAGCAAAGCAATTAAAATATGAAAATGTACAACTTTCATCTTTCTGAGCTCATTGCATAAATCATTCCGAATGAATGAGCCCACATTTTACTAAGGGTAGCAGTGCCACATTCAAAATTTAATGTGACGCTTTTCACTAATCAGCATAAGTCCTTGACACACACACACACACACACCAACTGGCCCGCACACACACACCCTGTTGTTAGGGAGCAGAAAATGATTTATTTCGAATTCAACTTGTTACCTGTAGCTACTTTAATGCCACTCCAGTTCGAATGGTTGGGGGAGTATCCATGTTGTGAGGTTGTCCACTTACCAAAACCCACCAGATGACAATATAAAATATAATTATATTCATTGCGGCCCTGGTCTTGATTGTAATTACAAGGCAAACTACGTGGCTGGAAATGGGGATATTGCCATCACAATTTTTTTGGGTAATGCCCGCGAGGCAACTCAAAAGTGTATTTTAAAATTTACATACAGCAACGCCCATTGAGAAATATGAGTGAGTAACTAAGTCATGGGTGGGGAGGGAGGTGGTGTTAAGTTTGTATACGTGTGTGAAAATAGACATTTGTCCTGTCGTCTTCAATTAAAACTTTTTACAAATTGTGCTGTGGCAACGCGGTAAATTGACAGCCCAACTGAGCAGCATTTATTCGGGGTTTGTTGTTATATATGTGACAGCATAAGTTAACAGATTTTTCAACATTTGATTTATTACAAAACTTTAACTTATATTATTTTTAATAGTATCAGTTTTATTTAAGTTTTACTACAAGTAAATTAACACTGCGTCACAGCGCAAACAAATTGTTAAACAAACAGAATTTTATCACATATTTCACTTAAAATATTCATATTTTGCCACATAGAGATTAGTTCCACTTCTGCGATTTTGTTGTAAATTGTCAACTTACAGCATGTCAATAACTAAACACAAAAAATATGAAAATAAAATAAATAAATTGATCTGCAAGTTTGGAACAACTACACAAATAGAAAATACAAAAAAATATATATATATATAGAAAAGCCTTAAAAATATTCAAATAAAAGGTGGTGTATATATTGAGGGTTTGAATATAGCCAGTGAGTTGTGCGTTTATAAACACAAGTATAACCAATCAAAAATCCAATTAAAATTGAGGAAAATTCGATTTGCATGTAAAATATGGCACACAAAAATAAACAACAACAACAAGAGGGAAAACGATATCAAGAGCAGCTGAATGAGAAGGGGAAGGGGGGGCGAGAAGAGCATAAAAAATATTTGCTGTATACGAAATTGAAAAGCCTGAAAAAAGGCAGCCTGACAGACGAGAGAACTCAACATGGGATTGATATTCCCGTCTGTTGGCAGTCGAGCACACAAAATATATATAAATAAAAAATAATAAAAAAAGCACGTGAAAATAAATATAAAAAAAAATAATAAATTTGGTTACCTATAAGCGTGTGGCATTTACACACAGCAAATATTATTTTTTAGCTTGGTGTTGACTGTGCGTCAACTCAACCAGCAACACGTTGCATAAACACAAATAACACCAACTATTTCAAATATTTCTAGAAGTATCTGGTTGAGGGGCAAGCGGGGTTTGCTATGATTATAGTTAGTTTAAAAACTACTTTAAAACATTTTGACTAATTATTTTCCCATTTCTCTTTTCTATTTTTAGGTAAGTGTCGATGGTGCAGCTATTTTGCATATATATTTTTATTAAATTAAGTTCACAGTAAGTTTTGTTAAATATTTACTAAACTTAGTCTAACCTCATCAATATATGTACTAAAGTTAAGGTAACCTTTAAACATATATTTTTGTTGTATTTCAGAATGTTAGGTAAACCAATTGAATCTGAATATAATATTTTTCAAATATTCTTTTCGGTTATTGTTGAAATTTTTAAGCATTTTTCTGCCCGTTGCTGTTTCTAATTCATATTAAATATTGCTGTTTCCCATGTGAACCAAATCAAATTAAATTCTGAAAATAAATTGTGCACATTTTTACGCATAGATAAAGACGATACAAATGACTGTTGATTTAATTAGTTTATTATTTAATTATTATCGCAATTATGTGTGTATGTGTGTGTGTTGTGTGTGTGGTTGTTAATATTCAAATTATTTTTGTTAATTTGCGTTAATAATTTGCATAGCGATTTTTAACGTGTCTGAAATTTAATTGCTAACTATTCCATACAAAATATATATAATACAATAAAAAAGCTGTGCTGCGTGGGGTTTGTGGATGTGTGTGTGTTTGTGTGTGTGTGTGTGTGTGTGTATCTCAGAGTGTTAATTAATTTTGCGCTTGAAACAATGTCAGTTGTATGCAATTGACTGCAGGCCTTGCTGTGTGTGAACTGCTATCGCACACTTTTAATTAGACTTCAGTTTCCAATTATGTAAGCTTTTATATTAATTAAATTTCCATTTTTATATTTGCCCGACTCTGTCTGAGCTCTCCTCTCCTCGTCTCTCATATCTACTTTCGCCCATGGCGATGCCATGTAATTTGTACTGAATTAATTAGAAATGCCGACTTGGCAGTACTTCTTACTTCTTACTGCCCTCTCCTCCTCCTCCCCTTACGCTGCTCAGCCTGCCATATCGAATTAAATAAACGCTGGCACGCAAAATCAGATCAGAAGACCGAAGGAATAGGTAGGGCAGTGGCTAAAGAAATAACTCAAGGTAAATAAATAATTGAATTCATTAGGCAAATGAAAAATGCTGTCAATGCGCTTGCCAAGCCGCACCGCACAGGGCCAAAGCCAACGAGTTTTCTAGCCCGGTCGAAAACAATCCCAGCCATATACGAAAACATATATTGACCCAAATCTGTGCAAACAATACCTGGCAGTCTGTCAATGTCCGCATGTGTGTGTGTGTGTGTGTGTGTGTGTGAGAGTGTGCGTGTTGTGTGCGTGTGTGCCTGTGTTGTAAAGGATAATAGGAGCCTGTCAAACCTGTTAAAAACGTAAACACAAATAAAATACAATGTTTACCCCAAACAGCGTAAAAGTCCTTCAACTGGGCTGGCTGGTGGGCTGACTGCCTGACTGCCTGACTGTCCACCTTTCGTCAAGCCCTTCTCGAGTTCGCTGCGCTTTTAACGTTGCTCATTAGTGACCAAAATCGAAGAACAACAAAAGCGACAGCGACAACGAAGCTTAATCAAAAACGAAGAGACGCTGTCAAAAAAAAAAGAAAACAAAAAAAAAAACAGAGAAAAAAAAAAGAAAGAAGGAGGGAAACATACAAAACAACAACAATGGCGTCGACAAGCGGAAGGAGAAGCAAACAATGCGACAAAAATAATACTCGTATGTGTTCAGTGATGAGAGCAGGAAGTACAAATAACAACAACAATAATAATAATGAAGAACACACACACACATACACACACAACACACACATGCATAGATAGGTACATTATGGTTACATTATAGGTGTGTTGTGGTTCTATATATATATATATATATATCTGTGTGGGTGTATAGATTTTTGTTAGTTTTCTGTGGCGTCATGTTAATAGAAACAGGTAGAATTGTGGTGGCAACAGAGGGGAGAGAATGAGGGGTGAAAACGTTGAAGCTTTAAGTGCGTTTCGTGTTCCGAGTTCTGCTGAGCTATCAATAAATTATTGGCTTTAATGAAATACCCAACGAAAATTTGGATAAATGCCAGCAATAGAAAATTACAAATTAGAAAGTAGCGCAAACAAATGTTGAGTTAAAACAAATTAACAGACAACTACCAAAAATATTATATTACAAGTAGCAACAAAATAATTCTTGCTTAACTTATTAATTTCAGAAGTTTTATAAAGTATGAGGTATTTTCTCTCTCCTAACTTTTTTAGTAACAATTGTAGCTAAACAGCAAATAACATTGTAGTAAATTGCATTTGAAAGTTATGCCTGCTGCCCAAAAATTATCTAAGCAAAACTGAGCACAACTTGGGTTTATGGAAAAGAATTGCTGCACAGACGACTACTCGCTTAATTATGCAACAAATTAGGCCCAGGATGTTGGCAAGTTGAGTTAAGGAGTCTCCGTCGACTCCGGCGATGATGAAACGAACTTCATGCATAATGCATGAAAGTATGCGAGAGGTTGCCACGGCATTATGCTTATAGCTTTCAACTGCAACAGCAGCATGCTCCATTACACGCCAAGAAGATGACACACACACAAGCACACACACACACACACAACCACATACGCACATGTGGAGTAGCTTTTGAGGAGGCGCAAGTTTATTATGAATTCCCAAAACTTAAATGCATGTGCCCCCAAGGGCAGAGAGTGCACTCAGTGCCACACCCACACACCCACACACACACACACCCACACATGCAATCACATGCACAGTGAGTTATTAACACGCTTTGCCACATTTGCTTCCGAGCTAATGTGGCATTGGTTTAGTGGCTGCCATGTGGCAACCTCGGAAATGGAAGTGGAGACTGGTGGCACTTGCAGCCTGCATATTGGAGGCATTCGTTCGTTCGTTACAGCTCCATGCCTGTCATTATGCTAAACTAAACGCCAGCCAGTGCTAGAATTTGCACTCACCGTTAAACCTATCTCTCTCTCACCTTTGCTCTCTCTCTCTCTCTCTCTCACTCGCTCTCGCTTGCTCCCCTGGGTCTGCACGTGCTTTGCAGGTAACATTTCCGTTGCAGCTTCCGCTGCGAGCGCTTTATAATTATTTCGCCTGGCGGCCCATCGTGCTTGGCATATGCTGCCTGTTGCCAGGATTGTCAGGACGTGTACGTGTTGCATGCATGGCCAAAAAGGAAGCGAGAGGAGCAGAGAGAGAGAGAAGGAGAGAGAGCTGCGAGATGTCGAGAGTTATAAGCTTCATTAAGCATATGTACAGCAAGTTGTAAGCTGTGTGAGTCTGTGTCGAGTGTGTGTGTGTTTGTGTGTGTTGCATTAAGCATATTTAGCATAAGGATTTGTCATTTACGCTAAAGCGCACACAGAGAGATAATTAAATGACGCTTGGCAAGTCAAGTGAGTTAATGAAATTTTTAAACGCTTTGGGGCTACAAATATTTAGCAGTTTGATAATGAGCATAGTTTTCTGAGGGTGCAAGTTAATAGCAAGTTCAAGTTATGGACCAAGTTTAAATTGGGGAATGTTCAAATAAAGTTTTCACTATTTAGATCTGAAGACTTTGTAACAAGAATAACAAAACGAAATTGTAACTGAATTTTAAAGATTGCTAGAAGCAAATTATACGACTTTATTTCTTTTAAATTTCAACTTAATAAGGCACTTAAAGGCAACTTTATATTTTCTTTGTTGATGCCACACGTACGTACCCCTTAGATCTCTTATTTTTAAAGCTGGCGACTTCGTTCGCACCCAATTTCCTGACATTTCTATTAAAAGGCATCGTACCCCCGATGGTTGCCTCAAATTGCTTTGACCTTTGCACAACAGCTGTGACTCTCCATTACAATCCGTTCCCCTGGTATCCTGGCATCCCCCTGTACGCACCCGCACATAACTCTTATGGAGACGCAAAAAGGAATGAAACGAGGAAAAAAAAACACAAATTTTACACACGCACATTAAGTCACGTTTTCGCACCATTAACCCATAAAGAACGAGCACAGCTATGAAGTGTGAGCAAAAGTGAGAGAAAGCTATAGTATGAGAGAGAGAAAGAGAGAGAGAGACCGAGAGTAAGAGCAAAAGATTTACAAAAATTGAACTTTTTGCTGGTTCTGGATTTGCTTTTAGCTTTGAGCTTTCAAGTCGTAAAGCAGTCATGAGCATATTTTATAGATTTTAATATGCGAGCTACATAACGGAGACCAGAGCAATTTCCCCCTCTCACACACAGCAACACACACACCCTCTAGCCTGGCTTAGCAGCATTTTTAAATTCACGCCGAAAAGTAGGCAATGCTTTTTGGCGCCGCTCACCCTCATCAGAAAAGGTCTCCGCATTTCGTTTAGTGATTTTTTTTTTTTTAGTCCTATGACAATGTGTCAACGTATCTCACAGTCTACGTCTGCCTATGTGTTGGTGTGTGTGTGTGTGAGTAAGTTAGAGCAACAAAAAAACCCCACTTGATAAGGGTTTATCAAAGCGACACAGTAACATAGTGATTTACTCGTGTGTGCGTCGAATTTTTTTTTTTTTTTTTTTAATTTCGAAAATTGAAAAAGTGACTTTTGCTTTCTTGGCTCCATTTACAATGGCACAACGGCGTGTGACAAGCAGACAGCGACAAGGACAAGGGCAGGTAGACGGGGGCAATATTGCGTATCTACAAAAGGCCTGAATCTGTATGTGTGTGTGTGTGTGAGTGTGTCAAGTGCGAGGGCGGTTTTCCTAACCTCGACTCATCTCTCAAATACATATTTAAATATTTACTTAAGCAAAATTGAGTTACCCTGAGCACTGCAAGTAATATACCCAATTCGAAAAACTCTCTGCTAGATCCAAAAAAAAATTTCATTTTAACCCAATTCAAACTATTTGTCCCATTGAGTCGAGAGTGGAATTTAAATTAAATTTGTGGCACTTCAAGGGTATGCATTATTAGAAAAGTTAATATTACAGAAAAGTATTTTTTAATAAGATTTTTAGAATAAAAATCGCCAACTTACAAGTTGCTGACATATTCAAAAATCGCTCACAATCTCAAAAAAAAAAACAACAATTTTTTGGTATAGTAAATAAAATGTATTATTTTAACACTGCCAGTTTTAGTGTCCAAATTTTGTTGTCTTCGGTGTCTCATCTTTTAATGGCTTTATCAATTTTTTGTACTCCAACAGTTAGCAATTTCTTGCAATTTAATTTAATTGTCATCATTCAATAGGCAAATTCGGCTTTCGTTGCAATCTGCCAACTCAGAAAGTTACAAAAAAAAAAAAATAAAACTTGTGGCTCACACTTCTCCACCAATTTCTTTCACACTCACTTCAGTCAGCCTCGTTCTCTCACACACACACACACACACACACACACACACGCACACACTCTCGCTTGTATGCCACAAAAAATCGCTTTTCATCTTATGAAATCATTTCTGGCTTTCAAGGATTTCTGAGCTGAAGCTACCTGTGCTGATCAAACAGGCTTACCAGCTACTGTTTAAAATAAATAACAACGTTTCACAAGCACACTCGCACTCGCACACACACTCACACACACCTTGCACAAACCAAATAAATTGGTTTCGTAACCGCAAAAGCCAAAAACGAGCAGAGACAGTAGCAGCAGTCAAAATCGAGTCTGAATTGGTAGTCGGAGTCACGATAGGCCCTCTCACATCAATCCAATTCAATCAGACATCAAGCATATATATATATATATATATATATATACGAATACAACATTTTCGCAAGCAACACACGAATTATACAATCAATGGATATAGCAGTCTCTCAACCCCGCCCAAAGTGCACCATACTTTATGCTATCGCTCTCCATCTCTCGCTCTCCATCTCTCGCTCTCTCTCTCTCTCATTCTCTAGGCAGCCATTCGTAAAGGGAAATAAAATGCGGCAGGCACGTTGCAACACTATTACTTATTTGGCATAGCACACAGACAGACATACAGACATACAGACAGAAGACATACAGACGCCGACAACGATGGCTGAAATGAACTACATTTGTATGTCATTGTGTGTGTGTGTGTCTGTGTGTGGCTCAGGTGTGCAGCGAGCTCAAGAAGGAGACAGCTAGACGGAAAGAATAAGATTTAAACAGAGAGAGAGAGAGAGAGAGAAGAAGAGGGTCGTGAATGGGAGGGGGGACTTAACAGGCGGGCTCTAAAATGCAATAATCTTTCGGCGCCGACGTCGTCAGCGTTTAAACGTGACTTTTAAGCATGATGTTGTAATATTTTAACCTGACTAAGAATGGCTGCACAGAGGGGGAAACCGTTGGTTGGGGAGGGGGGTTAGGTGGAACTGTTGCCATTGTTGTGTGTGCCTGAAAATTGTTACAAATGCCCCCAGCGTGCATTTTATGGCCAGTGCGATAAATAAAATGTTGCAACACAGGTCACACTCACACACACACACACACATGTGAGCAGTGAAAAAGCACAGAAATATAATATATATATATACACTTATGTATGTATGTGTGTGTGTACAAATAATATGAAAGTCCTTCGGCTGTAAAAGGTAGTCCAAGTCCTGGCACTGCCAGACAAACAATAACATAAATTTTGTTAGCTATTTTGCTCACTCTATGTGTGTGTGTGTGTGAGTGAGTGTGTGCCATGTAATTGTGCAATATGTTTTAGATGCCAGGCAGCATTCACAACTACTTAGTTCATACTTGGAATGGGGCCCGAAGTAGCCTTGACCACAAAGTCGAAGATTTTAACAGTGGCTCTAAGGGCTGCAGGCGCTTTTAGTGGCAATTCAAAAAAACATCCCTTTTCAATTTATATATTCTCGCATATAACAAACATTTTGACAGGTAATTTGGTATGAATTTGTATGCTCTTTATACTGAAAAGTATATATTCTAGAGACTTGACTAAATTTTAGAAACTAAAATAGAATAAACAATTAATTGGAATTTCTCTCAGTTTTTGGCAAGAATATCTTCTGTGCTGCTGAGCAAAATGCTTAAAAGTCCATTCAATTGCTAAATGTTTTGCCTACTTTGTGAGCCATTACAATTAATGTTTAAACCATTTCTGCTAACCATTTCTGCCAATTGTTTCTTGATTCTCTTCTCTATGCTATTTCCGTTTGCTCTCCTCTCTTTTCTCTATGCGTAATTGTAATTGCAAAAGCCCTGCAGTCTCCCAGTCCCCCTCTCTTGACCCTCGCCGAGACTAGTTTGCTGCTAAGCCAATGTAAGACCCGCAAGCGTTTCTCATGCAACAGAAAAGAAAGGCCAACAAACTACACAACTTGTTTGTTATTGTTGTTGTTGTTGTTGTCGGCTTGTTGTTGTTGCTGCTGCTTGTGTTACTCTGTTGTTATCGTTGTGGTGTTTGTCTTAGTTAAATTCCGAGAAGCGTAACGGGTAAACGAGCAGAGCAGAGCAGAGCAACGTCAACTGTGGCTGCACTGAGTGCGGCTTAAGTGTTCATCGACTGAACCGCACACCAATACACACACACACACACAACACAGTACATAAAACCCCTTGTCAATAGTCTGCAACTAAGGCAGAGACTGTGGCAGAGTGTGTGAGGCAAGTGCTGTAAGTTCAATTAATTGCGCGCATCGAGCAAACAAAATAAACAACTGCGGCAACAACTGCCACCACAAAAATTCAATTAAAGTCGAACACTGGCTACGCTCTAAACTGTTTTGCAATGAGACTGGCTGAAAGCGAGAAATACATGCAACATGCTTGCCAAAATATTTTTATCAATCTGTTTTTTTTTTAAATGTGGCTAACAAATTATAATGTATAAATAATCATTTTTTGGTTATACAATATTTTGCGTTTTTAAATTATGATTGAATGACTTCTATGTACCACAATGATTGGACAGTTTTTCAGCTAGTGTCATTGCTTCTGCCACACACTCTCCTTACTTGTCCTTTTTGCCGATTACTTTACTCCTTTCGCTTATGGGTTTATATGAGTGATGTGCATTGAGAGCGCTAAAACACTTTTGTTTACTTCTTCCAAGAGTGTGTGTGTGTGTGTGGGTGTGTGTGTGTGGGAGTGTGTGTGTGTGAGTGTGTGTGTGTGGACTAGACGAAGACGTATGGTTATTGTGATGACTCTTGTGTTTGCCATTCCACTCTAGAAAATTGATAAATATTGCACACGCACACACACACATTAGAGTACACATATGTGTGTGCACACACACATACATACATATATAAAATATAATTTAATTAAAATGTTTTATGTAAGACATGTTTATTGAAGCATTTTCTCAACTTGCCTTGCCATTTGATTGACGTCTGACTTGAGGTTGTCGTTCTTGTTCTTGTTGTTGTTGTTATTTTTGTTCATCGGTTCATTTGTTTGTTTGTGGCATTTGCTGTCAAGGTGTTGAGCTCCTTTCCACACACACACACAGCATTTTCCAACTCGTAGCCAAGTCTTTGCATTGATTTGTGCATATTTTGAACTATTTGTTTAGCCAGGCAATATATTTTCAATTAGTTATAGGCCCAGACAATTCCTCTAATTATTGTCTATTTGAAGATGAAACTTTGGTATTTGGGAAATATGTTGACAACATTTTCACATGCAATAAATTAATTTTACTTGCAAAATTTCAAATTAAAATCTATAAATTAAAGTCATATCTATTTAAGACCGTAAATCATTACTCATATTTATATTTATTATATTTGTTGTGATGTATCTTTTTATTATATACGTATTTCCTTATATACATATACATATATATAGTGCGTTTTTTGTGTACAAAAATTACTATCAATCATCGACCTTTGATGCTTTTGGACATTTGTCATACGAATAATTTTTTAAACTAGCCGTTAACTTTTGATTAATATCACAAAATATATTTCATGTAAGTTTCTGTACGTTTTGTGTTTTTAAAAAATATAATAAAATTTTTATATCTCAGTGTTGTTGTTTCCTTGATGTTGTACGTTACCAAGATATAAATTGATTTATAAATTAAAATGTATCCATTTATTAGAAGAAAATGCTCAATGTTGTGCTCTCTACTTACTTAGATCAATTAAGAGATTAAAAAACTAAATTCAATAAAAATAAAGTGCAATTTGTTATTGTTATGGACATGTAAACATTTCTCGATGTGCGTCATATTTGTTGCTCCAATTTCTGTAGTACAAACAAAAATGTTTAAAGAAAAATAAACTCATCATTTTAAATTCTCAATAGGCAACAACAAAAAAACAACAACAAACGGAGATTATAAAAATTTTATTTATTCCTTCTTTTCTCTTTCTTTTTTCTCTCTTTTTCGTCAAAATAATCAAATTACAAAAAAAAACAACAAAAAAACAATCAAACCGACTTACAAAAACCCACCGAAAATGTAAAAAAAATTTTAGCACGCAGAATGGAAAACGGCAACAAATTGGTGGCATTGAACTGAGAAGCTAAGAAATGGAAACACGCTGTTGACGACATTGCTTGGAATACACGATTAAAACACATTTAAATACCTAATTTATAATAATTAGCAAACGAAATCTAATTTTTAAAGTCAGCTTTACAGAAAACGTCCATGAAAATATCGCTTAACTTCCAATTAAAGCCAAAGATAAGACAAACTGTACAAAGTAATTCATGTGGAGCAATTAAATTAACAATTATTACACATACGCCGCGTAGTTCAAAACTGTATTAAGCAGTGATAAATTAGAGCTTACAATTAAAAGCTTAATTCGCAAACAGTGTGAATAAACATAGAAATAGATTTTCGGAGCTTTACACAAAGATTAACCTGAACCATTTTCAACTATTATCTCAATCGTGTTTAAGGTCTTTGTGACTTAAGAATTTAAGACTACAGGAATATCAATTATGCCAGTTCATTAAATGAACTATCTAAGCGAATCATAGAAATTCAAGAACTACTCAGTGCTAATTAAAATACAGATTTAAAGCAACCTGAAACACATTCCAACAGAACCAAAATTTAAAGCCGGCTTCCACCTCACAGTCGAGCAGCAGTCAATAAAGTTTCTAAACGTAAGCATTCAAATCATATCAAATATATCTAAAATGTCGTGTGTATGTGCCATAAATGTTAGAAATTTAATTTAGTAGTTAAGAATGCTCTATCGAAATATTAAATGTTTTAAATAATTTAATACGTATTATAATTGAGTTTGAGAATATATTATGTGTTATCTGCAGTACCTGTTGTCAAAAAGTTCTTAAATTTTCTGAGATTATAATGGTATTTCTAACTTCTGAAAGATACTTTTCTGCATAACTTAAAATAGGCACAGAACTTTTATTCTCTCAAATAACATTTCTGTGCTTGTCTATTGCCTATTACACGCTATCTGCAGCATCATCCCAGGCAAGTTTCATGGCTTAAATCCAGCCACCCCTCGCTTCTGAAGCATTCGTTGAGTTATAAAAAAAATGTCGGCCATATAATTATAAAGCATATGGAAAATGCGGTGAATACCCGTCGAATTTCGAGTGCTGCGAGTCCTTCTGTCTAGCTCATAAACTTTAAATTCCACTTTATCGTGAAATATATGCGTTCCCCTTATTATATACACATATATGTACAATATATATATACTTATATAAATGGGAAAATCTGCGCACATAAAGCGCCAGCCACAAAGAGCCACCCATTTGACAATTCTACTCCACTCGTTCTCCTCTCCTCTCTCTCTCTCTCTCTTTCTATCTCCCACTCTTTCTCTTCGTCTCCTTTTTTTCAAACATTTCCCGTGGGCAGACATTGGACACTTTTATGCGTTTGAAATGAAAATGCTATGTGCCATTAACATTATCCCTGACGCGTCACTACTTAAAATAAAAATTTCTATATTTTTTATAGAACGTCGACGGAGAGTTGAAGTTTCGGGTGGTGGGGGGGGGATTGTGTGGCAGCAGAGAGAGTGACGCGTGCACCTTTTTTACTTTTATAGCCAATTTCTGGTTACCCACAGTGCAGCCAATTTCATGTCGAGCTGCAGCGCAAAATGATAATCCTGGGGTCATAAAAAAAATTTTACTTTATATTGACTTTTAGTGTGATAGTCAACGCCGGCTGTGACTCTGGCTGCAGCTGAAGCATCAGCATCCACGTCCTCATCCACGTCCTCATCCTCATCCTCCTCCTCATCCTCGTTCTCGGCTGGCAAAAGACAACGCCAAGGTGCACATGAAATGTTAATGGCATGTCAAGATTGCTGCCTCTATCTGCCCACTCTATGTCAATCTGCATTTGCTGCATATTTATTGCCAGGTCCTGTCCAAAAATGCACACAGCAAAACCATTTTAAAGACACTTGGAATTGCAACTATAAGATCTGGCAGTCTTAATCTAAGCTAGCTTCAACTTGGATAAATAGTTTATTCAAAGCATTTTCGCATGGCATCTTAATTCCAACTTACTATAAAATGTTTTGCAGTGTAGAAATTCTTGCTGAAAGCACTTTAAACTAAAGTCAAAAACTAATAGAAATTCATGAGTAACTGTAATTCGAATATATTCTTAAACCCATCTTTACATTTTAGGGCGGAGTCTCCAAGGATTCCTTTTCAATTTTCATTTGCTTGGTGCACACAAAGCCAAAGTCACACAAAAGTTGATCCTTTTCAATATTAATTAACACTTCAATACCACAGAGGAGGAAGAGCTCTAAAGACAAACTTTTGGCGCGTCTTTCTCGGAACTCTGGCGCTGACTTTTGTACAATTTCCGTTGTGCTGTCAAAACAAAAACTTTGACTTTTGCCATGCAAAATGCCTAAAAATGCGTCCATTGAAATGTTCTATTCTGTTTTGTGGCTCGACTGGCTTACTCTTTCTCTCCCTCTCTCTTTGTCTCTATGTCTCTCTGTCTCACTGTCTGTCTGTTGGTCTGTCTGTTTGGGTTTACAGCCTTGCTGGCTGTAAATACTTATTCACGCTGACACTAATTAACAATTAGGCGCATTTTAGCGCTCGTTTTCGGCATGCCAAAAATGCCAATGCCAAAACTCGACAGAGAACTCTGCCTCAAAACTCTGGTAGAACTTTTGAACTACTTACAACGCTAATAACTAATTTACTTCTGAATTCATCTGTATCAGCCGCCTCACTCCACCTCCCCCAATCTCTATCACATTGCAGTGACAGAAAAGATATTCTATACCCATGCTCTCAACATGTCATTTGCACGCCATCATTGTCATTGGTGTCCCCAGCCTATGGTGAACTTTGCGCTTATTACTGTAAATTTCAAACTGACAAATAAACTGAGCACTTTAAGGCCCCCAAAGAGACCCAAAGGATTCCATGGCACCGTAACAACAACAACAACAACAACAACAACAAAGCTCAAGAATGAGACACGAACCAAGAATGAGACCTCTACAAAGAACTCCAGCCGCAGTTGCCATGGAACCGACCCCACTTGCACTTGGTGTCAACGTCTTGGGTGACGCTGACTTATCACTAGTCATATATAAACGTCAGCGCAACTTGAAACGATTCTTGAGTGGGTGGGGGGAGGGGGGGGAGGAAAGACTGGGCTGAAGGCAAGTCCTTGCGCTGGGCAAGGCAGACTTTTGACAATTGCCACACAATTGTCTGGCGACGTTAGTTGGCTGGCATTCGCATTCATCCACCAACTGTTTTCCCGATTGTGGCAGTCATAAAGGAAAAATTCAGCTTATTTGCTGTATAAATACTGACACCTCGACGGCTAAAAGTGAGTGAAAGCCATCTTGCCACGATGACAGGATGCCACACAGACTGCGCTGACTGCATCGGCTGCCATTAAAAAGGGTTGCAGAATGATTCGCCTGCAGCCACTAAACAATTCCCAAGTAGGTGTGGCAAACATATAACATTGACAGATTGCCGGCTGAGCTCGACTCAAATTTCCTTCTAAACATAAGTCAGATGTCATATCAAATATTACGCAATTGAATTAAATTTCAAACACGCTTTTATGCACAATTCGGCATTTAAATGAAGAACATAATCAATTAATTAATGCAATTTAAATCTGAGTAATCAATCACAAAAATGACGCTGCACATATTAAATTTATGTGTCCAATCAATAAACATTAGTTTTGTCAGGCTTAAAAAATCAAGAAAAATATATAAAAAAAATATATATTACTTATTAAGCGACTTTGCTCATTTCCTCGTTTCGTTGGCCTAAGTAATTACAATTTTAATAATTTATTGCAAAACAAACACAGACAGAAACAGAAAATGCAGATAGATAAGCTACATATACATTTACAAGTGTGTGTGTGTGTGTGTGTGTGTTGTTCATACTCATATTTCAATCTATTTTTGCTAAACAAATGTTATTCCAGATGAGTAGTAGTCTTAACTTGTAATTAGAAGGCAGCTTTTGCCATTGAAAATACCAACAAAATAATTAATAACTTAAATTTATTTACATAGCATTTTGAGTTGTGCATTTTACTGGCAGCCGTCTATCATAATCTGATTAGGAGTTTTCAAATATGAATTGGTCGCACTGGAAGGAGATTTCTTAAGGCAGATCCTTGTTGCTTTTCTGTGCTAAGCTGTGAAAATTAATGGAGTATTTATTTGTTTGCTTAATGATTTATTAGCTGCAATTTTGCAGTTAAGCTGTTTGCAATCCTAAGAGCTGCTCAAATGAAAAGACTGCAGACTTAGCTCATAAGTAGCCAAAATCAATTATGATTTAGGGTTAAGCAGAAAGAACTAAACTCAAATTATTATAAGATTGATAGTAATAATGGTATCAAAATAGGAGATTCCACAAAAGCGCAGATTAAGCAGTTTTGCTCGGAATATATACACAGATTATAAACTAGATTCTGTATAACCCCTCATTTAGCTGAGTTGCTCAATTCCCCGTGCTCTTTAGCACCTATGCAAATAACAACGTCTTTCCAGTTGTCTGGCTCAAAAGGAACTAATCCTCAGACGCTCATTAGCAACCATTAAATGTCAATTTACATGTCAATTGGCAGAAGTGCCCGGCTAAAAGACAGCTGTAAAAACAAACGAACGCAAAAAAAAAATATATAAACTGGAAACATGGAAACACATGAGTTTTGAGCTTTGTCAGCGACTTTGTTTTAGTATTTCTACAACAGTTTTATTTTTGCATCTCTCTATTTTTTTTTCTGTATTTTCCCTTTTTTGTTTTAGCCATTTCTTGTATAATTTATAGACGCGACATTGCTGGCTGGCTGGCTGGCTTTTTCACCTTTTGGGCTAACATTTAAAATACAATTACTTGTCTGGGGCACATTTCGAGCTGACTGCGCTTGAGGGCAGCCTCAAAGATAAGCAAAAACATAACATGCAACAATTAGTGGTGCCTCCATCTATGTACACTCCTGCTCTCTCTCTCTCTGTTCTCTGTTCTCTGTTCTCTGCTCTCTGCTCTTTGTCGCCTGACAGACAAAAGTTGCCATGTGGCCAACTAATTTAATTTGGTTTTCTTTTTGGCTTTGTTGCTGACTGCTGCTGCTGTCTCTGCTCGAGCATGAGCATCAAAGACAACGACACGTTAATGACTTCTTTTGCCTTGGCAACAGCCGAGGCATAAAATAAAATCTAAAAACTGCCAACACACGCTCACATGGCGCACATGACGACCAGAACAAAGAGTAGACCGAGCATAAGCTGGCTTATGGAGGCTGAGGGAGCTGGAGGCGACACTAAAAAGAGCCACTTAACTTGTCTATATGAGCCTAATGGCCTTTAATATTATTTTCACTGCTTTTCCTTTTGCCTTTGCTTCTTCTCCTTTTGGCTTTCGCCCCGGCCAAAATGGAATCACTGAAAATCGTGTGCATTTTATGCCGTCATGTTGCCATCATCCTGCGGCCGTCGCCGCCCACCTGTGAGCCCTTCGTAATTGTAGAAAATTGCTGCAACGGCGACTAAACATTGTGCAAATCCTTTTTAGCCGGTTCTCTTTCTGCTTTACTTCAGCTGTGTCCTGTCGAGCGGTTTCTCCTGCTTTCCTTCTTGCCTCTTTTTTTTTGCACGTTTTCTTTTCACATTGTCTGCTTTTTGGCGCCGCAACTGTTAAGAGCCAGTTGAACTATGCCATTCCATATGTATGTATATACATATATGTGAATGCATACATACATATATATGAATGACCAGCATGCTGCACTATTTTTCGTGCACCTTTGCACTCCTTGCTACCTTTTGGAGAATGCTCCACGTGCTTTACATTTTTATTAAGCGCACCCCTTGGACCTTATGTGGGCAACCCTTTTGGCCCCATATCGTCGCCCGAGTCGCCCCTTTTTGTTGTTTAGCATGCCAGTGGCGTTGTTTGGCTTATTGCACGTGCTTAGCCCCAGTTGTGTTGGTGAAAGGGCAGAGGGGAGAGTGTGTACAGAGATCAGTTCACTCGTATTGAGTTGGGCACAAATGCCATTAGGCTTACGCCCCTTACACCCCTTACACCCCTTACGGCAAGACAATTGCCTGCAGGCCAGTTTGAGTCAGCACGGCCGGCTAACGTGTCGTATTAGTTATTTTCTACTTCGATTGCTTCTGCCACTTTAACGCGACAACAGCAGAGGCAGCTGCCTCTACTTTTTCCATCTCCCTCTCCCCTCTCTCTCTCTTTCTCTCTAATATGTGTGTGTGTGCCAAGTGTTTTGGCAATAATTGAACGCTCAATTTTCGATATGAGACCCAGTTTTATATGGGATTGGCACTGGAAGTAAGTGTGTTTTGGGTATTTGGTATTCGATTTGCAACAGCCTGGCAGCATTTTGGCTTGAGGTCTGTTTGGTGTTGCCAAAATGCCAATGAACGTGTTTATTGCTTTACACTTGTGCGCCTCATATTTACGTGTATACATTAATAAACAAAATTATTAAGAGAATTAAAATAATAAAACATAATATTAAATTAGTGGTTAACATACTTTAATTGCCATTTCATCCTTGTTGATGGGTTTAATTAAAATGCTTTCCATATTAGTTGCTAACACTTTCTTCCAACTTAAGCTCTGAACTGTTGTTCTACCTACTTATGTATAAATCTAACTAAATATTTATTAAATACTTTCCAAGTAGTGGCTAAAATGTTATTTACCTTTTATTGTCTATATAAACTTGTAGCTCTGTTGTGCGTGGTATGTATGCGTGTGTGTGTTTGTGCGTGTGTGTGTGTGTGTGTGTGTACTTATTGTGTTCTATATACATATATATATATATTTAGCTAACTGTTATACTTATTGTCATAAGACATTTTCCATTTTGTAAGTTGTAAGTTACATAAAAACCAAAAAAAAAAAAAACTTTGCGACAATTTTACTAAATATCACCCATTTTTATCTTCTTTTCTTTCCTTTTTATGTAACACTTGTTCGTGCTCTATATAAAAAAAAAATATATATATATAAATTTACTTATATATAAATAATTGAAAACAAAAAAAAAATCATCAAAATTGGCAAAATTGGAATACTGACAATTATTTTCTTATACCAAAATTTAATTTTTTTTGCTTTTCAAATTTTTTCTACCGAAATTTTTAATGCAACCCCCGCAACAAAAAAAAAAACATTAAAATTATAAACCCCTTTGGCATATTTGCAATTTGTTGCCGTTTCCGAAATATCAAAATTTTCCCACTATTCCCCACATTAATAAATGTTGTAATTGTATTTGCTCCTATGGTGTCGATATCCAAAACCAACACCAATACAAAAAAAAAAATATATCAAATTTCGTTAAATAAATGTTGTTGCTTTTTTTTATTTATGTTATATTTTCGATTGTATTTTTGCGCTCGTTGAAATCTTTAAAAACAAAAATAAAAAAAAATAAAACTAAATTTTATTCAATGTGCCTGCTGCGTTTGTTACCCGTTACAAAAAAAAAAACTGTTGCGTAATGTGTAACTCTGTTGCATTTACATCTTTATATATGTCACATATATACTATAACGCTCATATGGCCTAATTTTTCGGTATTTAACAAACATATTTGATTTTTTATTTCTATTTCCGTTTCCGTTCGCGTTTCTTTCGACATTTTTCGGTAACTTTCAATTGTTTTTTGTGTTATTGGCCAACTTCTTTCTAATGCTATGGCTTTTACAATTTAATTTTCACACATGCCACTCTTCCATTTTGCTGCCTCTTTTGATACAAACGACAAAAAAAAAAACAAAAATAAAAAAAAAAAAACGAAAAAAAAACAGAGCTTTTAGATCGCAAGCTGTTCGTTGGCATGCTCAGCAAACAACAAACCGAAGATGATGTTAGACAAATATTTCATCCATTCGGCACTATAGAGGAGTGCACCATATTACGGGGCCCGGACGGTACTAGCAAAGGTGAGTAAACCCAAAACAGTAAACATGTGTTTTTTTTACATAAAAAACTATTTCTATTTTACTACGTATACGTAACGTGTTGAGCTCGTTATTTGTTGTTTGCCAGTTTTCATTGTGTTGACGTTTTAAATAGTATTTTCTATACGTAGTACTATATTTAAATACATTCTTAAGATAAACAAAAATTATATTTGTAAAAATGTATTATTAATAAATAAATTATAAATAATTCAGGCTCAAGCTGGGTTATAGGCCTAATTAGACGGGTGTCTAAATACGTATAAGATCTTCGCATAATATTATATATTCCATAAATTATATATAATACTATATACTATTTATTTATTGTGCTGCAATTTAGATACTTACAGTTGAACATTGCAACTCGAAGGTTATCCCAAACTGACACCATTTGCCAGTTAGTTTTTTTTTTTTTTTTTTGCCAGTTGGCCAGCTGTGAAAAGTGCTTGTTTATGCAGGGCACCCGATAAAAAACAAGTGAATGGGTTGGGTAACATTTTGCCAGCTGTGCAACGAGCCAAATAATCATCAGAAGCATAACCATAACAATTATACAGCTTGGCAAGCAGCGTTTTCTGAATTCGTGGCATATACTCGTATATATAAAATAAAAATCGGGTAAACAGTTCAATTAAAGTTGTTTGGTTTTCCAGAGCGCTGCTTGCAAGCTCACACGCTGCCCATTTGCATTTATGTGTATGTTTCTGTGTATTAGTATGCATATTTTTATATACACACACACACACACATACACATACAGCAGAATAAACAAGAAGAAAAAAAATATGTTAGGAAAAAAGTTACGTTTGTTTTAATATGCAAGTAACTTTTTTAACAATAACATTTCATTTTATTATGTCAAAAGTTTTGGTTTTGCGCGCACACACACACACACACACACACACAACACCCTCAGCGTGTGTATGTATGTGTGTGTGTGCGTGTCTGTTTGCATACATATATATTTTGCTTACATTTGCAACATTTGACTGCCGCTGTCGACGTCGCCTATTGTTGTATGTTAATGTTTGTTATTGTTGTTCTTTTGTTGCCGTTTATTGTTGCCATTTTGATATGCATGAAAAGGCGTCAGGGCCGCCGCTTGTGTGCAGTGGGCGTGGCGCCAAACAGCGACACTTCTCATAGTTTGTTTCTCCGCTGACATTTTGTTTACTGTTTGTTTTTTTTTTATGTCGCTTATTTGCCTTTTGGGCCACATTAGAATAACACCAAAGTCCAAACAAAGATTTAAAGTGACAGATGCCACTGCAAAAGCGAATAAAAAAAAGAAATCGTATTAAAACATAAACTGTAGTTTAAAGCCAATAAATAAGTTCTAATTTTCATGATATAAAATCTAAATTTATTAATGTATCCATTTCTGACAATTTCTGATTTGTCTAAGTAAATTATCATGTAGCTCATTTATTTATAAATCCCCAATTTATGTTCGTATTAATCCAATCATCATCACAACAGCTAAATCAAATTAATGTCAAATTTGCCAAAGATGAGCCCACAAATTTATGCAAGAATATATATTTTTATTCAATAAATTTGTTGCGAATTCTGCGGCCTACGAGAAAATAATGAGAAATCAGCTATAGGAACAATTTGTCGAACTTGATTCGCCGCATAATTTTGTTGTTGTTGTCGCTGAGAAGGACAAGAGATAACTGGTCGATGTCGTCGTTCGACAAGGATAAGTTCAAAACCGCGAAAACTGTCAGTTGATGTGGTGTTGTGGCCCCTGTGCTTTTGGCTTGTGGAATGTGGAATGTGATGGTGATGGTGATGGCAACGCCAACATATCATTCTTCATTAAAATGCGCTTCAAAGTCAGTCAGGTAGTCAGGCAACGAAGTTTTTGGCGTAGTGACAGGGCTGTAGTAGTCTTCTGTGTAAGTGCCAAAATCCATCAATGTCAATTTTTTTCCCACTGCCTCGAATTATATTCAAAGAAAATCGAGTCAAGCCACGCGGCTGTGGACATGATTTACAGAAGGGGTGCGTGGGGTACAATGGGCATGGGGGTGGCAAATCAAATGTGTAAACGGCGCAAGTAAGTAATGACGGCAAACGACAGGGAAGAGTTGACTGACTGACTGAACAACTGACGGATTGACTGACTGGGTGACTGGCTGAACTGAAAATGTATGCAAATGATGATGCATGTGGCGGCAAATGTAAGAGGCAAACAAGAAAGAAAAAAAAACGAAACGAAAGAAGAATTTAGAATGGGGCAAAGGGATAAAGATAGAGACAGAGTGAGAACAACAATAACAGCTGGCAAAGTCTGGGTGTGTGGTCGAGGGGGGGATTTTAAGGAAGGTCTGTCTGACAGGCAACAGGAATAAGCGCAACCATCATGTTAAATTATGCAAATTCGATTTCAGTGAGTGAATGAAACGAAACGCAAAGCAACGCAACGAATGAAGCGGGTCGAGAACTGACTTTGAAACTTTTACACAAGCCAAAACACAAAGCATGTGGTTGGCTGACTAAGTGACTAACTGACTCACTGACTGACTCACTGACTGACTAACTGACTAACTGACTGACTTGGCTAAGGAGTGTGCTTGGCTACCAAAGCAACACATGTGGTGCTAATGCAAAAATTGTACAACTTGACAATGGCTCAGTCACAGGCGCAGGCCGTGTGCTGACGAGACTGTCAGACTGTCAGAGTGGCAGTCAACTGTGTGTGTGTGTGTCTGTGTGTTGGCTCTCATTTGATTAGAATATTCATGCATGCACTTCATTGTCATCAAGGCAAGGAGCTGCCTGCCTGCTGCTGCCAACTGCGCAATCAACACAATTGTGCAGCCCATGAGCAGAGTCAACCTCAAACCCCATTCCCAATCCCAACCCAAACCCCATAGCCAACCCAGTTGTGTCTGCTGCACTCTTTAGATGCCTGGTAATCAAACTTTCTATACATGAGCAACAACGGCCATCAAGTGGCAAGTGGCAAGTGGCAACTGGCAGTCGTGTTTCTAGAGCATTTGCATAAGTAGCTGTAGCTGTAGCTCTCTGTGGCCCTGGACTGGCCCCGAGTCCTGTTGCTGTCGCTGACAGGCAGCTGGCGTAAGTTGACGTCGGAACGGTTTTCAGAGCCGCTTCTCGTGACCAGATGCCCCGCTGCTGCTGCTGCTGCTGCTGCTGTTGCTTTATTGCAGCAGGCGCAGCATTGAGGCGGCAATTCAAACATTAAGCCTAACCACTTGGCGGTTGTGGCACTCAATAACCCCCTCCCCCATCACCCCACGACCTGTCTGCCCCACCATTGACCTGTCATTAAGTAATTGCATCACACGCACTTAAACGAATGGGCGTCAAGTGGCCAAGTGGCCAAATGATGGACAGCACTGAGCTGGCCAAGTGAGGCACCGTTAATTACGGTCTATATGCATATTACAGAAATTTGCAAGCGTTTACTGCAAGTTCGCAGGATGGGGCAGCGATCAAGTGGCTAATTGATAAATACATTTTCTTAATAATAAAAGTAATTTTTATTGATATTTTTATATTATATAAAATATTCTTGTAAAAATTACTAAGAATATGCAATTATTATTATTTTTATTTTTCAATTAGAACTCCATTTTGATCGATTTATATCTAAATATATATTGCCAATAAATTCAATTTTTAAGTAGCTTTCATTGCTTTGCCACAATTTCATGCAACCAAATCACAAATTTCACAAACTATTAAATATAGATTTTACAAAGCAAAATTTGGTCTCTTTGAGCTTATTAGTTAAGACCGCATTTGCCAAAGCGAAACAACCAAACACAGACAAAATACATATGATGAATGTGTAAATGCAAAATGAAATTAAATTGATGTTTATATCTAAATTAATTTAAATGCCTCGCTTTGTCAAATTAACTTTTAATTGGCACGAAAACCAAACTGAAAAGATTCCCAAAAGCATCTTGTGCAGCTGACATGCAAGAACAAATTTCAATTAATACACAACACACACACACACACACACAGTCACACAATGAACATCACACACAGACGCCATTTAAAGTGACAACAACAACAACAACAATAACAACGAGTTTTCGCCGTAAAGTAGACTTGAGTTTCTTGTGAATTGTCGTCCCCATCCCGTTCAAATGATATGATAAAAGCCCCGTAAACCCCCAGAAATGCGAATAATTAATGTGACATATTCGGCATAATTGAGTCAGCTATGCAGCACACACCACACACACACACACACACACATTGTATACTCTCAGAAGCATTCCTAAAACTAAATTGCATGCCAAGTGGCAACTGCTTGAATGCGTTCCATCTGCGCATGGGGCAAGCTAATTGAATTTCACAAATTGCCATCGAGTCGAAAATGCGTCATTCAGTCAGTCAGCCCACACAGGTGGAGTAGTCCGGAAAACGACACTTAAATTTATAGCGAGCAGCGTAATTGCTGTGAGAGTTGTGCACAACCAAAAAACTTTCTTAATACGTTGCAGCAGCAAACGCTTTTTGCCAACTTTCGATGACAGTTTAAGTTGTTTTGCAGTGCCCCAAAATGCTGTACCTCCTTTATACTTCGGCTCTTGCGTTTGCAGAGCCACTTCTTGTTTGTCCAACAACAAAAACAACACACACTCACACACGCACACACACACACAGGGACTTGTGAACTTCCGCTGTTGTCAACTCTGTCTCATACATATCATCATTTCATTTCAATTTCAATTTATATGAGCAAAGTTTTATGAAGTGTATGTCATGCTGTCTGTCACTGTCTCGCTCTCTATTATTCTCTCCATATCTCTCTCTCTCTCTCTTTCCCTTTTGCTGGTTGCATTTATTAAATTCCATTTCATTTTCATATGTACAAAATTTCATCTCATGTTTATTTTACAGCACTCGACTGCACTAAAAGTTCTAACAAGTGCTGATTGAGTGCTGAAAAACTGTCAAATAAATGTGCACAAAACAAAACAAAAACCGAAACGAAACGAAACGAATTGAAATGAAACAAGTGCAAATGTTGTTAAATTCAAATTGAATTTTACGCTTATGACATGGGCTTAATTGTAAATAAAATATAAAAAGAGTTACGATGAAATTTCCATTTCATTTATTGCATTTGAAATAAAACTGATTCATTATTGACAGCGCAGCTCACAAATTTGTTGTCGTAAAACAAGAAAAATAACAAGAGACAAATAAAAATGTTTGATAAGTTTGATAAATTCCTAAATCATTTAAGGTAAATTACATTGACAACTTTGCAAAACCAAGCATAGCTAATAAAAGGACTTACTTTAAAGATGTCAAGTTTTAAAGTTTAAAGTTTAAAAGTAGCGCAGCAATAAAAACATATACACAGATGTCTAAAAAATATATATTAAATATATAGGAAAACTATATAATTGCTGAATTGCTCAAATGTATGCAATCTCTACTCTCAGTAGGTTCCATTAAAAAATAAAAATAACAAAACAGACACATAAAAATGTTTAATAAGTTGTTCTAAATTTCTAATTTATTTAAGTTAAATTACATTGATAAATTTACTAACCAAGCAAGGCAAATAAAAGGATTTACTTTAAAGATGTCAAGTTTTAAATTGAAACTAATCAAAAGTAGCCCAGCAATAAAAACATATACACAAATGTCTAAAAAAAATATATATTAAATATATGGATAAATTATATAATTCTTGCTCATATATAAGAAATCTTTACTGTGCCAATTTTACTCTCAGTTGGTAGCATTATAAATTATGTGGCACATTAAAAACACCCAGAGTCCTAATAAAAACTGTCGCTTAATGTGCCTTAATTAAAATGAAACTCTCAACTCGCTGCTTAAACAGAAATTGTTAGCCTGAGGGTATGAGGCATGTGGCATGTGGTGTGGGAGGGGGGAAAGTGCAGTCAATACAGCCAGCCACAAGAATTGCACATAACTATTTATTGTGTGGGCGAAGCGAACAAAAATATTAAGAAAAATCGTGGTAATACTAATAATGTAAGTTGTGGCATAAGCTCATAAGTGCCATTTAAGCCAGTTGTCCTTGTTGTTGTTGTAGTTGCTGCGTCTGCTGCCAGAAGTCCTGGCCTGACTGCAAAATGGCCAACAAGCTGGAATTAAAATACATATCAAAAGGCGCAACGCGAACTTTTGCCATAGACCATAGAAAATACCCAAAAACTTTGTCGTCCCAGTCACTTTGTGCCTCTGTCCTGCTTGGTGGCTTATGTGTATGTGTATGTGTGTGTGTGTGTTGGTGTGTGTGAGTATTTGGCTCAGCTGTTTAATGCAGCTTAAATTTAATTGCAATATAGCCAAAGTTTCATATACAAAGTTGAGCCACAAGTAAGCATTTTAGCTAATAAATTTTTATAACACACTCACACAAAATGACAGCCTTGACAAAGGCCTCATGTCCCGCTTAATACTAATTAACATGCAACACCCCCTCCCCCAAAAAACTATGTAACACAGTTCAAAGGTCAAAGCAATTAAATGTGCCACACATGAAAAATCGGAGACGACAAAATCATAAAAGCGACAACGCTATCAACTTATTCCAACCCAAGGCATACTGGGAATGTATAGCGAAAAAGTCGAATTTTGAATGCTTTCTCGGAATTATTCCTATGGGCATAAAGTAAACATTATGTTTTATAAAACCGAAAGATAGCTGATTTTGTGAAAGATAAAATTAGACAATTATTTGGCTGGTCCTGTTTCAATTTTCTTTGTACATTTTAATAAATCTATATTATTCGCTAAAAACGACGACACAAAAGTATTGTTTCAATAACTTTATATAGAAAGCAATATTATTCTCTGAAAACATTTACGACTAAATCTGCTAAAGCAGTAAAACTCTCTTTTTGAAGGTAAAAAGGACCTCAGCACGTAGTTCCCTCAATTTTGTTTCATTATGTGGCCAAGTGGCGGCAAGTGTGCTTTATTAACACATTTCAACCTTATAAGTCTGTGTGTGTGTGGGTGTGTGTGTGTGACTACATTTATTGGAATACATGTACATAACTTTTTTAATACCCGTCGCCTTGGCTGGCTGGCAATGTTCCTCAGCTTTTGCTGTAATAGTTTAATAAAGTAGTAAAGCTGCGGAAATTAGATTTGACCGCACACCGGCACAGGAGACCTCACCGACCCGACTACCAACACCAACACCACCACCACCAGCTCCACTCACAACTGTGGCATGAAACAGAAGTCTGTGGGCCCAGCTTATTTCCGCCACAGACAAACTTTCCACAGTCCAAAAACAAGAGTAAAAGAACAAAAACGAGTACAAGTTGTGCATTGAAGGGAAACCCTTGTTTTGAGGTTTTTCCTGCCTTGTCAATAAAAATGTCCCAAAAGTTTTCTGGCCTAAGCATTAAGTAAAAGTCCAAAACCCAAGCATGTTGAAAAGGGTTGTCCAAAAACTACTAATATATATTTCACATTACTTAAGGCATTTCCTATGTGTGTATATTAAAGTCCCGATCTAGTTTGGCTAGGCCAAAATTTAATTAACTCAGTTGAGCGCATTTTCTGCGTGGCATTAATAAAAGATTATTGCGTGCCTTGTCAGCCATGAAGTATGCCACTTTAGATATTTGTTTCACTTGGCAGGATTATTGAAAAATTAATGCAATAAGCGCCAGAAGTAATCTTCTATAACCCAAAAACTAACACACTCAACTATATTGAGCGCAATTAGGCGAAAGTGAATCTGACAGCCATGCTTTCTATAATGGATATTGATGAGCACACACACAAAAACACACAAAAACACACTTGGGCACACATCCAGGCTATATGGTTTTTATAAACAGCTGCCGCGCCGAGAAGGTAGGCTTTAATTTTTTTTGCCTCTTATTTTTAATAAACGCCTGGCGGCTTATTAAATGTCAGGATAATGGCAAAAGCAGCCTTGCCACCTGTCAGCAGCACATATTTTGTTATTATCAGTTTAGCCTGCCCAAGTGTATGCCACACACACACACACACACAGAAACATATATGTATGTGTATGTATATTGTGCAGCACATTTTCTAGCTCATTGCCAGGCCGGATTGGGGGTAGAACATGCGCTAAATTAATTTATTCCACTTTTGTTGTTAGACAATATCCTTTTGACTTGGCCGTAACGGGAGCTGAGGCAGCAGCCAGCTAGAACAACTTGATAGCAGCAGCCGTCGCGTTAGCATTTAATGAAAATGAAAATGTCTGAAGGCATCAGCACAGCCTGAGCCGTTATCCTTTTTCAAAGACCCCCCCACAACGCAAAAGGATACCAAATAATATAAAACCAACTTGTAAGGCCTTTCCTAGTCAGACTCAAGTGACGACAGAATACTTACTTGCTGCCAACATGTCTGTCAAGATTTTGCCATAAAGTAACTATATATTTATATATGATAAACATATTTTTGAAAAACCAGATGCGCCGTTTTGGAAAATATGTGTACGCCCTTTAGGCATTTGAGTCTTTATAGCTTTTGTAATTATAATTAATCTTAAGTTAGTTAACCATAAATATAACATAGCTATCAAAAATGAGCATTAAAAATTTTAAAAGATTTTTTTACTAATTCGTTTGTCTTTTTGTGTATTTTTAGGTAAGTGCACAAGGCTTCATCCTTACAACAAGACACGTGCTCTACGTGGCGGTAAGCAGATGTCTTACAATAAACACATTTTCTATCTAATTTATGACTTTGTAAAACCAATCAATTCATGTAAACATTTTTAGTGACCTAAAATTCGATAAAATTATTGAGATTTATTATTATTACTCAAAACCCAAAGAAGAGCAATCTATAAAATTGGTTCACAAATTGTAGTTAAGCAGAGAGTTGCTACTTATTTTAACTGATTTTGTTTCTTCTCAATTTAACGTTATTCACACACAAATGCTAGACCACAACAAAAAAAAACCGTATAAACGGAAAACCATATTAACAAGCAAAACTGCATAATAATTAACCGGACATGTTATAATGATAGCTTGACAGACACCAAAACACTTTCAGATACATTTTCCCTCTATGCCTGTGATTTTTGCATAATAACAGATTTTGTTGCTCAAAGAGTTCACTGGAATCTCAATTAATTATATGCAATTTGGTGTGCTTGCAAAATGGAAAAGACAGCGACGATGATGATAAAGATCATTGAAATGCATTTTCACAAAATTCGCACAAAATTTATTTTGCAATATAAGTAGAAAATTGACTAAGCCTAAAAACTTGCCTGTTGGCCGGCCTCTTGATACTGTTGTTGTCGTCCTCTCCTCTTGTTGGGAACTCAATCAAAAATCACATTTCCGTGTTCTTGGCCAGCATTAAAAAATGGATTGCTCACCCACACACACACACACACACATGTGCACACCCACGCATAGACAGCAGTCGCATGTGAAGCAAATGTAATTAAAATTCGATATACTTGTTTTCACCCAAAATGCCTACAGAGACTGAAAGAGATAGATAAAGCGAGGTAGAGGGAGAGGGGGAGCGAGAGATGACAGCGATGTCCACAGTCAAAAGCAGAAGTCGAGGTCTCGTCGAGCTATGCAAACACCCCCATAGGACACACACACACACGCACACACATGAAACCACAACACAGCCATGCATGTGCAGATTTCATACATCAACATCATCATCATCGTCATCATCCATCGGCAACAATATTTACCAGAATTTAAACTTCAATTTAAATTTTTGGTCAGATTTGCACGTTCTCAAAGCCTGGTGTGTTTTTGTAATTACAAGCACATACGCAGATAACATACACACGCACACACACACACACACACACACTCACACACACACACACACATTTCATGCAAATTGATGTTGCTTTTAGCACACATAAAAGGGGACCTGGTCATATGGCTCAGAAAAATAGCTGCTGCTGCATTTTGGTTGTTGTCTGTGCTACTTTTCAGCTGGCTGGCCCACAATGAAGATTTATAAATGCATCACACCCCAAAAACTCCGCCCACCAACACCAGCACCACAAAAAGGCAGCATCTGGATGGCAATTTAGTCTACTTTTGCATCTGTCAAGTACTCTGTATGCCATAATAGCCATAAATTAGGGTAGAACAACGATTTGGCAACAACAATAGAAATGTTGGTGGGGGGGTGGGGGGTGCAGTTATACTTATGAAGTGAGCTCGTTGATCATTGCATCATGATTGTTATCATCCTTTGTGTGGAAAACTAGAATACATCAGCATTCATTATGCATGCAAATTATATCCAAATGTCCTTGATATTATCAGCTAGCCACATTATTAACAGTTGAGTTCAAATAATGCAGTTAGAAAGCTTAAGCATATTACTCATAGATTTAGACTAAAAGATTGTTGTTAATATTGTAATATGATGAAATGTCTTCCAAGTATTCAAAAGTACATTTGAAGAGAAATGTTCTTTGAGATTAGTGATACCACGGACATTAGCTGCACGTTTTTCAAAGACAATCCTTGAAAAATTAAAACTATTTGCTAAGCGAAATGTTGTATTTCACAGTTATTGCACAATTATATAAATGAACGTTGTGTGTGTTTTAGTTGAGAGTTGAAAACTTTCATATCCAAACTAACCATTTGCAGATTTACAATTTCATAAATTTGGAGTTGTTTTGTATTGCATAACTTATGCCAATCACATAACAAAATATTTTAGCTTTTGCACAAATTAAATAAACGCCACAGTGCAACAACGGCAAACAACAACAACAACAACAACAACACTAAATATAAAATCGTACACTCGAGCGCATAGAGTAACAAAATTCAATATCGCTTTTAATTGCATGTTGCCCAGGCAACAGCAGCAACAGCAGCAGCAACAGCAACAACAACAACAACAACAATTGACAGACATTGTAAGCCCCATTGCAAGCAGAGCTGCTGAGTTGAGGCTGGGGATTCAAATGCGAAGGTGGTGGAGGGTGCAGGGGGGTGCATGCTGAGTTTGCTGATGTTTGACTGGCTGGTTGGCTGGCTGTGGCAGGCGGGCCACTTATACAAGCCAGAGACTGTGGGAGCCAACCTGTAATTTAGCAAAATGTTATGTAAACTTTAAATCGAGTTATGCATTTTAATTGGTTGTTGTACAATTTGCAAGCAGCACGTTTTGTTGTTTGCAACATTCCAAATGCACAGGACACAACTAAAGCGCATATAATGCATTTGGATTCATGGATCCATGCTTAGAAATACGAGTGCACGTTTCAAATGCAACACAGCAACAACAACAACAATAAATTTAACAATGTTTCACATTTTTGCGTAATACAATTGAAATGTTGTAATAAAATGTTATTTAAGGGTTTCGCACATCACAGCACCTGTCAACGTTGTTTATTAAATTGAAGTGCAGATGGGAAACTGAATTTCAAAGTGCTTTTAGCAATTTGAAGAATTACGAGAAGCATGCAGACTGCAAAACAATTAAAGGCTGAAATTTATTTGAAAACTTTTCATTGGTATTTAAATAATAATTTGAAATATACAAGTTATGCTTCATCTAATTGTTCTGGAAAATTCATTTCTTTATTGAAACTGAGTATTTTTATGGCTTAAACAAATTCTGTGTTTTTGAAATATACAAGTTATGCTTCAACTAATTGTTCTGGAAAATTCATTTCTTTATTGACACTGAGTATTTTTATAGCTTAAGCAAATTGTATGTTTTAGTTGACCTTTTCTTCTTTCTTTTGATCACAGCTTTAATATCGATATCGATCGATTGATATCGATATTATCTGATTACCACTCACTTAACTAAATTGCAAGTTTCCTGCTTCAATATAAATAGTAATTTTAATTTACAAAACCTATTTCTATATTTTTCTTACTTGCTGTGAAATTGTTCACTTTAAAATTTTTCTGTTTAATTTAAAAAGCAGAGAAAAGTTACACTATTAATTATGCAACTCCCAATGGACGTTTTTTGTTTTCTGTAGCCATTTTCTGTTGTTTTTTGGTAAATTTAGTATGCTTTGCAAACGATTTGGGGACTTGCATCAAACGCTGCAGCTGAGACGTGGCAAGGTAAGGCAACCACAGGGAGCGCATCTATGCCGCAGCTTAAACTTAATCTACCCCTTGGCTTAATTGCTGCCACTACCTGCAAATTGCACCCAAAAGGCCAACTGGAGGCAACCAGACACCCAGACACACAACCAAACAATGTTGTCGAGACGGTGTCCCGAGTCTTCTTCCGCTTCTTCTTGGGCTTTGCTTGTACTGTGCCCACAGCGCTAACTCATTTTAATGATGCTTCACCAGCCCCTCCCCCTGTCCCTGTCCCCTCAGCTGGTACAGCTTGAGCGTCTTAAGTGCAGCAGTGTCGTCTTGTTGTCTGGTTTCCGTAGCTCTATCTTTCTCTGCGACTGTCTGCCTGTCTTTTGTCCCTGGCAATTATGGCCAAGTAGCTGTGCTTACATGTGGCCAAATTGTTGTGGTCGCCTCACGGGCACATTAAAAATGAATAATGTGCGCGACTCGGTCTCTGAATTTATGCACTGGCTTCCAGCAGTTGCCAGCTGCTGTTTCTAGAGGCGGCTTTTCCAGTTTTACTGTTGGCATTCCCTTTTGGGCTACTACTACAACTGCTTGCCCTTTTCAATCATACAAATCCATGCAATCAAATTCCGTTGCGCAATACAATTAGCCTTCCCTCTACCTTCCGCAGCTTAAATAAAACAAAACAAGCGGAATGCTTTTGGGGGCGCACTTTATTAGGCTTAAAGCGAATCCCGCTTACCTGTGCCAGTTGCCAGTTGCCAGTTGCCAGCTACCAGCCCCTGCCCCTGCCACAAACCCGTGCCATTTGCTTGCCCTTATGCTTTGATGTTCAAGTTAAGCCCAGCTAAATTGATTTTTCTTACTGTGCGTTCTGTGTCCTGCATCCTTATTGCCTGGTCACACTCAGCAATAAACTTCAAATGAAGCGGGCCGCTATTAAGTTATGCGGCTTTATTTGCGCAGCTTTTGTGTTTTGTGCTAAATAAGTGCAAAAATAAATCGACAAAGGATACAAGTGTAGAAGGACAACAAAAAAAATAACAAGGACACTTAACGCATGCCCAGAAAAAAAGTGTGTAAAAAATGTGAGGCACTTCAAAATAGCAATTCAATGGAATAAAGGAAAACAAAGTAGTTAATCCAACTGGGATCAGTGTTAAAATAACTGTTGCAAGCACTAATTTGCCACAATATTAATACCGAGTTGCATTGCTTTGCTGTTGCATTAACATAATAATATATTAGGCAGATACTCCGAACTGATTGAGTTAAAGAGCAATTTATTTCTTAAATATATTTGTACATTTTTAAAGCTTAAGTTCTTTGTTGTCTGAGAACCTACCCTTAAGCTCTGCTAACCATTTCCAATTTGGCTAAGTCGCTTTAATAACACGCCTGCCTTTATGGAACACCTCCCAAAACTCCAAAACCCAGAACCCAAACTGTGCTTTGCGGCTTTAGTTGCATTTGACTTTGCGGTTTGACGTTGTTGCGTTGGTTTGTATTGTTGTTGTTGTTGTTGCTGTTGTTGCTGTTGCTGTTTTATGTATTTACTCTCTTTTTTTTTGATTTCGTTTTTATTTTGTTCAGTGTTGGTTGCAGCACACGCAACAGCTTTTTGTTCACACTTTCGCCAGGCAAAACAATTTTCCTGCTGGCGGGGGCAGGGGCACAAAATCAGAAAACCTGCAACTAGCTGAGAGTGCTGTTGCTGCTGTTGCTGCTCCTGCCGCCCCTGCTACCCCCACCGCATGCATTGCGGTTTCTGTTGCATAATTATTATGTTGCGGTTAAAGCCCCACCGACCAAACAGTTGATTTTGTTGTTGATGTTGTTGGAAAAGCATTTACCTTGTTTGTGGTGCGTTGAGCCCTGGCAAAAACTGTTGGATAGGCTGAAGGCTGAAATTACTTTGGTTTGAGCGGCTTTTAAATCTTTTGCTGAACGAGTTTATTTAGGCGGTTGATTTTTCGCTTTTCACCACTTTTTCTGGCCACGCGAATTTGGTTTGCCTTTAAGCGCATAAAAGGTCAGCAAGCGGATCGTAATTTGACCTTAACAGTTTTACAGTAAATATTTTATAAATTCAGCATAAGTTACATTTTTAATATAATTTATATTGTTGATGAAATGGCATAGTCAGTGATTATAATAAAGAAATTAAATACCACTTTTTTTTTGCTCTAAATAGATAAATTTAAATGTATCTATCACTTCTCAACTACATTACAAGTATTTGCTTCAAATGCGAATGCTCGTATGGCAAATAAAAGGGTTAACAACCCATCCATTCAGTTCGAATTGTATCCCAAAACTCGCACTCCACAGAATCTGATTCGCCAGCATCCATACTCCGGCCTATGGTGCCAAACAAAAAGGACACTTTTACGTATAAGTCAACGTAATAGTAAATAACAACAAAACAACATAAGAGACATCAGGACAGACAGCAACTGGCAACTGGCAACCAAACAAGAGCAACAAATTTTTCGGTTGCGCTTAACAAATGTTACACAAAGCGTCGCATCGACTGAGGCTGAGTCGGAGACTGACTATTTGGCCAACTGGCTGGTTGACTGCTTTGGCTGCTGCTGCTTCGGCTGCTGCTGTTGCTTCCGGTCTGTCTGTCCTTCGAGTCCTTCTTCTGTTGGTGTCATTTGTTAAAGAGGCTTGTCAACATGCCTTATAACAAGCCGGTTACGGTTCGGACTTCAACAGCATCTCTGCTCTCTGCGCCTGTAAAGTGGCCGGTTGACTCACTGGGAGGGTGTGGTAGGACAGTGGGTGGATATCACCAAAAAAAAAAAAAAACTCGAAAGCAATAATATTTTAGCTTTTGTTATAGGGTTTTTCAAGCAGGCAGCAGCAGATCGTAGCCAACGCCTGTATGTTTGTATTTTTGTAGAATACTTTTGTGCATTATTTGCACAGCACTTGCAGAGAGAAAAGTCCACTGAGAGATGTCTTGAGTTGGCTTTTCAATTTGCCAGCCAGGGGAGACACATTTGTTGTTTGTCTATATACACAAAATATTATATTCTTAATTGGTGTTTATTGTGTGTCACAGACACACACACACACTCACACACGTATCCCCACACACTCATTTCGATTGTAAAGGCCAAAGAGGTCACACACTCAAACACACACATCCATTTTAGCCTGTGTTACGCACTCGAGAGTGCCATAAAAATGTCAACGCTGCATTCTGGCCAAGTATTAAATTGTTCGAGCTACAACAAAAGCCCCACAGACAACTTGCCTTCGCCTTGTTCAAATGTAATTTGCAGCTTTCCTTTTTGGGAACACCCCTGCGGCCAGCAAATGCAATGACAAAACTCCAATTTTTGAATGCTTGTCCAGCTGCTCTTTTCAACGTTCCCTCCACTTTTCCCTGCCCCTCTCCTTTCTGTAGCTCGCAGGCAAATTTCATTCAAACAAAAACTTTTGTATCTCTCTCTTGTGTGGATGTATATCTGTGTGTGTGCGTGTGTGTGTGTGTGTGTGGTAAATTGCTTATGAAATTGCAATTTGAGCTCACTCTGTATATCCTGGTCACTGATTTTTATTTAATTTCGTCTGCGGATGCCACAGTTTATGTATGTTTGGGTGTATGCAACAGTGGCAACAGTGGCAACAACGGGCAACAGTGAGTGCAAAATGTATCACATTACATGAGACACACGGCATAAATTTCAACTATTTTGCATATTCAGATCAAGTGGACAGTGGAAAATGGCATTCAGTCCGACATTACGACAGTCAGTCAGTTTGGCAGCTTGTCAGTTTGCCAGTTCGTTGGGCAATAAAATGTATTATGAAGTGAATTTGTATGGACAGCCATAATCAAAGCTAAACTTTATTTTCTCTCTCTTATTTTTTTTTTTTTGCCCAATATTATTAACTGTAGTTGCAAAGCCTGGCCAAATCCATTGGCTCTGTAGGCTTTGCTAAAGTTTTTACCTTTTTGTTTTTATGCTAGCCAAAGTTTGTCTTCCTTCATTTGTTTTGTTGTGTGTGTGGGTGTGTATGTGTGTGTGTGACTCAAATCAAGAATAATGGTCCCATTGCAGATCGTAGATATGTGTGTGTGTGGCAAACTCACATATGTGTTGTCTTTTTGATTTGTATGCAAAGTGTTAAGGTTCATGCTTTTGCAAAAGAAGAGTTCAATTTCAGTTTGATTCAGATGAAGGGGGGTAAAAGCAAAGGAAACGTAAAGAAAGAGAAATTGGCTTGTTTGTATTGCGAAGTTGAGTCTATTTGCAGTTGTACTAGTTGGCCATATCAATAAGCTCCCTTCTTTTTTTTTTTGTCAGCCAACTTCATTAGAGAAAAGAGAGTAAAGTTTTTGAAAGTTTAACTTGAAGTCATTCAATGAGCTCCAAGTGATTTGTGGTAACTATTTTTATTGGTAAGACGGCTTCTATGACAGAATGAAATTCTTTCTTAGTTTAAGACTAAGATTTAGCAATAATTTTAATAAAGTTCTAATAAACACAATTTTGAATAATAGAATTTAGTTTGCAAATGATTTGAGATTGTCTAATATTTATTAATTAGTTGAATAATATTATTCTCCATAATATTTGAATATTCAGCAGCATAAAATATTGCAACACATATATAAATAAATGTTGGTTTAATTGGATATTATTTAACATCCATTTGCTTATGCAGACAACTAATGCCTGGTTACGCATCCATATATAAATCGGCACTTAAAATGATTTATCAGTTGGAATGGCAAAATTCGCTTTTGCCAATCTCATTATTTTGGCATTTTGCTAACACATATGTTGTTTGGCCATGTTTGGTTGAGTTTATTTGATTTTTGTTGTGTATCTCGAAAAATGTGGTCCATTTATGGCCAAAAACGCATTCAACTGTGAGTGTCATGAGGCAAATGCAATTTGTGGAGCTGCAACATTGCAACAGTGGCAGCAACGGTAGCAGAAACAGCAGCAACAGTAAAAATTAGTGGCATCCTACTCGTATGGCAATACCTTGTTTGTGTCCACATATAGTTGATCAGGTTTAGTGTGTGTGTATGTGTGTGTGTGTGTGTGTGTGTGTGTTTGGCAGGTTTCATCATTGGACCTGCGTCACATGCATCAAACAAATTCGATAGCGTTGCTTTCGGGCCACTGGCCAGGTCTGCTGCCGCATAATAAGCGTAAACGTTGGCTAACAAGATTCATGCAACGCTTTTGTGCCCCCCAGGCAAACATGCAATGGCCATCAACGTGTCCTGTCCTGTCCTGTCCTATCCACTTTCAGTTCCACATATCCCTTGCTCAACTCCCACAATGACGACGCGACCGAATGCCAAATGGCGAACGGAGCGCGCTTAATGCAACTTTGTTGCTCGGGTTCCTGCCACTGCTGCTGCTGCTGCTGTTGCTGTTGCTGATGTTGTCAGCTTGGCTGGGGCAGCAGGCAGCGATTGAAAAATCCCACTTGGGCGTTTTTAATTGGATTTTAAAATACTTGTCCCATGCAGGCAGGCAGGCAGGCCATCGCAATGACCAAGCCATAACACGAGCATCAGCCTTACCTCTCTCTCTTTCCCTCTCTCTCTCTCCCTCTCTCTCTCTCTCTCTCACTCAGATGAATACTGAACTGACCAGAAAACCAACCAACCCAACAACATATCGACCAGCAGACGATGGTCAGCAGTCAGGGGCTCAACACGCTCGTTATCCTTGTTTCCTGATGCTGCTGCTGCTCCTGCTGCTGCTGCTGCTGTTGCTGCTGCTGCTACTGTTGCTGATGTTGTTGCTGCTGCTGATGTTTTTTGTTGCTGTTGTGCACAATTTGGTTACGTGTTTGACCTGCGGCGATTTTTCATTGCATGGCCGGTTTATTTTTTCGAGGGGAAGTCCATACGTTAATGGCATTGCGAAATTTGTATTGCAAATGTCACTAAGGGTCTTCTGGCCGTGCAATTCCTGCCATAAATATAATCACATGTGTTTTTGTTGTCGAAATCCCTCAAAGCCTCAGTGTGGTGCTCCCCTGTGAAAAATACCTCAAGAGAAGCATCTTACTTATATGATTTTATAGAGATAAAGATAGGTTAGCGTTCATTAGAGGAACACAGAAAAGATCGGTTTGTTTTTAATCAAATATAGTAATAGACAAAAATTAGATTTATGTAATAAAAATATTTAAACTGCACAATTTTAATATGCATTTTGGCCAAGCAGTATATAATTTCTTAAATGTTGTGATAATCTAGAGCCCAAGCCTTGACCAATAAGGCAATACATTATAGTAAAAAAATAAATTTACTTTTCCCCGTTTTCATTAATTGCTAAGACAATTTATTAAGGAAGTAATATTTGATAACCACAGTCATGAAATTCCACACTTAACTAATAATGTTTAACTAACTTAAAATTATGTTTACATAAACAAAATACTACAAAAAATGTGAAGTCATCTTGCAAACCAAATAAAAGCCAGATAAAATTTAGTTGCCAAGTAAGTCCGGGGCAAAGCTTGTAATTGGTCATTACAGCTCAGCAGAGTTTAATTTTAATGAGAGCCTGGAAGTCCAGCATTATCATTATCATTAGCATATTTGATTAAAAAGTGTCATTAGATGCGAGCTGGCTACTCAAAGTTGAAACAGTTGTCTGCATCATTTCACGCTTCAATGGAAGTTGCATAAGAAAACCTCTAGCTAAAAAACTTGTCGGAAATGCACACATTTTAATTTCAACTAATTGGAAAGTCAAGGAAAACCAGTACCAGAAAACAGCACTGCCTGAATAATCAGAGAATCATTTCAGTTTTCGTTGCAGCTGTAACTTGTCGACGATTAAGTGTTTAAAGCGTGGTGCACTTCGTTAGCTTTAAGGGTAAGTGTCCTGCGTAGTATGTCCTGCGTAGTATGTCCTGCAAGTGGGACCCAGTCCTTCGCGCCGCCTAATTGTGACAAGTGTCTGACGCAGCACTTGATTTGTATGTAAATTGAATTCAATGTCTTTACTTCAAAAGAAAAGTTGTATATTTGCCTGTCTGCATTACCTCTTTCGCTGACTAATTTACTTTTAATCATTATAATGACTTGAAGTTCTACAAATTAGCCTTAATGCGAGAGTTAGTGCGTCAGCAAAGACAAATGACGTCCGGCAAAGGTAAACAATCAGAAATGTCTATAAAAAGTCAAGTTAAATAATTGCAAGTCGTTCTTTAGCTGGTGCTGTTCATATTGAATGTTTAAGTACTTAAGCTGATGGCTAATCAATTCAAAAGCCAAAAACCTTTTAATGGTTGACCCTTGCTAACATTTTAGAGAAATTAATTGTAAGCTAACTATATATATCGAAAATTCCACGACTAATTGCAGCTGCTCTTAAAGACATTTAATTTCTTACTGAAAATACACAATTAAACAAGGTTTTTTAAGATTTTATAACTTAAAAATTCTACAGTCCCCTAAGCAAATATTTTTCTTGTTGCAAGTTATGACAAGAAAAATAAATTTCACATAAACAAAAGCGACCAAAAAACGAAAAGCAACAAAAAAATGTAAAAGAAAAGAAAAGAAAACAGCATCCCACACAAATTAGAAACAAAAGCAACAAAAAACGAATAAAAAAAAGTATACAAAATCAACTTTGATTTAAGTTTACAAAAATGCTTAGCAATTGCTTTGCTTTTTTAGCTTTTGTTGTCTTTGTGCTGTGCCTGGCATTCACAATTTTTGTATGTATATTTTTCACTCTGTTGATCTCTTTCTCTGCATCGCACTGTTGTGGATTAACAGGCAACAAAATATTTTTATTTTTTATTGTTTAGCAACGCTGATTTCCCACCCACCCTCGGCCATCTCCGCACCAGCTGCCAGCACCATACTGTGTGGGTCTGTCCAACTGTTGTCTGTTGTCTGTGTGGCGCAGGATTTTGTTGTCACTTCAACACACACACAAAACATAAAAAAAACAAAAAAAAAAGTGGCTGCGTAACAAAAATCCACTTGAATTTTGTACACTTTATTTTTTGTACATTTGCAACACGAAGGAAAATAAATATAAAAATCCTATGACTGTTTGCACGCGAAATTTGCGCTTGTCTGCCTTACGGCTTGTCAGCTCGCATGTTGCATGGTTTTAGGCAGGATTTGTTGCGCGCTCCAGCCCCAACACCAGCCCCAGCCACTGCCCCATCACCAGCCTCTGCCCCTGCCCTTGTCCCTTACTAGGTCATTGGCGACTACAAAAGGCAGCAGCAACAGCCGGAGCCGCAATTTAGATGCCGTTGCACGTTATTAGGCTGAAGGGTGCCGCTTGGAGATGAATATTTTGGTTTTGAGTTTATTTCTGATCCGGTTCCCTTTGCTTGAGGGTCTTAATTTTCCACATTGTTGCTGCCAAAAGCAGCAATAGTTTCGTAAAGGTTAAGCTGGAATTTTGAGACCAACTCGGAGAACCTTAATTAAATCGAAAGGGTTTGGGATTTTCCAAATTGTTTTACAAACTGTAAGCATTCTTCACTAATATGCAGCAAATATATATTTTTTAAATGCCACATGAATTTGTAATATGTACCAAACTATCAGCATATTATTTAAAAATTTAAATTCTTGGTCTGCGTACCTTTAAATCTTTTCGCATTCAATTAAACAGCATTTCATAAAACTCAAAGCCTCATTTACCGCGCACATTTTTCTGTTATTTTTCACGTTTTTTTTTTTGTACATTTTTGTGGTTATTGCCTGTGTATTAAATTAGCATAAATGATTTTTAATAATTATGCTCGCGAAGCACCGATGATGCGCCGTGGCTCTGGCTCTGGCTCTGGCCACGCCCATTTGGCAACGCCCCCAAGCAGCTGGCACACACAAATTACAAAATAATGAGCGCCAAGTGCAATGTATTTTTTGGTTTGAATTTTACATTCACCGCCCGGCCGACTATTATTTTTATATAATGGGCCCTGATGGGCGCTGAATGTTGGATACTTGGATACTTGGTTGCTGGGATGATGGGATGATGGGATGATGGGATGTTTGGATGATGATGATGATGGTGCTCCATTTTGGCTTTGGCATGGTAGAGCGCGCACCGAGCGATTCTTCTGCGATGGCAAAAATGTTTTTTAATTGCACTTAAAATTTTATTTAAATGCGTTGCACATATGTCGAAATGTGGCAATGATTTCAAATGGCTCTTGCCATTCTTCAAACACACTTACATTGCATAATAATCCAACTTTAGAGTTTTCACTCCACTTGACGCACATTTCAAATTGTTGCAATAATTAAAATATTTCAAAATTATTACATGAATATTGATATAAATATAACATTTATTTATTTATTTTTTTCAGGCTGCGCTTTCGTTAAATTCGGTTCTCAACAGGAGGCTCAATCAGCAATAACCAATTTACACGGAAGTCAAACAATGCCGGTAAGTGCTTTTAATTGATAAATACTTAATGAAATATATATATATATATATATAAGGGCCTGAAATGCCTGTACAAATCATCTTCTTAAGCACCCATGTCAGTTCAAGCAAATTAATAGCGCAGTTCGCATAGAAGCTTGTCATATAATACCCATATAATTCCAATTAAATCGACGTGTTTCCCTCGCAACAACAATTGAATTTGAATTGGAATTTCAGTTTGAGTTGGAAATTGAAGTTGACGTCGACGTCGATGTTGAATTTTGAAGTTGAAGTTGTCGGCTTGCTGTCTCACGCTGCTTTTGTATGTTGTTGGCAAGTTGTCCAACTCAAGGTGCTGCCTGTTTCCCATTCAAATGTTTATTGTTGTTGTTGTTGTTGTTGTTCTGTGGAAAGTACTTAGCAAACTTCATTTAAGCCTCAAGTGGCGAGGGGCCAACTTGGCACTGCACAGGTTTTCAAAATAAATACGAGCGAAAGTTAAATAGCGAGCGGAAATTATCGTAATTATTTTTATTATTATATTTAACTTGTGTGCCCCACATCAAGTGAAAATCAAAACCAGCACACTGTGCTCTAATTTTCTAAAAAAGAAATAGGAAACCCACAAAAAATATAAATCACAGCATCAAATTGTTTGACAAAAAACCGAGAAGCTGGCTGAAGATTTACTTCTTACATTCTTTGTGCAACGATTTTGTTCCGACGACTGACTTCATTATACAGACATTTTGTAAGAAAATACCATATAACTACATGTATATATTTAAATGTGAGAATATATGTGTGTGAATGTGCGTTCCTCCTCCTGCTGCTGTTGCCCTGGCCTCATCGCGGTTCGGGAATTATTTTTTCTTGTGCGAAAATAAATGAAATTTGCATGACACTTGAGTTATTTTGCACGTAAATTGCTTCTTTTGACAAACAACACAAGCAAATACACAAAACCAGCCAACAAGTGAAGGACAACGCCAACGCAGGAGGGGATGGGATGGGGGGATTAAAGCAAACTGATATGGTTGCCATTGTTGTATTTTTGGTGTTTACATCAGTGCAGCGAACGGTTCGTTTGCAAGTCAACTCTCTGTGCTAGTGCAGAGTGAGTGAGTACTGTTCGAGTATCCTAGCCGCTGATGCTCCTCCTCCTACTGCTCCACATCTCCTCTAGCTGGAAGTTCTCACTGCCTGCCTGCCTGCTTTATTTACCACTCAGATTGTTGTTGGCTCTACGAAAGGCGAAGGCGAATTTTACATTTTCGGTTTGTGTGCCTGTTTTTGTGTGTGTGTATATGTGTGTGTGTGTGTGTGTGTGTGTGTGTGTGTGTGTCTGTGTTTATGTGTTTGCAGTCGCGTTGCCCAACTCGTTGTCGCATTTAAATTCAAATTCAAATATTGTTGATGAAATTTGTTGCTTAATTTGCAATTTAGATGCGTTTTTAAACAAACGCCGCCCACCTCCCAAAACCACCACCCACCGCACTCTTGGCAAAATCATGTGTTTACTTAGGCGGAACTTCTTGACGATGCTGTTGTTGTTGTTGCTGCTGCTGATGATGATGATGATGATGATGATGATTGTGATGGCGCCGTTTGGTAATTACAGCTGCCTGACGCCATCGCCTCGCCCCGCCCCGCCTCGCTTGAGTACGGGGAATAGCAAAATCAATGCAACAAAGCCTCAGGACAAACACATTTTTTACAATAACACAACTTTCAGTTAACAGGCAGCTTTTTAAGCCAACAACAGATGGGGAGTTTCAGTCAATGCCATGGTTGGGTATAAACTTCAAAAACATAGCCGCAAGTGAGGCGCAACTACAACCCAAAACAAATAAAAACCGGATACAGGCGGCAATACTCAAACAGAAAAACCCAAATATAAATCCAAATCCAATCCAAATCAGGCAAACAGTTGGCCCCGGCTTAAGTCAATTTTCCATTTTTAACATGAATCGTCACATTTTACAGCTGATTGCAGCCAATGTTCAGAAAATCAAAGCACAGCCCGAGGTGTGCTCTTGTGTGTGTGTGTGTGTACTTGGGTGTGTGTGTGTGTTTGCTTTGAAAGTTTAAAACCATTGAAAGCCTTAAGTAGGACGCAATCCCACCTAAATATGTTTTCCTAATAAAATGCTAAATTTATGTGGACTTTCGGCTGTTTTTCAAACAAAGTGCTTTTGGCAACAACAACTGAAATTATGTTTTCTTTTGAATATAGTGCCATAAAATCAGAAATATATTCTAAGAGTTTTCTTATCTCATGGATTGTATTTATTTGTTTGTGCTTAACTGAACTTGGAATTTTCTAATGTGTGATTTTTTCTACTCCTAGTAATTTTGTTAACTTGTTGGCGCCTTTCAGGCTACTTTGTATCCTGCCTGTTCTCTCTAAGGATGCAGCACTTTTTTTTTTTTTGTTATAAATGAGTCACGCACTGTTGCAGAGCTATAATCAACTGCACTTCACTCTGAATGATGCCTAACAGAGGCAGCTAGCCGAGGGCTGTCAGCTCTGACCTGCCACGCCCTTCAGCCAGCCGACAACGCCCTGTACGATGCCCACGGGCCGTGCACCTTAATGTCAGAGCTAACAACGACAGCTGCAATTTTTCACTTGGGCAATTTTTAAGATGAGCAGCATCGGGAGCAGCGAGCACCGCCTTCAAAGATGGCTACGGCAAGTTTCCACCTAGCGAAGAAAAAAATAAATAAATGCGCAGAGGTTGGAGACCAAGAAAATGAGTAGAGCAATTTCTGTGTTTTCCTGTTTTTTTTTTTTTTGGTTTCTTTTTTTTAATTTTAAGAGCGCGTAATTTTTTTTTTTGCTGTGTTCCTTTTTTTTAAGTTGCCTGCGCATTAAGCATTTTAATGTCAGTTAGGCAGGGCGGCTGGGTGGATGATAGGAGCGGGGCGGTGCGGCTTCCAAGTTGGCAGTTGTAATTGCAATTTGGCATTACGACTCTGGCCAGGTAATTAGCGCAAAACGACGCGGCAGCTGTTGTATAAAAATTTTAGTAGCTTGCACAAAAGTAAGCTATACTTCTGCTTCTGCATATATTAATTATACACCGGGCCGGAGCCAAATTGCTAAGTGCAACAACAGCAGCAGCGGACGAGCAAAAAATTGATTGCCTACCTGCAGGCGTCAAAGTTGCCACAGCAACGTCAACAGCAGCAGCAGCGTTAGCAGCAGCAGCAGAAGCAGCCGGCAGACGAACCACAAGTTAATTTCAAGCTTAACAAAGTTTTTTTTTCGGGTCTTCCCTGCTCTTCACCCCTCACCCCACACATTTATCTCATCTCATCAGTGTGCTGCTCTGCACAGCTCTGCACTGCTCTCTGGCAGGACAGGCTTGGCTCCCTCATGTTGATGTACCACAAAAAGCTTTTAAAAAATTTTTGATTACGCCAAACCTTAAGCAGCTTATGGACGCCACGCCCCTGTTGCCCGGCCGTCCCTCCGGCCGGACATTTGAAACCAGCACTCATTAAAAAGGAATTTACAGTCCGTCTACTGCGACCAAAATCGCCTTTCCCACTCGGCTGTCCAGGCTGGACAGTTTCTATTTGGGACCCAGTCTAACATGGATTCGGTTTGCTATTAATCCTCTGGCACTCAACATGTTATAAGTCGCTTTTAGTGCGGTTTGCAAGCGTTTTCTAAACAGAAGCCTCACATAAAAAATATATATATATATATTCCAATCTTTGGCATAGTCGAATTTTACTTACTCTACAATGGAACTTTCCACAAACCGAAATTTATTTGAATTTTAAATTGCTGTTGAGCTAGTCAGTCTAATGTCAGTCTAATAAAATATTAATATTTATATTAAGTAATTATAGTTACTACTAATATTATACATAATATGATATGTATATATATACATATATAAGCAATATTTTTATTCATCTTTTGCGTGGTTTCATTTAAAAATCTACCTTAATTTAGAAGTTATTTAAAGCAGATCTAAAATTGAAATGTTCTAGATAAAAGAAAATTAATACTAAATACATATCATAGTCACAGCTTGTTGTAGTCGCATATACCCTGGCTTATTTTGCAGGGTATTAAAAAGTTTACAGTTGTAAACAATAATTTCGTATTCACTCAACACAACATTCGCTTTTTTCCACACATTTGCATAAGCCGCTAACGCGATTTTTTTTTTTGCGACCCGTAGGTGTGTGTGTGTGTGTGTAAGAGTGTTGTTGTATGCTGTGTGTAAATGCGGCTTAGAAGAGCAGGGCGATGGGCGTGGCTGGGCTGCTTGTTAATGAAAGCGCGCGCATGCATTAAAGCTGTTCTCCAAATGCTTTTGATTGGCGAAGCGCAAAAGCGCCCAGCAAAAGTGAAAATGGCCAACAGCAACAACGGCAAAGCAATTGAAGCAACTGGCTGACCAGGAATATGGAGTGAGCCAACTGCTGGTAAATACATAAATAAATATATATATTTTAAATTACAGTCAAAGTGATACAAAAACCCCGCATATTGGCAGCACAAGCCAAACGCCGAATAAATTAGGCAATTAGCATTTTTTCGCCCCTTTCCGTTCTTTGTATGTATTTTATTCCCTCTAACTCTAACTTTAACTCTAACTGGGCAATAATTGTTTGTTTTGCAAATGAGTTGACTTTTGCTTAGAAAATTTGCATTTGTCAGCTTTATGAAGAGTCAACCAACTAGCTGTTTACTTGAGTAACGCAGAAAAATAAAATAAAAAACAAAAGAGTCCTCAAATTACTCAAAGGTAAATTGTAGCAGCAAAGTGCACGGAAATGCGAGTCCACTCAAACATCAAAAGCAATGAAAAAGTTGTCCAGATTATTCCAAATTAATAAGCTCGAGTATGCGGAGACAGGCATAAGAGTTCGAGTAAAATGCCTAATTAGGCATCCATTTACAAAGCAACTAAAGCACAAAATAAAGCAAATATTATTCAAGACAACAAAGTGCTAAACAAATAACAAAAATCAGCATTTTTGGGTAAGACCTACGCTATAAAGAGAACTATAAAACATAACTTTGTTGAATTACCAATTCGGATGATAAATTTGCAATCAGTAGTACAAAATTCAATCTGAAAATAATTCACTTTCGACTAGAACACAAATGTAATAAAACTGTAGATTTTCTCATGCAAATTGCGTCATTCTCAAGCAGATCTTTAGCTCTTAAAGAGATTTAAAAGTATCTTTAACTCGCACATAAGTATGCTGTAAAAATCTTGAATGGGACTCAGGCACATACACACACACTCACACCCACACAACTAGCAACAACAATAACAGCAACGATAAAACGACAGAAGCCGAAAACACAATCAGGCTGCCAGGCAACAACAACAACAAAAACAACAAAAGCAAAAGCAACGCGATGCGAGTTTTTCTCCTGTTTTTCTATTGTTCGCAGCTGCTGCACATTAGAAATTCAACTTCGTCTACTTTTAGGCGCTGAGCAGCAACAACAAAACAACAACAACACATAGCAAACAATAACAACAGCAACAGCAACAGCAACCAAACAATGGCGTGTGAATTAAAATAGAAGAAAACTGAGTCCCGGCGTCTGCTGGTCGTCATCTTGCTGGCTTGCCAAGGTGCGACTCCTTGCCGAAATGAGTGTCGATGTGTTTGGCTCTGTGTGTGTGTTTGTGTGTGTGTGTGTGCGTGTGTGTGTGTGCTTGTGCTTGTGATCCGCTCAAGCGTTAAGCGAGGCATGCCCATTTCCCACCCACTTGCGCCATATTGGACGCCATTTTTGTCAAGTCACATTAAGCAATGCGTCTGCCTGACAAAAATTGAACGCTTTGCGAGACGAAATTGTTGTATAAATAAAAACATAATTGATGCGAGCTGAAAAACAAAAGCAACACAAACAGAAACTGTAACGCAACATTTCGCCGCTTGGCATATGCTGCGCACATTCAGCCATTGAGCCGCAAAGCAAAACTATGGAAAAAGCATGTTGATTAACCACAAGATACCCTGCAAAGTATTTGAATCCCATCGAATCATAAAGTAGTAAAAAAGCGCAAAAATTGTAAATGTGCCCCACTTTTATAATGCTCCTACTTAAATCTCAATTATGTTACTACCAAACTTGACGACAGATGTGACAGCATATAATACATTTCTTCTGCCTTTAACACACCCTTATCTTGTACGCTTTTGAGTACGGGGTATTAAAAAAAAAAAAAATAAACTTAATGCGCGCACAAAAATTTGTTTCTTTTGCATAATTTACGGTGCTGCCGCTGCTCGTTTCAGACACAGACTCCGGCTCAGATTCAGTTTCAGACTCTGCAGGGTAGAAATGACTGCGAAAACAGTTTTGAAAGCGCGCATCTCATTTTTATACGGATCGACATAGCGGACACTTCACGGCGAAGCATATTTACGTGGCGCCATGCGTTGGCATTGGCATTTTTCACTTCTTTTTTCCTTTAGCTGCTGCTTCTTTTATTGCCCTGCAAACGACGGCTCAGTCTCAATGTCAGTGGCTCCCTCTCTCCCTCCTATTGCTCTCCAACAAGCTGTGTTTGTTGTCAGCTTGGCAGATTTGCGTTTTTATTTTTTTTTTACACATGACGATGGGAAATTAATTTGAAATTTAAATGCGCGTTTTGGCAGCTGGCAAATGTCTTTGATGATTGCCGTGCAACATTCCGTTTGCGTTTTACGGCATGTGTTACACGTATTTGTATATTTGTATTTGTGTTTTCTTTCTGCATCTCTATTTATGTGGCATAATCAGCGCTTTGTGTCAACATTTTTCGATGCATTCTTTTAAAGTGTCGTCTGTAATTTTTTTTATAAAAAGCTGTCGGATATTTGCCATTATTCTTATACATATATACATATTCTTATATATATATATACACTCCACTTTTTTGAACTGATTATTTAATTATTAAATTCAGATGATATTGTTATAAGTCAAATTTATTTCCGTCCTGTAGGAAAATTTGACTTATAATGTCATTTCCTAAGTTATGCTGATGGGTTTGTATGCTACCGGTTCCTGTACCAGTAACAAAGTGTCGCCGCAATCGGTACTGGTAACAAATTGGGCTACACGATGTGAATACGCAAAGAGTTCTTTATGTACTCTTTGCGTATTCACATCGTGTAGCCCAATTTGTTACCAGTACCGATTGCGGCGACACTTTGTTACTGGTACAGGAACCGGTAGCATACAAACCCATCAGCATAACTTAGGAAATGACATTATAAGTTAAATTTTCCTACATTTGGTGACCCCGACGTGATCTGGAGCCGTCTTCATCAGAAAAAGAGATTGAAGGACGGACAAACAAGAGTATTGGGATCAGACAAGATTTCTTGAGCAAGAACTGCAGTCCATAAAAAAACTTGGTGACCCCGACTCTGTCTGGAGATTAGTTCATTTGGAGGACTAATCATAAAGTGGTCAACTGGCGACCAATCATTCATTTTACCAAGTGGTAAACAAATAGTCTATTTAGATTCATTTGGATCATAGACACGATTAGTTCATTTGGAGGACTAATCATAAAGTGGTCAACTGGCGACCAGTCATTCATTTTACCGAGTGGGTAAAGAAAGGAGATTAGTTCATTTGGAGGACTAATCATAAAGTGGTCAACTGGCGACCAATCATTCATTTTACCGAGTGGTAAACAAATAGTCTATTTAGATTCATTTGGATCATAGACACGATTAGTTCATTTGGAGGACTAATCATAAAGTGGTCAACTGGCGACCAGTCATTCATTTTACCGAGTGGGTAAAGAAAGGAGATTAGTTCATTTGGAGGACTAATCATAAAGTGGTCAACTGGCGACCAATCATTCATTTTACCGAGTGGTAAACAAATAGTCTATTTAGATTCATTTGGATCATAGACACGATTAGTTCATTTGGAGGACTAATCATAAAGTGGTCAACTGGCGACCAATCATTCATTTTACCGAGTGGGTAAAGAAAGGAGATTAGTTCATTTGGAGGACTAATCATAAAGTGGTCAACTGGCGACCAATCATTCATTTTACCGAGTGGTGAATATAAGAATTTGGTAAACTTGGCAACCATTTTCTCAAAAAAGGAAGGAGGTTCTTACATTTGGTATCAATAACACGAACAAAATGGACCTCATGAAGGACACCAGCAATTCAGCCAGTAGCTCTAAAAGGCAAAGCGATGTCATGTCCTCTGAGAATGAACCGGCGGAGAGGAAACCCGCCGTGGTTACAATTAAACGCACCGCAACCGAAGCCTTTGAAGTTGGTGATGAGATCATTAAGCTGGAACGCAGTGAGGAGATCACAGTAATTGATGAGCCGATAGAAGTGCAGGCCTTCGATAGCGAGACCAAATTGAATATACTTCCTTCTGATGATGTATCCTCGGATGCCCATCAGTTGACCAAGCGTGTCAAGACGGAGCTCTATGCGGAGGATGAGAATTCGTCGACGGTTATCGATTTGGGCGTGTCAACGCGCTACGATGATAGTTATGATGAGGCCAACTTTAAAGTAGATGGCAGTGTCAGGAAGAAGAAGAAGGACAAGAAGAAGCATAAGCACAACAAGGATAAGGACAAGGATCGGGAGCGAAAAGAGAAGGGAGATCGAAGGGACCCGCAAATCTCACGTCTGCAGACAAGGGATGCGGTCACGCCGGAAACTCTCAGCTCAGCGGACAGGACAGCCAGCCGTCCCAGCAACCCAAAACGGCAAGCATTGTCAAAGTTAAGACACGTCCCATTAATAACTTAAACTAAAGGCCCAATTTTTGTTGTCTACAACTAAAAAAAAAAAAAAAACTCTGTAAATGTTATTAATCATGCAGTTAGCTAACGTTACTTACATTTTCACAACTGAATTGTTTTGGCTGCTTAACGGATTCGTCGGTTATTTTGGGCATATGCTGCACTGACACGATATACAGTACATAAATCTTGTGGCATTTTAGAAGAAGTGGCGATGCTGGGGTAACAAGGGAAAACAGGCATTACCACCACTGAATCAGTGATGTTTAGCATATTAGACACATGCACAGAGGCCAATCTACTTCGTGCCACTCATCTCACACCCGCCAAAAGCCAAATCCCCCGCCCGATATTGATTTGGCAGCGTTGAGATTCTCGTTCAGCCTGCCATCAATTTCAATTTTGCTCCAGCGATGTGCAAATCTAAACAGCGCCTGCCACATACAATTTTCTAACATTGCCTGCAGACAGGTGCCTCCGATACCCACCCCTGTCTGCAACACCAGAAGCATGCCTAAAGCCACTTTTTCGGTAAACTAATTTTCTTGCTTCAATATCTTGACAGTGAAATTGGCACGACGCTGGCAAAACGCAATCAAACCAGCATACACACACCCACACACACCCACACACACCCACACACACACAAGGTGTGAGGCGTGCGTATGTGTGTGTATTGGTATATAAATAAGCAGAGTATACATTTTGGTGGTGATACCTGTGCTTGCTAACATTTTTGGCCCAACTGCTTGCTTATTGAAATCACGTTTCGTTTAAGCCAAAAACTGAACCACAGCACTGAGACGCCTCTTTCTCCGGCTCTTCAATGGTGCTTTAGTACTTTGCGGCACAAAACTGAGCTATAAATTTGCTGGTTTTAGTCACCGGAAATTTAAGCCAAGTCGCCAAGAAGTTGCTTATTAAAAACTTGTCGCACAACGCACAGACGAACAAAGTCGAAACGAATTTGTAGGGTGGAAAAGTGTCTTTTGCTTGAAATAAAAATCTCACATTTCCTACGCACATAAAAGGCACATCGTAATGGTGCATGCCGCTGGTCGTTGTTGGATGCGAATCATAAAAATTGCATGGCAGCTAAAACAGCGCTAAACTTCCGGCTTTTTGTGTGTGTGTAAGAAACTCGACAGTGCATCATTAAAAGTGGCATGACCAAGAGTCGCGTGTGCCAACCGAAAAAAAAAAAAAGTATGCAACATAAAAGTTGTTGCAGCTGCACTACAATTTGTCGCCTTCTACTTGGCACAAACAGCACGTTATAAACAATTTTAATAGACTTGCTTAAGGCCAAACATTTGCCAAAGCAGGCAGACCAAGTAACCAGGAGACTGCCCCATCCCTATCGACGAAGACATCTCCTGCCTTTGACAACATTGTCGACTGTTTGCCTCACCAGCTGCTGCTCATTGTCTTTTGCATATTATTTTTTTTTTTATAATTTTTTTTGTTGCTGCCAGCTGCTGCTGCTGCTGGCCGTTGTCTACGTGCTTCATGCTGCATGCGGCAAACTGCAAACTGCAAGTGGCGTCCAATGCGGCGGCTACTTAATTTAATGCACGTCTGTTTGCATAAACCCAAACCTTATTGAATCGACGGTGGCAGCATCATCAATGTATGGGCACGTTCCACTGCCTCCAGCAGTTGCAACAACAGCAGTAGCAATAGCAGCAGCAGCCAGGAGCAAATGATGAGCAAACTTCAATTCAGCTGCGGATGCAGACAACGTCTGAGAATAAACTTTAATGAGGCACACGAACTGGCCCGAAATTGAATGCTGACGTGATTTTGCTGCTGACAACCTTTTGCCAAAAAAAAAAGAAACTACTTTTGTGGTTGCCAGAAGAAAAACCATAGAAACAATCTGCCATTGTTTTTTTTTTGGAAGAGTCATTGATCGATAAAATATCGTATTTATTATAGAATTTTACTTATCATGGAAAATTAATATATATTTATCTCAATTGTATTGTAAGTATGTGGCAATAATTTTGGAGAAAAAAAAGTAATGTAGTTCAAATTCTTTTAATTTAAAAAGTGGCATTATTTAATTATGTTCAAGAATATCATTTTTTTTAGAATGTTAAATGTTTTGCTGGCAAGATATATTATCTAAACTATTAGAATTTATATCTTTAAAATGATCAGAATTATGTGACAAACAACTTCAAGTAAGAAACACGAATTTTTTCGATATCATTTCCGTTCTGAGTATAAACATTTTACTTATAGTTGAAGTTTCTGTCTGGTTTCTGTCCTGATTTAACTTCACTTTGCCAGGCCAACAAAAAAATGTTGTCAATTTTTGTTGTTTTTTTTTTTGTTTTTGGTATTTTGTTGCTTTTTTTCTTTTTGTGACCAAAGTTTTGCGGCGTTGTCTCTGCGCTGCTTGTCAAGTTCGTTGAGTTGTTTGTTTCTATTTCGGCTGCTGTTGCCGCTGTTGCATACCTTGAGGCGCTGTCAGCTGTGCCTGGCTTTTGTGGCATTGCTTTTAAGTTAATAGTGCTGCATATTTTGTGCCACTCCCGCAGGTATTTCGCATACTTTTAAAGCTGCCAACTATGCAGAGACAACAATCCGTTCTTTTTTTTTTTTTGGGTTTTCTGGCTTATTGTTGATGTTTTTGGCGGGGCTCGAAGGCTGCTTTAGATTTTTATCGCACAGCAAAACACTTCAACTTTAAGGGCCAGCCTTTTTCCGGTCTTCCGCCTGCTTCCACTGTGCTACCACACTTCATACCGACTCCCCCACGACCCCTCTTTTAGCCACGCTTACGTGCCAATGATGACAATTGGTTTTCTTTCGGGCCGCGCGCGGCTTCGATTTCGACTTGCGCTTTGCCTTTGGCCCGTTTCATTCTTTGGCTCGTTTTGAGTATTCTTTGGGTTTTTTTGTTTTTTTGTTTTGCACGTCGTCGTCATCGTTTTCGTTTGGTTTTTCGCCGCTTGTCTACAATTTCAATAAAATTTTATTAACGAATTCCGGCGACGGTCGGCAGCGATGACAAGGCAGCATTCGGCAGGACTTTTTTTCTTCGTCCATGCGAAATTTTTATACCTTCAGTTAGAATGCCGAATCGATATTATTATTACAATAACAACAGCGACGGCAACTGTAGCAATTGCCTGTCAGCATTGTACTTGTCGATTTTGCAGCTTACTTTGCTGGCATTGCATACTTTTAAGGCGCTTTGACAATTCTTTTTATCTGAGCCAGGACGACAACGACGACAACGACGACAACGACGACGAGGAGTAGCAGGACAACAACAACGAGGACGATGGCAAAGACGTGAACTAACAGGCAGAATGGGGACGCGGACGTTGCTTGTTTGTTTGTCATTTACGCCCTCCTTTCGATTCCCCCCCTGCTTTCCGAGCGGCAACATAGCTCCTTGTGGGCCAAGTTAAAAGCCCGCAGTTCAATTCTCAATGGCGCAGCAGAATTCTTTCTTTTCTAATGGCGGCATTTCCGTTTGGTAGTTGTCGCCAACGTCGCCGTTTTCAATTTTTGGTTGATTTTCTTTTCCCTCTCTTCATTTATTTTATTATTTTCTTTCTTTCTTTTTTTTTTTTTTGCTGCTCACCGAAAGTTGACATCAATTTTCGCTCAATTTTATTATTTTCATCTTCACACAGCACCCGCGCTCAAATCTATAATTGTATTTATGTCAACTTTTTAAATAGATGATGTGCTTAATGCTTCCCTCAATCTTCCTCACTCTTTCCCTCTCTCCCTCTCTTAGTCTCCCTCTCTCTCTCTCTCTCTCTAGGGATATTTGGCATTATAATAATGACTTTGCCATTGTGATAACGACTTACGGAAACGTTTGGGCATGTCATTAGCATTGGTCCTCCGACTAGAAATTTGTCCCGCAATGTTATTATTAATAGGGAGAAACACATCGAGCGAATTTATTGGGCGCCAGCGAGCAACTATGCAAAATAGCTGTGAAATTTATGTGCAAAGTTCTAAGTGCAGTATAAATTAAATGTGTGTGTGTGTGTGTGTATGTGCTGGCACAGCATAAAGACAAGGCATGACAGAGCCAACCCTTCGTATGAGTAATGTCTCCAACTTGAAGCTGCAAGTAGAAAAATAACTAAGTGGCAAAGAGTTAACATAAAAAAATATGAAAACGCTGCAACAAATCAAACACAAATGACAAAGTTTTGATAGTTGGATTAATCCTTAAAGCAAAGCCTAAAAACTATTCTACTTCTCTTTTGCTTAATGGTTTACTTTTCATTAATTCTTTGTTCAAGTGGCAAAACAATATGCAACAAATTGTACAACGTTTGTTTTTGGGGCAACCAAAGGGTATCTGACCACAGCCTTAATTTGCCAATATCAGATGCAATTAAAGTCTATGCCACTATCTTAGTAGAAAAGTTTTGCCAACCATTTTTGACTTTCAACTTGCTGGAAAACAAAATAAAAACAAAAACAACAAAAATAAAAATGAACAACAACAAAGCAGTCCCAAAACTATCAACTGTAATCAAGTTGCCTGGCCTAAAGCTTCAGCACACTAAAAGCAAAAGCTGCTAAAAAGCATTAGGGCGCTGCTGAGGCTGCTGCTGCTGCTGCTGCTGCTGCTGCAGGCAAAAGCAGAACAAAAAAAAAAAAAACTATAGTCGGAAGTCGGCAGACATTAGTGCCAAAAGTGCGTCACAAACAATATTTCCGTATCAGCAACAACAATAGCAGTGGAATGCGCTGGGCATAGCCTAGACACTTTTTAAGAGATTAAATTTTTGGGGGGCTCAATGTCTGCGCTCAAAAACTCTGCAGCAACACATTTACCGTAAGCACATCTACACACATGCACACACACACACACACATACCACATGAGCCGCTTGCAAAGTTTTGCCAAACAACAATGGCTGACAATGGCGAGGGGGGGGGGGGGGTTGCAAGTGTGGCTGAAAGGGTGAAACGTGGGGAGGGGGGGAGCTTAGGAGACTGCAACTAAAATAGCCAGCAGCATTTTTGCGTTTGCGTTGTTTAAACATGCGCAAAGTTCAGGGTTTGAACTTTTATCAAACATACGCCATGCCAAACCAGGCACAGCATACTTTTAGGGTTACAGCTATAGCAACAACAACAACAACAATATCCATCATGAAGAACAACAAGAACAAGTGGAACAACAAGCCGACTATGAGGAAAAGCGTCCATGTAAAGCAACTATCAGCGCCTGGGGCTCAGCTTGTTATTTCAGCTTGGCTCACTTCCTTGTTATGCTAGTGCGATGCATAGATACCAAAAAGGACATTAAGGAAATTACCAAAAAATTACTATTACCAGAGTATAAATTACCAAAAGGGTTAAGTTCAAGACAACGAAAAAATCATTTACTTGCACCACAAATCTTCAACAATTTCAAATTAAATTAAGTTGTTCTTCAATTTATTTTTCACAAACAACAAACAATTCACAAATGCTTAGTAATTATTAAAAAAAATAAAGTAAACAGTTTTCGGGACGATTTCAAAATAAACCAGCAGCGAAAAAAGCGATGAAATTTGTAAAGAGAACAAAACTGAAAATGAAAATTCAAATAATTTGCCGTTTTACGCATTTTTGCATGCCATAAATATTTCATGAGGCGCCAGCCACAAAAACTGACAGCTGTCAAAACGCGACTGTTTCCAAATGTAAAATGCTAGTGTATATATATATATAAAATTTAACAGCATGGCACAGAATTTGAGGGTGATGCGGGGGGGGGGGGGAGGAATAGCGGCTAATACTTATTTACTTATAATATAGCCCAGCTTTCAATTTTCATTTGCCAACTACAATGCGACAACAAACTTGATGACTGTCAAAAGTTATTGTTGTTGTTGTTATATGTTGTGACTGTTGTTGTTGTTGTTTGTCTTGGACTGTGTGACTGTGACTGACTGTGTATCCCAGGCGATTAGAGGCGGCGCCGCAAAGTATGCAACAAATAACAAAATTTTTAACACAAAATCTTTTAATCCCAATGAACTGTGGCTGTCCATTCGAGTGCCCCAAGTGTGCATCAAGTCGACTCGACTCTCGTGGACTTTGCCTCATGTTCAAAACAAACGTCGCAGGCATTTACTTAATCGACAAGGGATTAGCTTGCAACAGCTACCAGCTACAGAGGGATGGTCAGGGGGATGGATGGTCAGCCAGCATTTGGAGCGTTTGGAATGTTTTCATTTGTGTGCGTTGCTCCGCTGTGGGCTGGGCACTTTAAATTGAGAATTATTGTCGCAAACAAATGTTGTCTGGACGCACACAGAGTAAGTGGCACAAAGGCACAAACACTCGGACCACTCACTGATAAGGATATATTGTGTCTCACGCAGTTAGACAGCTTTAATCTCGGGTCTACTACGCCCCTGGATCTCTCGGATCTCTCTCACACAGTGTACGTGCTTTATTTTGTTTGCATTTTTAAGCCCAGCTTCGTTGCTCTCTGAATCCCCCCCCCCCTCGCCTGACCAAACCCCTGCTACATGTTCGCTTTGTGCTGCCTGCAGTTAGGCTACAAAAATCACGCAGCAGGCGTTCCAGCCAGGACGAAGGATGCGATGCCAGTGGTCGCATGCGCTTGCCAAGGATTAACGCTGATTGAAATTGCAAATGAAAATTTATTTTTACGGCGTACTCACCACGACCAGGACAAATGTTAGTTTAGCTCAGCTCAGGGACAAGCGGGGGGGTGTGAGCCGGGGCAACACCCCTCGGTCAAAGCGCATTGTATTAAAATTTAATTGAGTAACTGACATTTTATTTTTGTATAATTAAATTAAGCCTCGGCTTAGCGTTTGATTTTAATTTGTGCGACATTTGTCTGCTGCAAGCGCTGTCACAGCCATTGACTACTGTGCCCCAAACCTTACCGTGCCCCAAATCGAACCCACGCATTTCATTGGCGCTGGCAGCAGCTTCATTATTTTGCCATTAAATTTGTTTAAATAAATATTAATGAGGCTCTGGCAGTTGCCTGAAACTTGCCGCAGGATTAGTTGCAAAAATTATGTTAAGTTCTCATTTTTTATTTTTATTTGTATTTGTTGGTGTGTTTAAAGGCTAGGTGCAGACGTTGCCACATAGCTTAATGGCCCACCCATTTTGAGCCCAATTGCGCAGCTGTTTCCATGTTCTAGGCATTATTGGCCATCAATGGCTTACCAAACTGTTGGACCAGCTGTAAGAGAAGGAGATAGCAATTGTTTAGAGTGGGTGAATAACATGGAAATTAATTTGAATGGACGACAGCCCAAAAATATTTAAAATAAATACCAAAAAAAGCACTTCAATTTATGCTTACTTAAAACCATTCCAAAAATATAATATAAAAAATTCCTGGCACTCTTGAAACCGTCTAGAAACAGTTCAAGTTGCTCAGCTTTAAAGTGTAATTTTTATATTAATTAATTATTATAAAACAGTTTGCTGATTAAGTTGCTAATTCGTATATAGCAACGGCAAACTCATTAACTTATTGGACTGTTTAACCTATGGATAACATTACAAAACAATGTTGAGAATTTTTAGCTGGTTTGGTCCTCTTTTGCTAAGTAAATATTAGCCAGAGCGTAGCCCACTTTTTTTCATTTATTTCTCTTTTTTTGTTAATAATAAAAATTTCATTATTTTAACAAAGAGAGTTGGAAAAAAAATTATTAGCACACGCGAAGGGGAGCCCGACTTACAATGTTTTTAATTAAAAAATCCTTTGGTCAAGCAATTACGAGCCACATTAAAACAAACACTACGCACACACACACACACACACACACACACACACACACACACACACACACACACCAAACTAAGCACGGAGGGAGTCCACATTATTAACAGCAATATGTACGAGCGAGTATTAAATTATTATATTACAAGCAAGGGACTTTCATCTTGCGCGTTTTGGTCGGTCCGGGCTCTGACCTAAGTAAATATTAATAAAACATATTAATAAAACGGAAACTGGAACGCCGAACCCGATGGCTATTTGCATGTAATCCCCGTAATGCACATAAAAAAAAATACCGTTTGCAGACTCTATAGCAAGCTGGCCATCAATATGTATGCCAGCTTAAGACAATTTGAAATATTTGCATAGCTTTAAATGCGACTTAAGCTCAAGCCAGACATATGGTGGGTTGGGCAGGGGGATGGGAGGAAGGGCATACATATATCTCATGTGGCCATTATTTAAGTTGCCAGCAACCACACCTTTAAATGCCTTTCGCATTAATTTATGGCATACTTTTAGGCGCGCTGTCATTACAATTAAGCCAAGGCAAACACACACATTCAGAGGGGGTTAGGGTGGGGGGTGGCGGCACACCGTCCATTTAGCCGGCTTACTTAAAAATTACATAAATTTTGCTTTATTGTACGTCGTTGTAGGCAGCATGCATATAGGCCAAAACTCCTAAGCCTTAGATCAGATCTTTGGCTAAAAACCCCATACATAAAGTATGCAATTAAATTTTCACTTAAACGATTATCACATAAATCCAGAGGCCAAGCCAAACGTGTTTGCATTTAAATTAAAAGAGCCATTTTTCTTCGACACGGCGCAGCCCCACTCGTCTGTGTGTGTGTGTGTGTGTGAGTTTATGTTATGTTTGAGGTGTAGGGTGTGCTTTTAACCACAAAGAACCCGCCCACCTTATGATAACGCCATTACAGCAGCAAGAACACGTATGCTTCATGTGGCTGGCAGATATCTGCCTTGAACCGCAAACGCCTAGCACGTAGGCACACACACACACACACACACACACACAGAAGACCGTTGTATATATTTGCTTATGTTAATTGCCGTTGAATCCATTTCCATTAAGATGCAAGTCCTGCCACTGACGATAATTCCACACACCCACTCACACACTCGCTTACACAACAGCATAATTGCCAGGAAGGCAGCCAGGCAGACGCAGGCTGTGTAAGTGTAAGGGTAACCCCCCTCTGCACCCCCCTCTTTGGAAAGTATGCCTTGACCATGGCAACGTTAAGCTGCGTCCAATGCCTTCATCCCACTGTTGCTTTTCAATATGCACAGCAATATCCTTTGGTAAACACACACACACACACAAAGTCCTCTTCAAGAGGGAGAGCGAGCGCGCGAGCACTGGGCTAGTGTGCCTGGTCCACAGCCATTATATTATACAATAACACAAAAAAATATATAGAACCATAGCATACCAAGTTGGGTGCTAATACCATGCAGACTGCTGACCTCTCCTCCTACCTCTCTTCTCTCTCTTGGACTCGTTTTCCTCATGCTGCTGGAAGTGGTACGTGCTCTTACATATTAGTAAACTTCATAATTTTTAATTGATACATTAAATTTCGTACAAATATTAGCACAGTGGCACGAGTGCCACTTGCCAAGGCAGTTTAGAGTGGGTCGAGAAAGTGGGCGTGGTTTTTAGGGCTGTCGTCTTGAGTGACAGCTTAACGTTGTAAAGCTCAGTTTATTATGCATGGCAGGTCGTTACTGGGTTTGGCTGCGCCTTGGGATTATCAACAGGCCTCGTAAGCTTTTTTTTCTGTTCCATCATTTATTGGGGGCAAAACTCAAAAGTAGGCAACGTTCTGTTTGATCTCCTGTCAAATTTGTGGCAAACTTTTCGTTGAAATTCTAAGGACACTTTTCGCTTAAGACTTCGGTGTTTGCTTGTGCTGGGAATAGCGAATAGAGAGTACTTTGTATAGATTCTGATTGCTTATTTTATATGCAAGATAGCTTCATAATAGGCAGCACAAAATTTTGACATTATTTGAATATTATTATAGATTTTACTATTTGATTAAGCTAGGCAAAATATGCAAGAAAAAGAAATTATTTAATATAAAACAAAAATCGAATATAGAAAAACTTTTACTAATGTTCTAGTTTAAGCAAAGAATTAAGTAAATTAATTTATAATTTAACAATAAATATCAATTAATTATAAATCCAATTTAAAATTTATTTATACCATAGCAATTTTCAAATTTCTAGTTACTTTCTTTTGATTATATATTGGAGAGCTCTGTTTTGAATCCGCCCTCGAGAGTGTCACTAAAGTAGTCTTCAGTTTTGTGTAAATTTCATTTCGTTCACGCCACATCCAAAACTTTATAGAGAGATTATGCATTTTTTTTTTTTTTGTACCCGGCTTGGTATTCAATATGCTTATGATCCGGCCAAAAAGTAGTAGGTAACACTTTAGACATTTTGACTGTTTGCTTACATTTAGCCCGACTACAGGCAGGCACTCAGAAGTAATCTTTTTTGTTTGGCTTGTACAACAACTTCAGTTTTCCTCATTTTTTAACATTTTTGGTATTTTTGGGTTTTTTTTTTTGGTTTTTTGTTTTCGGCACTCAGGCAGCATCTGAAACGCTTGGCACTCAACCGCAAATGCATTTCAACATAAAGTTTTTAAACAAATATTTGCGCAACTTGGCTGGCACGAACGGAGTAGGCGTGAGGGCGTGGCAGCGACTACACGGTTGATTCTTTTTTGTTTTTAGCCTTCCATTTTTTTTTTTACTGTGCACCGGCATTCAAACAATGCGCAGCCAGGCGAACTGTGCAAAGGCTCCCAGGTCCAGGTCCAGGAGCAGCCAGCCGGTAGCCAGCCATAAAATGAGCAACGGTGCGCCACGCGGTATGCAACAGCTCCATCTTTTTGTGTTGCCTGTGTCTGTTGCTGTGCCTTTCATATTTACGCCCAGAAGCAGAAGCAGCAGCAGAAGCAGCAAGGCAAACAAATGGCACAAAAATGTATTTGCAACTGTTACGTTACGTGGAGTTTGCCTAGAGCCCAACTCACTCACCGGGGGCAGTGGCAGCGGCAGTTGCAACTCTATAAATGAATGTCCTTTTGATTTTGTTCAACGAGCCTAGCGAGTGACTCAATTCAGCGGCGCAGTTCCGGTTCGCCTTTTGTTTTAGCCATGGACATGCATTCGGTTTGAGCCAGTGTGTGGTGCACAGCCATAAAGGGGACTTCTTCTTCTTCTGCTTCTTGTCCTGGCGCCTTTTGTATATGCAATATGTATTTCCTGGACTTTGTGTGTTACTCTGTGAGTGTGTGTTAGTGTGTGTTCGTCTTGCAGTTGTGTGTGTGCTTGTTGTTGAGCTCGTCGTAGGAATGTTTTAATTTGTTTTCCTATCCGCTTCGCTTGATTCTTTTTTATTGCTTTGCCACAGGCTTCGTTTCGATTGTTTGTTGCCTGCCACTTGGTTTTCTTCACTGTTGTTGTCTAGTTGTTGTGGTTGTTGTTGTTGTTGTGTTTGTTGTTGTTTTGCTTTTGCATTCATGACACGACACACGCCCTCAAGTATGCTATGGTTTCCGCTTGCCATTTGATATTTGTCGCTTGGCTGACATAAAATATGAGCACATTTTTATTATTGTTTGCTATGATGATTAATTGAAGTGTCATAATATTGTAAGAATTTTCATTGCTTTCGACAAATACGCGACGAGTATGCAATGCAACCCATTCTTGCCCACTCTTTTTCACATCAAATCCATTTAATTAAAACATTTTACTCCAGCCCCTCCCCGCACCCACTAAGCCATCTATTATAATGTTTTTTTTTTTTCTATTTCTCTATTTGCAGGTAAGTTGATGTCGTCTGTGCAATAATAAACAGTAAACCGTAAGTCCTTTTGCCTAATGAACAAATCTACTTCAGCTAAGCCACAGTTTGGTTCGCTTTCGTTCTGCTATTCTGTGGTTGTCTTGTGTATTTAATTACAAAGCAACTATCTTTCAATTATTTACACCTGCTGCAACAACAACAACAACAACAAAAAAAACCAACAAGCAACAGACACGTGCCCCAGCTGTGAGAATCCGCCTCGCCATCTTTGTCTCTGCCTCTTTCGCTATTACCCACTTCCGCCTGTCTGTGCAAAGGATCTGACTGTGGCACTAGCTGCACTTCTTGGCCAGCCAAAAACAAAATATATATCCGCTCTTTACATTGATTGCCCTCGAAATTTTCGCGGAGCCGCTTACGAAACAGATAGATACTTCCCTGTCCCGGTCCCAAGTGAGGCAGCCACTTACATTCGCCCACTTGACGACCGCGCCCACTTTCGATAATTAATTGCAGGCATCAGTTGCAGCAGCGTGCTTGGGTCTGAGCTGCCTTGCGGCTTCTTCTTCTTCTTCTTCTTCTTCTTCTTCTTCTGAGCAATGAGGCATGCCATCAATTTGTCTCACTCTTGTGCCGCACAATTGTTTTGCCAGACAGCCAGACGAAGACCAACTGTGCACCAAAGCTGAAATCAAGCTAAAGTGAAGTGAAGCGAAGTAAAGTGCAATTACAAATGCAACTCAAGTGTTCGTCACAAAAAGAGAAACAGAGAAAAAAAAACATTTCGCCAGCGATTTACCTACAAAACTTAACCAAAACTGTTAACGACTGAAAAAATGAATTTTTAGTTGTCAGTTTTGCAAAAAACAATTGATTTATCTCTTTCAAGTGACGTAGAATGTAATAAAAAAAACTGACAAGTGAGCTCTGAATAGTAAAAATGAAGAAAATAATAAGGCCAAATTCGAATTCTCAGAGCAACTGATCATTTGTCATTCTTTACCACAAAAATTCGCAAGCAGTTTTAACCACAAAACAGATTTAAAATAAAGTGTAATTAATAATTCAATTCCATTTAAAGGGAAAACGCTAAGCAGCAGAGAATAGCACAAAGGACCAAATGCAATTTTCCTGTTAGCACCATGACAAAGTTGCTTTACCCCTGCCACACCCTCTTTCTGCCACAAACTATTGCACGGCATTTAGCGTGGTTTTTAAAAGCTGAAACGTGTTGAGGATAAGCAAACTAGTCAAAAAGTACTCACCCGCTTTTACTTTTTCTACACCTTGAAATTAAGTTGGAATTTCAAATTACCCACACACACACCAAGGTACACACACATACAAACTCTCAAGTGAGACACACAAAAACGTAGTCTACTTTTGTGCACTCGGAATTTAATTAAAAGAATTGTAAATGTTTTTCACTGTTGTCGCGCACTTTCTCTCTCTCCCCCTCTCTCTCTCTATCTCCCCCCTCTCTCTCTCTGTCTCTCTGTGTTGCGGCGAAGTCACACCGCTGGGTAATTAAAGTCAGTTGGAAGTTGCAACAGCAAAGAGTAAATAAATGCAACTTGCTCATGAGCTAATGCGCTCAATGTCCCCCCTTCCCGCTGCCATGCCCCGTCTGGCCCTAAAGAATGCACTGACTAATTGCGTTTTATGAATATTGCTCTTAGCGTGTGACGTTAATACAAAGATAAATGGCTAACAATGGCTGTTGCCAAGTGGCCAAATGTTGGCCCAGCTGTCTGATTCTTGTCTCAAAAGTCGCTGAAATTCCCAGCGAACACTGCATTAAATTAATGAAATACATTTTAGGGTGTGTGTGTGTACTTTAATAAAAATATATATGTATGTGTGTGTGTGAGTGCTAAGCAAGTTGTGAAACCCTTTTTTCCAATAAATGCCAAATTAATTAAAAAATACAGCGCAAAGGCAAACGCCGGGACCAAAAGTAAAGAAAACCAACTCAAGTAACCCAAAAAAAAAAAAAAAATTAAAACAAAAACTTGAGACACACAATGAGCAATTTTTTCTTATCTCTGCTGTCTTCTGTCTCCTCTTTATAACGTATCTATGTGTTTTTATTTTATTTAACTTTCTTTTTTTTTTTGTACTGTTTTTTTTTTTTGTTCTGTACGCGCGCCCAACTTAAAAGTGTTAATTAAAAATTGTTTCACAGTTTAGCTGCGAAAATGAAAATTGAAAAAGGGCCCGACCAAGGCAGACCTTCATATTTTTTTTTGCCCATTCTTGTTGCTTTTTTTTCATTAGCAGCTTCAATTTCAGGCAGAATCCAAGTGTATTTATCTTAGCCCCCGAAACTTGTAGCTGTAATTGTAACTGCACAGAGAGAATAGCGCTGGATACTTGGCCATATCACGGCACTAGCCTGGCCATGCTCCGTTGCCTCCTCTGTCACTAACCACTTACCTCCCGCCTCCCGCCTCTCGCCTCCTGCTTAAAGCAGCGATTTTGGCAGCCAACTTGCCCAGGCGTTTGTCTCTGTATCTTTTCCTTGCTCCTTTCTGGCTCTGCCAACCCAGCAATGCAGCTGCAATCGCCATGCAGCTTGTTAACCCAAGTCACCGTTCAATGTTGAGCTCTCCCACTCGCTGCGGAGCTCTTTGAGAGCTCTACGGTCTTCCTTGCAGCTTCTCTATCTGCATCTACGTAGTAATTGCACACACTTAAACCGCTTCGCTGGTCGTTTGATGGCCAGGCCAAGCAATTGTTAGACAATTAGCCTGCTTCTTCTAATTCCTCTTCCATTCTTCTTGCAACAGAAAAAAAAACTAGAAAACCAAAAAAAAATGGTGTGTCTGTTTGAAGAAAAAAATTAGAAGATAAAACAGATGATCTGCTTGGAATATACCATTAAATAAATATTTTTATAATAGTCCAATTCATAGTAAAAAGCCAGAGAAGATTTTGTGATATATTCTTTGACTGCTTTTTCTGCTCATGAGTTTTTTGTAACTCATCGCAAACATATTTGGCTCAGTTTCACTGCAAGTTGCTATTTGAGTTTCTCATTAAAGGGCTGAGCCCAAAAAAATAACTCAACTCCAGGCTGTGGCCATGGCTCTAGCTATAGTTGCCACCAGCTCCAACTGGAGGAGCAACTCTATGGCCAGAATGGGTTTTGTTTGATTTTCACTGGTGCGTGTTTTTAATTTTGCGCGTTTCGCTTGTTCTAATTGAAAGCCGCGTTGTGTGTACTTTGTGTGTGTTTGTGTGTGTGTTTGTGTGTGTGTCTGTCTTGTGTTTGTCTTAACATTTATACACCCTACTACCAACTGGCACAGAGTGTGTGCCTTGTGCACTTCCAATTTCCTCTCGCTGTTATACATACTTGTAGATAAATAATTTACTTTTTGCGCACTAAGGCACAAACAAACAAGGCTGAGTAAAGATGGCAGGAATGCGGGGAGTGGCTGGGCAGGGACAGGGACAGGGACAGGGACAGGCAACTAAATGCGACGATGTCGGCATATCTCACACAACAGCATAGCAAATATTTATAAGTATATATGTACACATATACATAACTGTACATGTACATATTTATATACTTGTAAATATATATGTTTGTTTATAATGTATAGCAAACGAAGAAGGCTAAGGAAAAAACATACACAAGAACAACAAAAACAACAAAAAATAAATAACATTTTTTACATGCTGTGTTGTTTGTTGATTTTGCGCCAAACCAAACTTTGCACATGAACCCTTTTTTGGGGCAACTGCCCCGCCCCCCAACCCTTCAGCGGAAGTGTTCGAGAGTTTGAATTTTGGTCCTGTGCCCCTTAGGGGACTTGCAACGCAGTTTTCTTAGCTAATTTAAAAAAGAATCAACTTTGCTTAGCCCTAAAAAATATGCTACGGAATTTTGCGCTGGCCGCTGAGATGCCCTTGAGCCGTGACCTTGTGGGCGTGGTCGTGGTCATGTTATTGCCCCCCTATAAACTATGCGACAGCCAAGTATGCAAATGTTGCAGGCCACATGCAACAACAAGAGACAAAAAAAAACAGTGCACGGCATAATTTATGGCGCTTTTGCATAGTTTTTTGTCAGCACTGACAATTTGGCACGTTGTAAAAGCGTGTGATTTGTCTTTGGCTGCAACTTTTGCGAGCATACAAAAACGTAGGTTGCAGCGGGGTCGAAGGGGGACAGAGACAGAGGCAGCAGGCAATGCCTGCGGTTGTTTTTGTCTGGCAAATGTCAACAACAGACGACGTCCAGGCTGAGGCTCAGAGGCCCAGGCTCCCAAAAACGCCTGTCGCAATTTTGACGAAATAGACAAATTTGCGTTTTGCTGCAACAAAACGCCCCATAACATCAGCAGGACCAAGAGTCCATGTCCTGGAAACGGCACATGCATTTCCCTGCAATAAATCATATGCAGAGAGAGACACAGCAACAACAACAACAATAACAACGGCAACAACAATAACAACCAGCAACAACCATCAACGCTTTTACACACACACACACACAAGCAAAAAACAATGTTGTGGCGAAAAAAATAAAAATAGCTTTTCTGTTGTTTCGCCTGCTCAGTTATCCCTTACCATTTTACTTGTCTGGTATTTTTTTTTTCTCCCTTTTTTGTTGCCACATGCCTGACAAATACATAAATTTGCCAAAAATGTCGCCGCCTTTCAAAAAATTTGAGCTGGCAATTGGAATTCAGCGTTCTCCTCCACATACAATTTTCACCTTAACTCAGAAAGTTTAACAGCAAAAAAAAAAAAATAAAAAAAAAATATGGCTCCAGCGTTGCGTGTTGGTCATAAATCATATGAAAAAGGCGTTAAATTTTTCTTACTCCAATACGTTTTACCTTGGCGGTGCTCATCAATTTTCTATGATTTAATCTACATGAAACATTTGTGTAGTTTCGCTCTAAGTGAAAGTGTTTGCAATTGCGAGATTTATATGAACTCTAAATATTATTATTCCATATATTTTGTCTATTTTTATATATATGTGGCATATGCAGGCACTAAAATCATTTCCTGTTTCTGTTTCTGAGTCATCAGTTATGCCTTTATCGGATTAAGTATTATAATTCTGATTTATTTTAAAGCAAATGCGAATATTTTTTTGTTGCACAATCGGATCGGATTGAAAACATAAATCATGCACGGAAACAGTAAACCCCCTATTTGCTTGCTTGTAGCACATTTCTCGGGTCACTGAATGCATTTTCATTGAGTGCACTTTGCTTGCAACATGCTGCCAAGTATCGCAGTTCATGTTTGGTGTTGTTTATCTACACGTTATCTACTAAGTAGTCATGCAACGAATGTTGCAGCATTTGGCTGCAAGCATTTCTTTTACTGGCAGCACCATTCCTCATGCTTGCGTTAAATTAAGCAAAAAAAAAAAAAAAAAAATATAAGCAAAATGAATAATTTTTTGTGTCGTTCGTTCCACAACAGCAACAACAAGAAGAGAAACAGCAGCAGCAGTAAAAAAACTGCTGATACATAATTCACATGGCAAAACAGCATGAAATGTTTTGCATGGCCGCCGCCCAAGCCGCGTTCGGTGGGCGTGGCTAGAAGCTTGGTGGAGCATTGTAGTCGTCGGCAGACGACAACAAAGTGGAAGCCATTAAATTTCATGCAAGCAACTAGTACAAAAAAAAACACAAACACACACACACACAGAAAATAAGCAACATATCTGCCACGCCCACGCGCTTGCACCAAACAAAATGAGTTTGCACTTTGTTATGCAAAAAACGCAGCGCCAACAGCGAACAGTGAATAGATGGAGCGAAGGGCTGCACAGCTACACACCTGCAATGTTGCACCTTAAGGAATGTCTGGCAGGGAAATAAGAAATATGAAGGGGCATGGCCATGGTAAAGAAATAAGCTGGGAGGCATAAGAAATGATGGTGAGACAGCAACAACAGCAGCGGCAGACGAAAACTTTGCATGTTTTTCATATTTATCCTGGCAGAAGAGTCAGCGCATTCCAGACATAAACAGAGCGACAGCAACGGAATCCTCCACTGTCCTATCTACAACCTGTCATCCGCTATACTATACTATTATATGCTATGCTGTGCTGTCCTGCGCCTCCATCTCGGCCAGGCCAGGCAAAGGGTTAAAGGATGCGTGTGTGTGCAAATTATTTAGAGGCCAGAGTGTCAGAATGCCAGCTACCTGGCTACAGTCGTGTCCTGAAATATTTGTGCTGCCTTATTTATGGCACGCACACCAACTCACATACAATGGCATGTGTATGTGTGTGAGTGTGTGTGTGTGTATCTGTCAGGTGTCAGTGGCGGAAGTTATGAAAATACTTTGTAAACATTTCCTATTTCTATTAGCGCCGCAGCATACTAAAATCCCAGCAATCCCCACACCCGTTTTAATTCCTGTGCACCATTTGCAACAATGTGCAATGTGGCCTTCAAAAACTATGCAACATTGTTTGTCAGACAGCAAACGTGAAACTTTCTGGGGCCATAAGTGTTTTGCACACAACCCTAAAAAAAAAATAGTATCTTACGAATGTGGCCCTAAAAAGCGTATCTTTTACCTTATCGACGCCGCGCGTTCAACCCGCGGCAATATGGATGGCCATAAATTATATTTTTTGAACTCTCAAAGTCTCAAAGTAAGGCGAAAACAACGAAAAAAACTTTTTGGCAGTTATTACCAAGTGTTTTGTCGTCGTAGTCTACTGAGTCTCTCGAGTACCTTTCGCAATACCTTTCTCTCTCTCTCTCTCTTTCTCTCTCTCTCTTCCCCCTCTCACTCACTGCTGTACTGAACTACACAACATATCAGTAAACATTTTTGCGACTTTACAACGAGTTTGCAGCGCACCTGAAACAAAAGTTGTGAACTTTAGCTGCGTTTTTTCAATGTGCTTCGCTGCTGTTTATTTTTTTTTGTTTGCTACCTCTTTAATTATTTTGTGATAAATGATGACATTTGAGTGGGCAAAAAAACAAAAAGCTGCAAAGCATTTAGGGGATTTTGCTAGACATTGTCTGCACACTTCATTAGCACCTGGTGTGGCTGTGAGTGCGACTTACAAACTTGAGCTGCTACACAAAGAAGTAGTTCTACAATTCGCCCAGGACAGCCCAAGAATCCTTAAGCTTGACAGGCCGAACATGAAAATATTAGTACATGTCGCCAGCAAACAACAGCTGACAATGACAAGGCAATAGCAGAAGAAGCAACAGCAGCAGCAGCAACAGCAGCATCAGCAAACAGCCAGGGCGAAAACAATAGCCCAAGTTTTGGAGATGCCAACTCCTCCCAGAAATACCTAAAAAGCGCTTTAAACTGGTAACAGGCTCAACGAGCGTCTTGGCCAAACAAAGGCGCTTGTCCAAGCCACAAGACTTGGACGCTGTCCCCCTTTGCATTGATGATTGATGACGGCATGTGACACTAATGGTGATTGTTGCTATTTTATCACACACACACACACACACACACACACACACAATGTCTGAGGCTAGTGCAGCACCTGAGCGCAGTTTGTTCGCATACATTTTTAATAAATATTGTGTGCCTCCCACTCCGTTGCGATTGGGTTGGGTTTTGGTTCTGTTACGGTTTAATTTTACATTTTAATAGGGTTTTATGAGCGCGCCTAAAACTATGCAGCATGATTTATGATGTGCCAAGACATAACCCCGAACAATTACTCAAATTTCATATTCTGCGCAACGGCCAAATCAACAGGAGCAGCAGTAGGAGAAGGAGAAGGAGAAGGAGCAGCAGTTGGAGTTGGAGTTGGAATAGGAGCAGGGACAGGGGGCGTTACAGAAGGCTGTGTTTTCAGCTAGATTAAATATTTGCTAGGTGCGTCCCTTTGGGCATTTGATTAATGTACCAAATAGCGCCAAAGTGGTTTCAAGTTGTTCACTCAAGCAACACTAAAATTATTGCATAGCATGCTCGAGCAAGCGAATAAAACAGAAGCTTTGCAAAAATCATTGTTTTACTATGTCTTTCAATCTATCAATTTTAGAAAAAAATAAATACAGTTAAGGATTTATTGTTTACTGTGTTTTTTCTACTTAGTCAAGCAAAGCTTTAAATTCGGAATGCTTTTTAAATAAAATACCAAATTAAATTTGAACTTAATTGTCAACCAAATATATCATATATGATTGCACAGCGATAAAATGATTGTTAATTAACTTATTGTGAGGCATTTTTCTCTATTGTTGCCAGCTGAGTGAACTTTGAAAATTCCAATAAGTACAGTAAATACATATGTATTAAATACACGCAACAATCGGAAATTATATTTATACATTAGCAACTGAAAACAACAAATGCATTTAATGTAATTTGACATTTATTTATGCATTTTCATTAAAACAAATAATCACGAAATTATAATAATAATGGGAATGACAACGAAATGATTTTCAACAGCAATGCAAATTCTGCACACACCATGTAAAACTGATGAGTCGTTCATTTAATCATTCTGTAATGCATTTATTTTTTTTTTATTATTATTATTATTATTATTACATTTGGTTTATTTTGCATTATATAATTACCAAACTGTTTATTTGAAAGAACGGAAGTGCTATCCTAATAATATTCATACTCGAAGCTATTGAATTATTTATATTTGCGACTGATCCAATAAAAATTTAAAAATACATTTGTACACATATTTGTACAACGGGAAATTTTTATGTTTTTAGTCTCTCTTAAATACATCTCGATTTGTTGCTTGCGGCCATTGTATTTTAATTAAAAATCAAAAATAATTAGCTATTTGTTTAATTACATGAAAATCATTTGTGCCATTAATATTTATTCGAAATATGTATATTGAGTTTTATCTGTAAACTCACCCTCACATTGCAATGGATTTGCATTATTTATTTACATTTCAAACATGTGTCAACATGCCCACTGGCCAAAATGCATTCAAATATACTTACATAAATGAGAGCTCGCACAAATTACATTGAAAATGACAGATATAAATACTTGCGTGTCCATAGATATACAGAATACATATATATATATTCGCGGCAGCCAATAAATGCATATTTTATTACAAAATTAATTAACATGAAATATAAGTAAAGCAAAGGCTATGAAAATACAAACAACAAAAAAATAATATATATATTTATATATATATATATATATATATATAATTAGCTTTTTTAATAAAATTTAAACTGCTGCAAAGCATTAAGATATTAAAGACAAATAGATTGGATTTTCATTTTGCTTTCATAATTATAATTCTATTAAAAACAAACAAAATATTAAATATTCAGTTTATCATTAAAGTAGTTGGTTTTCATTAAATTATATATTAGAACTCTTAGGTTGCAGAAAACAAAAATTAATAAAGTATTTATTACTTAAATAAAAACCTTCTATAAAATACTGAAAAACCAAAGTTTTTATTTATATGTAATACAGTTTTCACGAAAGGATACTTCCACCTATGACTAAAAATGGAAGTTTATTGCTCCAAATTGGTCGCATATAAATTTACTTGATTTAATTAATCCATGTCTCTATCGTATGTCTATCAATGGTCAGAGCTTGCCTGGGCCAAATGTGCTTCAATCAATTTTAATTTAATTAATTTTCTCAAACAACCCTCTCGAAACAAGGCAGCACAGCAAACACACACAAAAACACACACATACACACACAAATAAACACGAAACCACACACCTACAATGAAATGCTTGAGCATCGAAAGTTTTTCCAGTAATTTGTGCCACAGCACGCACTTAAACCGAAATGAGTTAATATTTGGACTAGCATGTAAGTTGATGCTCCGTTCATTCCCCTCATACCTCCTGAAACTCACAACTCCCACATCCGCAACTTAACCAAGTTGTATGCCTCGGGCAAATATCACTTACTTATGTTTAGTTGTTGCTAATAACTTTTGCAGGCCGAGAGCTGTGGCGCCTGCTGTTAATGACACAACCGCAAACAAAGTGCACACACACACACACAAACACAGAGAAAAGCTTATGGAGACATAGTGATCGAGCAGGAGGAACTGCTGGTGGGTGGTGTGGTGGTGGGTTTGTTGTGTAATGGCAAAGCTCATTAGCTTTGCACGCAAACAAGTTTTAAAGCATGCATTTAGGCGCGCTGTGGTTTGACAGCCACTGGCATACACATATGGAAAGCGCTACACTTTGCAGCCTGCAGCCTCCTTCTGTGTGTGTGCATGTTGACAGAACAATTAAAGGCATTTAAAATAAAGCATTGCCTGGCTGGCAATAGGCGAACTACCAGCCTACAGCTCACAAGCCTGCCAGCCACATGCGTTCTGCGGCCTCTGCGGCCTCAGCAAATGCATTAATTGTATAAGCGTGTGTAAGTGTGGTCGGTTGTGTGTGTGTGCGTGTGTGCGTGTTTGCATATATGTATGTCTCACTAATTACCATGTCTTTAGCTTTCGCATGGCTTATGCCATTGGCGCTCACAGTTCTTGACGTTGCAGCAGTTAACGCCTTTTGTGTTAGGCATTATTGCTGGATCATTGAGCTAAAACATTCAAACCACAGTAGTTGAAAATGATTTACAAAGAAAATCTACTGTAATAGTTAGAAAATACACATAATTACTTAAATAAATGTATATCATAGATTTAACTTATATCAAACATTTAATTCTCAAACACAATGATCACCCACATTGCACATCTTCACATCTTCATCTACTCTTTAATCTTGCAAGTGTATCCGGAGTTCTGCATATAATTTTCTTGATTTATAACTATGGCTAATGCCATAACCAAATGTTGAACAGCCATAATTATGGCCTGTCGGTTACCACTCCCCCCCGCAAACACAACCATGACACCAAAACTGAAATTGACCGCAAGGCGTTTGACATTTGTGATTTAAACTAGTTGGATGCATTAAATGTCAGTATAGCTCGCCTGACAAACAACAAATTTCACTTCAAACAAAAGACAAATTGCTACAGGGGCCAAGAGTAATTCTTATACCACTCGCAAGTACAGTAGTCTCTGTGCTGGTGCTTATCAGGCGCCGACAATCTAACGTCCTGCGAGTCCCTCTTGGCTCTGCGCGTCGAGTGTTTGCCAAAGGAGCAGGCGGCAGGCAGTCAAGGAGCTGTTACAAAAAAAAGTTAGCAGGTTGTAGAATTCAGCTGGCTGGTTGCTGACTGCTAAATTGCAAACACATGCTGCACACAAAGGACGCAAGGACGTAATGGACAAACGCCAGCGACAATGGCCAAGTTAAATCAGGCGTGAAATCAAGCAGGTGTTTCAATTTTTACCAAATTGACTTGACTTTACCTGGAGCTAGTACCACAAAAAAAAAACCTGATTGTCTCCAGACTCGCCTTTGTCAGTTGTTGTCTGATAAATCACTTTTGCTGTTGTTGTTGTTGTTGTTCTTTCAATTGTTGTTTGGCTGTCAGCTCGTCTCATTAAAACGTTTATTATGCATTGCATTTCTGAATATAAAACCAAATTAAAACTTATTTATGCAATGCCTCGCCCAATATATGATAAAATAATCATTATTGTTATTGCCATTGTGTGGCATATAATTTTTCATATTTACTCCCTGACAACACGAATCAAAATCAAATAAAAACATAAATATCGACATGAGCAGAGGTAAAATTAATTATATATATATATATATATATAAATGCATATAATAAAGATATGCAAAATAATAATAATAACAGTAGTCTGATTGTATATGTTGGTCCACGCATTGATTTCGATTACCAATGAATCTGCGATTATAATTAATTTATTTATAAAAAAATTAAACTACATTTTTTGAGCATAGGCATTGTTATGCAACTGAATAAATTCAGAGGCTTAATGTGTGTTTTTTTTAATAATTATTGGAAAACAATTTTAAAGTTGAAAATTTAAGAAGCTTAGCTAAAAGTTTAATTTATTCTAATTTATATATATTTTTTGTGCAATTGTTTAATGTAAGTTGGCCGAAAATGCATATCGAATGTTCACTATTTAAAAACCCAATTAAAACCAAAGAGATTTAAGCTGAAAATATATACAAAAAAAAAAGAATGAACACCTCGTATATATATATATGTGGCACGAACACGTCTGCCTATTTGCGCCGCTGCATGCCTCAGTTGTGGAGTAATTCTTTTTTATTTTTTTGTATATTATATGTCAAGCATAAATTGGCATTTCAACTGGATTTGCATGTTAATTAAAATGCTGCACGCACGGACAGTTGAAAACAAATGCGGAGACAAGAGCATTAAAGCACCCAATAACTAGCCGACTAGTGTGCGAATATATATATATATATATTTATATATATATATACAGCATATATACAACGGATATGCGAGTAATGCAGTCTGGTACTACAACGCTTAACAGCTGACCGAACATTGTAAGCCTTTAGTGGCGCCTGTTGTCCTGGTTCTCCCGGTTGTCCTGACTGCTCTTGTTCTTGTTGCCTTGACCAGATCGATGTCAGACCAAGACCTGGCACAGCCAGGCACTTTACTCACTACTCAATACTTGACGCGGCTGGGCGCATTTCATTTCGAACTCTATTTGCTTAAGTGTTCGCCGAGAAGCATAAAAATGGAGACGAAGCTTACTTCTCGAGCAACAACAATCAACTTGATGGCTTGTGGCAGCAGAGGAGGAGCGGCAGCAGGAGAGAGAGCTCAATGCGACCCGACCAACGACCTACACTTGACTTAACCAGCATTGTCGATTGCATTGCTGCTGGGCGCGTGATGGGAGGGGGTAGGTGGTGGGTGTTGGGTGGAGTTCTGGGAAACGCCCACACAAACTGCATGCCGTCGTCGTCAACGCCTACGCTCCTTTTTGGAGGGCGAGACTTTAATGATGATTTGCTTGGCGCTTAAGTCGTTTAAACTGCGACCCGATGACGTCGTTGCACAAGACTGACGAGTGCCTTTTTTGTGTCTGACTAGAAGACGGCAGGCGGAGTTTGCTTTTTTATTGCTTCAGCTGCTTCGGCCTGCCTTCCCGCCTGCCCGCCTACCCGCCTGTTCGACTAGACTGGAGTGACTGCGTCTGCAGCTGCTTCTTTCATGTGCATTATGAAGCACTCGTCTTCAGCTGCTTTTGCTGCTTCGCTGTGCTCGTCGCTCTCTTGAGCTGCTTTAAGCACTTGACTTTGCCTCGAGTGCAACCCATGGAAACAATCCTCCAGCGCCCCATGCCACTGCAACCAAACGCCATGTTGGCTTAAAGATTTTTCGCCACTGATGGAATTATTACAAGTGCCACCACGGACGAGTGACGTGCATAGTCGTAAAGTTCAATATTTTTATAGCATACTTTTGCGCATTTCGAAAATAACACAGCTGCCTAAAAGCAGGCAACTGCCAATTGCTTGCCAACAAATATAAATGTTCTTTGAAAAAATTCTTCATTTAAAACTGTATTTTAACAGCATTTAAAATATTTGCTATGTGAAATATTGTGATTGCTTTCGAATAATTGAAAGCTCAACCGCCGCAACATCATACACAAATAAATTTAAATACATAAATCTAAATATTTTTTATCTAAAAAAACATATATAAATTCTCGAAATTCCCCACATAATTTCTAAACACGTGCAACGCAACTAATTCCAATAAAGCCCGAAACCTTTTTTTGTAACCCAACTCTAGATAATTTGTTGCATTTGTTTAATTTATGTCGCGGCAACATTTTATAATTTATTATAAACAGCAGCCGTCTGGGCGGCCTGTCAGCGATTGTTTGGTTACGCCTCCAGCGCCCATGCCAGCAAAATGCCCATTTAATTGACATATTTAAAATATTAAATTGCATCCGTGTGCTGAAATTGGTTTGGCCGTTAGGCATTTCCTATATTTGTAATTTTTTTTATTTTTTTTTTTTTTTTTTTTTAGCTTCAGCTCCAGCGATGTTTTGTATGCAATTATTAATTTTTAATCAAGTAAATAGCTGTGCACACACAAACGCCCAAACACAAACAAACCTGTACGCAGACATGCTAACACACACACACACATGGCCACTCACACAAGTGTCGACAACACTCCAACCGCAGTGTGCGTGATTTCCGCTTTGCGTTGCACAAAGCCAATGACAAAAAACGATAGAAAAAATTGCCAAAGCCAATTGAAAATTAGGCAATACAGACTCTCTTAATCCCCTATACTCCTTACCTATTATAGTAGTCGAAACTATTGTAGCAGTCAAAGAAATATAAATTTGCTTAAAAGCTTTTTTATTTGCTCCCTTATAGAATTATTAAATAATGTTTATCCAATAAATTTCATGTGAACATGTTTAGAACTTTAACAATTGCCCCCGCTGGGCCTACTGATGTCATTAATTAAATATCACTTTAAAGTATCAAAACATACATTTACACGCTGAGGCTAACTAAACCATGTTGTTTATTTTATTATTTTTTTTTTTTGGCATGTGCAAATTTATTATCAGTGACAGGGCAGACAAACAGTGGCCGGGCTGTGGGACAGGACTTGCTGACACGCTGACAAAAATTAATAATAAACTAAAAACCACAGGATATTTACACTGCACTCGATGGCCGGCTCTGACACGTATGTGTGCACCATTTGTGTGTGTGTGTTTGTGTGTATGTATGTCTGTTTTGGCATTGCATTTCTGCTTTCGGGCATATTGTAAATTAGTTTGTCTACTCGCAGCTGTGATTTCTGATTTCTATTTTTTTTTTTGACAAAATTAGTTGGCTGTTTATCGCGGAGTATTCGAATTTGTTTGTTCTTGCGTAAAATGCGCTGATTTGTGTTGCATAATTTTGTGAACGCACGTTTGTATATATATATATATATAACGGTTTTTCGTTGATGCCCCCAAAGGTAAACACACACACATAATCGCAAACAGAACTCTTTGATCCATTATGGAAGATTCATGTCAAGCCGCAGGCAATCACAAAAGTGCTTTAAAATTTAATATTTACATTTCAAGTTCAACTTGTACTTTTCCATATTATCCAGAGCTGTGCTAGCTACAAAGTGCTTTTCTGATTAGACGTAGTGCTTGTGGCTTCGATATAACCAACTGAAATATTTAAAAATAATTGAAAAATGTATTCTGAGTTCTTAGTGTTCATCTTGTATATGTCAAAAAGGAACTGCAACGATTTCACACGATTTTTGCAAAGCTGACACAAATTCCATTTTGAATTTTCTAAAAGTCTGCTTTAATTTGCAAAATGCTCCAATTGCTTAAAGTTGTGCTTGCAAATTTGGATATGCTTCATTGCCTGCCAAAAGGTACATAATGTTCAAATCGATGTGTGAGTGTGTGTGGGAGTGTGTGTGTGAGTGTGTGTGCTTGCGTGTGTCTGATTTGGCCTTAACCGTTCCCTCTCGAACTCTATCCCTTTATTTCTTGAGCATTCCCTGCCATATAAATGCTTGCTTTGTCATTCGTTCCGAGTCATTTCATTTTCACTTTGTTGTTGCCTCAGTTACAAGCCCCCTGCAACGCCATTTGCTGCCACTGCCGCTGCTGCTGCTGCTGCTCCTTCTGCCTCTGCTGCCATAGTTCCAGCTCACTAGTTACCCATGGCACTGCCTTAAAATGACAAACAACATTTGGCAGTTCCCTTTGCTCCTTTGCAAAACCTGCCCAACTTCTTGAAAGCGAAAAATGCTTTTCGAAAGAGACAGAGACAGGGAGAGAGAGGGACGGAGAGGGTGTGGGAGAGTTGAGGGCATGCTGCGCGTACATGCCATTGCACAATCATTGGATTCCGAAACATTTCTAGAATATTTAATAAGAAAACTGAAAATCGTTGAAATGCCAGCAACACTCATAATATCATCGCACAGACGCACACGCCTCCCATTTTAGCCAGGCATCATCAGCTTCACTTCCCAACTACCAACGACCAGTTCCCAGCTCCCAGTTCCCAGTTCTTAGTCAAAGTCTACGCTGTCTGTCCGCTGTCTGAGTGTGTCTCTGTGTGTGCCTGTGTGTGTGTGTGTGTGTGTGCGTGCCGTGTCACCGCCCCTACAATTTCTGCCAATGCATTTTCTAGATAAAAGGCTAAGGTCAAAGACAATATTGAAATGCCAATTGAACTTTTTGCTATTATTAAAATTTTATTACAATCCAATTTCCTTGCTCAAGTTATCAGTTTAGAAATTCTTCTGCCAATGGTACAATTTTGGCAGCTCTTAACATACAAATATATTTAGGCCGACTAAATAGGATTGGCCTAATTGATTTTGGCAAAGCAAAACATACAGTTATTAAAATCAAACGGATATTAATTAAATGAAGGAATACGATTGTTTTAAAACTTTTAAGTTAGTTAGTTTTTGGATTAAGTTTATTCCCTAAGAGGCAATAAATCAATTATATTATTGGGAAATTAGTCGATATATTAATGTATACTTATACAGCGGATTATCAGCAATCTAATAATAGCTCATCCTCATCCTTATCATAAAGTCCTTAATCATAAATTTTGACATTTACTTACAAAGCCATTTTAATGCCAACGTACTAAAAATCTATTTTTTCCATTCTTTTCTTTATCTTTACAGGTATGTACGACTACAAATTTGCATAACACTAGCAAATCATAATAATAATAAAAAAAAAAAAAAAAAAACCCTTTTGGGCATCCTTTGTGTAAGTGCAGTGCCCTAGACCAATTGTGGCAATCCTTGCACAATCTATGCACTGGACACTGGGAAATTTGTATAGCTTATTATTAATAACTTTGGGGGGTGGCAGAGATCAAGTAGCTAAATCTTGAGAAGCATTTAAGCAGCATGTCAGAAACAAAACACGAGCCAAAAAAAAAAAGCAAAAAAACGAAATAAAAGTAAAAATCTGGGTATAAAAAATGGTCGACATTGACAGTGATTACAAGCTAAAAGTATGAAAAACAGTAAAAACTACTTAAGCACAAGAAATAACAAAAGACGACGAACCCAACCAATGCCATAGACAGTAGACAAATTTTTTGCATAAACAGAGACGACAAAGCCAACTAGGGGCTGCACTTAAAACAAGAGCCGCCGCCAAAGCCAAACCCGGTTCCAGACCCAGACCCAGAACAGAACGCAGCACAGGACATGGCAGGACAGGCCATGCAAATCAAAGCCAAGCGAAAGTCATCGAAGCTCAGATGCCCAAAGAATTTTCCTCATTTCCATCCTTACTTTTTCTTTTTTTGTTTTTTTTTCTGCTCTTGGCTCTGTTGTCTTGATGTGAGATGCGAATTTTTCAATAAGTGCGACGGGACGCGCGACCAGAGCACAAGAATAATAATTTTGTGTGGTGTGTGGAGCAGGACAGCGGAGCGGGGGGGTGTGGGGACGACGTCGTTTAAAAAATGCCGGATTGTCGGGTCGGGTCTCTTGGCTAGTAGCATCAGGAAGCATACAAGTAGAACGGCTCAAAATGCAAAGTAGACGACATCCGCTTTGAGATTGGATGACGTTCGTCGTCGGCGTAGTCCTAACCGTAACCATAGCCCGTTGCCATCGTCAAGTATTAAAAGCAAATAAGTAATAAAAATAATAATGGAGCATTTTTACCATTTTTGCTCCTACGAAAGAGCAAAGTAAAATAAAAAAAAAATATAACGAAAAAAAAGGATAAGCATCTTAGCGCAATTTCTTGCTGCCTTCTCAATATAACAAAAGGTCCTTAGTTTGGGCCAAATGTGCCGAAAATGAAGAGGGGGTTGAGTATGCGAGCTGGGCAGGGGAGGGAGGCGGCGTAGCTCGCCGAGCTCAGCTGCTGGACCTGGTCTGATGCGGGCAACGCTGCTGTTTTGTCCTTTATTTCCATTTATTTCTTCCTTTTTGTTGTTGTTGCCTTTCCCATATTTCTGGCCGAGTCCCCAAAGGACAACAACATAAATGCAGGAAATTTGAATGGACGAGCGCAGTGAATGAAATTTGCAAATATTTTTCAAAAATTGAACTTCTCTGGCAAATTTTTTGCGTCCTCCGGCTGCCCAGAATAGAATGGGTTTGGCAAAGGTGTGAGGGGTGCGGCGGCAGCTGGCGGTTTATGAAAATAAGTGAAGAAAATTGATTTGAAGTACTTTGAAGTGCAAAAACGCGTAGCGCCGCATTCACTGAAGAATGCCTTGGCATATTATTTCGGACAGTTTCTTATTCCCCTTTCCAATTCAGTTATGTTTTTTGTGAGTTTTTTTTTTTTTTTTTTTTTTTGCTCTTCCTGGGCAACTTTTGTTATGATAAGCAAGTCAAGCAGAAGCACAAGTGATGCATGGAAGACAAATGCAGCACAGCAACTAAAATATTGCATGTTTAAATAAAGTTAGAAACTGAAACAAGAAAATGCATTGTAAATATTAAAATGCATTGTAAATCCATAATAAAGTAAGCTCTCAGTTTTATGATATTTTGAATAGGATCAAGTGAAGGTCTCTCAGGAAAGAGAGACTTAAACTCAAACAAATATCCAATAATAAAAAGAATGAATATTTTCTGCTTAAACTTGGCAAAGCTCCAACGATTAGCTTAATGATTATGACATGTCCAATAGATTGGTTTCTTGGCTCAGTTTCTGTTTAAGACACGGCAACTCCCTCAATCAAACAAGAAAAGAATATTTGGCTGAATAAATTGGGTAGAAAACTACACACTGCGAACTGACGTCTATCATATCCGCTGGCAATTTGTGAAGTAGAAACTTCCTCTATACTTTATTTTTTGTTAAAGTGGAAAAATTGTCAAAATATAAACCGCCATGAATAGGATTCACTGTGTGTGTGTGTGTGTGTGTGTGTGTGGCAGGTAACTGAGCTTGTGCCTCAACGACACTCGTTTATCAAGAAGAGGCAGCCAGAAAACTGTTTGCCCAAGTAAAACGTTTCACGCCAAACGCCTAGAAACATGCCAGCAATGCCAGTCAGCCAGTCAGGCAGTCAGGCAATCGTTTTGGCCAAATATATTCATTGCAAAGATTTGTTGCAAGTGGGTGGAGTTGGCAGCTGCCAACAGTTTTTTTTTTTTTTGCATATGAAACTGCAGTCTGACAGGATGTGTGTGTGTGTGTGTGTGTCTGTGTGTGGATGCATATGTTCCCCAGAGACTTATGCTTGAATTGCAAATAGTTAGAAAAGATTTGCCATGATTTGGAAGTAACTTTCCTTCTAGCACACAAAAATGCATTTTTCTCAATTTCGGCTTTTGCCTTACCACCAATTGCCGAGGCAAGCCAAATCGATTTGTGCTTACTGCATTTGGGCGTTCAAAGATTTCGAATGATTAAATTAAGGCTAAAAGTGCTGCAGGCTGTCAGCTCGACTTTGAAGTCTTTATATTTTTCGATTCCACTTTTCTCCTATTTTTATAATATTATTTTTTTGTGGAATTTTTGTAGGGCTTAAACTGGGCATTAAATGAAATGTTATATAACAATCAGAAATCAACGCACATGCAGCAAATAAAAAAATATATTTATTTTTACGTATAAAACATTTGCGGCCATTTGCCATTGGCAATTTGCTGGCACACAAACACACACAAGCACACGCACACAAGCACACACACATTAGTGTGCAATTTGGCCAAATGTCGCCAACGTGGCAGCCTGTCCCGGCACTGTCGTACTCCGGACACCGGTGCTATCCTCTGCTGCACCCCCCCTAGTCGGACTGTCGAACTGTTGTCCCCAAAAACTTTCACAATATTTCCGCAAAACAAATTGCGCGTAAAAATGGCAATGCAATTTTTGGTCGTTTGTTGCGGACGGCCGTGCCCAAATGGACGCCATGTTGCATCCACATATGTTCCTACTGAACCTGCCACACAGTCCCCTCTCTCTCTCACTCTCTCTCTCTGCACTGGTGTGTGCGTGCCAGAGCCATGTTTCTGTAATGTTTGCCCAATTGAATTTAATAATATTTTCATTTGGATTTTAGTTTTTCCCAGAATATATTTGTACAATTTGCACCAGACCAGAAAACTGCAACTGCAGCTCCAGCAGCAGCAGCAGCTGCAATTGCGTCTGACGTGTCCTTTGAAATGTTTTGCTGTTTGCGGCTAAAAGTTGGCACGGAACTGGTCAGCACATTGGGCACCAATGGCAAAATAATCAAAAAAAAAAAAAAACATGGACCAACCAGCCTTACACGACAACCATTAGTACAGTTATCGAGCTAATTGGCTATGTTTTTGTGTAGCCAATTTGGTTGATGATGTTCTTTCATTATCCGCGGCAGCATCTCATTAAAATAATAATGAAAGACCTATTGGAATTGATGGAGACATCTTTTTAAAGTCTGTTCTCTAAGTAAATTTTAAAAATAAATAGGCTCTATTGGCTACAAATTGAGTATGTATTTCTAAGTAAATACAAAATGTATTATACACAGTCGAAAACTAACTATTCTCACTTATTCCCAGATTTAATAGGTTGTTGCATACATAAAACACTTTAATAGATTCATTTTCATTCACACTGCTCGAACGTGACTCGTAACTCGTTTAAAGAGTTGCTTTTATGCGAATGATTATCACCCGTAAACGAATAGCTTTTGACCCAGTACAACAAGTATACAAATAGCCAACTATAGTGGCTGGTAGGTAGAAGGGAACCCTTTAAGGGCCACTAAATGTTCTGCTTATCCAAAGCTGGCCAAAAACAACTATCGCATCAACAGCTCGTAAAACCAAAGCAGCAAATTAAACCGTCAGCAGCATAAAAAAGTCAACGAGGGTGGAAAGTGGTCGGTTTGGGGGGGAGAGTGCAGAGAGGGAGTTAGTGTTATGCTGACCACTGACCATAATACTGACCATAAATATAATATTTGATAATTTTATTAACAATTTCGACTGTAAATTGTTTACGACTGCACTCTTGGCCAGCTTTTTAGGCGTCTGCCTGGCATTAACTGTGCGCTTTTTATGCGAAACCCAACTGCAAATGAAATATTCATATAGCCCCAGTCTTAACAGATCCTTCCTTTTCTTTTTTGTATACCTCTATCTATCTCACTCTAACCCCCTGGCAGAAGAGTCGTAAATTAAATTTGGCTCTGGCAACATTCTGTTCAATCAAGCACAAAAAACGCAGCAGACAGTCGGAGGAAAAGCATCCTTTGGTATCCTTCGCCTTAGTTTAGTTTTTACTTGTCTCTTTTTTCATTCTCTGTTGCTGTGTGTGAACTGTGTGAACGCACTTTGATTTTAAGTGCATTAGAGAGGCCCAGTCCTTGCCACTGCTAAATTCAATTTGTTGCAATCCTATGCTAAAATCAAATCCCAAAAACTTTTTGCACAGTTTTCCGACATTAAATTTATGAAATTGTGCGCTTCCTCTTTTTGCTGGGGCTGGGTCTGGGTCTGGGTCTGGGTCTGGACTGAGGTCCCGAATGCAAGGAGTACTTGAAACTCAATCATGCTTGCATGTAATATCCTGCCTGCTTAGTTGGCCCCGTGTCCTTTGCTGCCGTGTTGAGCCAGCCATTTGCTTGAGTAAACTGTGCGGTCCTGGCGACATTTATACCCACAGTAGCAGCAACAACAACAATAACAAGAAGAAGAAGAAGGACAACAACAATGATAACAAAATGCCAAGCTCATGGCATGTGCTTAGCTCCCAGTTGGAGTCCAACGAGTTCTCTGGCCTCGCCTCAAAGTATGCAAGACATGTGCAACAAGGCATGCGAAGGACAGATACCAGTCCAACCAAAAATGGGGCGTTCTCAAGGCGTTATTTAGGAATTGTCCTGTGAAAGCCGGCAAGTCTTCCAACTGCAGCTACAATTTGCTTTTGCTTTAAAAACAACTTTTCTGTCACATTTCTCGCATATCTTCTGTCTGTCTGTATGGACACATTTTCACAGCCTGTTGATTGCCTATTAGAATGCCTCGTAAAGCCTATTTGCCAGAGACAAAAACTACAAAGTTTTGAATAGAAGAAAAATATTTTAAAAAGCTTAAGTTCACAAAAATTAAGTGCCAAAACTTAACAGTTTCTCGATTCATATTCTTGCATACAATAATAATAATTCAAATTGAAGTAAATATTTAAAGCTTTGAGAGCATTTCATAATTTAATTTAAATTTATTTCGAATGTCAATAAAATCAACCTAATATTCAACATTTTTAAGCCAAACAAAACAGCCTTTTCAGCCACTTTTCTCTGACATTGCTCGGACATATTTGATTGTTTATTAGGCCGATGCCATTAAAGCCATAGCCAGAAAGGCGAACTCTCAGCGCTTAATTGAATTAAATAGCTGGCTGTGGCAAAAAGCAAAGTAAATTAAATAAGTTTTTCATTTTGGCCACGTTGCCAAGAGTTGCATTGTCAACGCCGTCGCTCTTTTTGCTTGCCCGCATTTTCCGCTTCGCCTGCGGCTCCATTTGACTGCCTTTTGATGCCGACCCGGGCCGAGCCGAGCCCGTGCCAAGCCGGGCAGCCGCGGATTGAGGGCAAATGCAATGAGCCAAAAGTTGTTTAATGTATGCAACGCCCTTCTGCCCCTCGCACTGTCTGGCCTGCCCAGCGCTGCGGTTAACAGCGCGTCGCAACTTTGTCCCAAAGTAAGTAACTTTTCGCATAGAAAGTAACATTTTTTTGTCGTTTTTGCCGTATAATGCAAAGCATACTTTTAGGAAGCTTAGTGGCATTTTACACTAATTTGGCTCGCAGTCACAGTTCTTTATTAGTACTTATTTTATTTTTCTATATATATATATGTTTTTTTTTTAATGTATTTTTTTCTCTCGATGGTGTGATTTATTTGGCGGAAAAGATTACTTACTCGGCTTGCGGTTTCTGTGGCGCTTTTGAGTTGGGCTCTCTCAGCCCAAACAGTTGTTTGAGTTTGGTCGAGTGGTTTGGACTGTTGGCTGATTGCTGCTGACTGCTCGACTGTTTGTTAGCTCGACTGCAGTTGACAGCAAAATTAAAATCTGAAAATGAATTTGTAATTAGTTTTACTGCTACTTTTGCCCACTTTATCGTAAGTTGTACGAGCAACTGCTACTGCTAAGAACTTTGGGTTGAATTCCCTCCTCTTTCTTCTTTAAATAAGTATAAATTAATTGAAAAGTCGTTGCCAGGCTTTTCCAGGCGTTTGTCGATGCGTCGCTTCTAATACAAATATTGTAACTAAAAGAAAAGTGAATAAATATATAAAAACTACCTAAATTTAAGCTAATATTTTTATTGGTTAGACTGCATTTATTATAAGCCATTAATGCCATTAAATATTAGCTACTATTAGTAATAATAATTCCTCTCGACATATTATTCACTCATACACAGTTTAATAATTTTAAATACCACGTCACGTTAAGCTGATCGGTAATATTTTGAGCTCATAAATTTCGCCACTCTCAAATCCATTTGGCTCTAAATTAATGCGAACACATTTTTGTGTTAAATAAATAAATGCAACAAACAAAAAAATGCATTTTATTGTAGCAGCTTTAATTGATATATAAAAATGGTTGACCATTAAACAAATGCGCGCCTGGCCAATTCATTTAGCAATTAATATAAGCTGCAACGGCCGACTGCTTAAAAAATATATATAAAAAACATTTTATAGAAACAATATAAAAATAAACTATTATATGCAAATCATGTACAGACATACAAATTTATATATATATATATATATTAGCATACCTACATATATAATTCATTTGTTAAAACCATTTGCTGCCCATTTGTTTGCTAGTTGTTTTTTTTTGATCATTTATTGTACTTTTTTTTGCATTGCACCTATTTGTTTGCATTTTTTTTGCGACTGTGCTGCAAATTGAGAGAGAAATATGCTGTCCTTTTAGGCGTTGACAAACCGACGCTGGCAGTCCTCGCGAACACACACACACACGCACACACACACACAAAAAGCGGTGTCGAGGCGGGAATAATAATTTTTTGGCACGACTGCCATGTTAACATGTCCCCAGACACGTAAAGGACTCCGACTCCGAATCCAGTCAGGCCAGGGCCACAGGAACACGTTGCACACTCGCACAGCAGCGCCAGTTTATTATGTGTGTGTGTGTGTGTGTGCATTTCAGTGCCCCTGTAAGCGGTCTGAGAGAGGGGTTTTGGGTTTGGGTTTGGAGTTCAGTGCTTGCGGCTTGTAGACACCATTAGTGAACACGGCAGGAACACGACTGCCGGCGGGGTAACTGTGATTACAGCCACATGCCTGGAGCCACATAGAGCCCCAACAGCCAACGGGTTTATCATGTGCACTACCCATCCAAAGCCCCTCTCCTCTTCCGTTTATGTTATGGGTTTTGGTTGCATTTGCATTTAAATATAAATTCGTGCACGGCTTTTGGGTGAGCGGTTGGCAGACAAATTACTTTTTAAATGCACTGTAAGCCTTCAATTGTAATTGGCCAACCACGTTGCCGTCATCGTCATTGGGTGCCACTTTGCCACGAGTATTGGCCCATTGCGGTTTGAAACTTTGCCAAAAAATGGCCAAAAACGGGCGTAGAAACTTTGAGCGACGCGCATTAAAAAACAATAAAGTGAACAAAAAAAAACTATATATATATATCCAGCTAAATATATATATATATATATATATATAGATATTGCCAAGTGCCAAAATGGTAAAGCCTCAGTCCCGCACGACGCTTTGGCTGTAAGCTAGAGAGGCCCAAGCTAATGGCGTCACGTTTGCAGGACCGTGCCGCAAGGCAAGTGGCATGCAACATGCGATTGCTGCCAAAAGTGCCGCCTGGCACTTTTCCAGGACCTCCACTGACGACGGCCTCCTGTTAGTAGTTTGGCTTGTTAGTTGCCAGTTACCAGTTGGCAGTTGGCAGCCTGTTGCCTGTTGCATTCGTCCTGGCACTGGCACTGGCTCTGGCTGTGGCTCTGGTTGTGGCTCTGGCTCTGTTCGAAGAGGCAGGCGTGCTGCCTGCTCGAGAGTCGTGTTGAATTTTTCATTTCATTTGGCGCAGCAATTCACTTGAATGGGAATTTCGTGTCGTCGTCTTCAGGAAACGGAAGTGCCAGCCAAACAACTGCACACACACACAAAAACACACACACACACTGCATATAATAAATGTTTATATATTGACTCTCTCTCCGACTGCTGACTACACAAACCAAAGGCAGGCATAATTTCTCAAGGATCCACATTCTGGGTTTTTTTTTAGTTGTGCCCCAAAACTGTGGTTCACCGACAAATTGGCAAGCGCCCACCGCAGGACATGCGGTCCTGGATTATTAAGGATATCAAATTGACGTTAATGAATTAATTTATGAGCTTTTGTGGTTTACTGCGAGCCTGTTGCACTATTGTTAGCCATCAGCTTGAAGACCAACGCTAATTATTTAAGTATTTGGGTGGAGCATAATTGGAAGTTTAGCAGAAAAGCAACAATGAGTGATTGGGTAAGGAATGTCAACAGTTCAATGGCAAATAAATTGATGATGACTGAGTTGAGAACCGAAAAAGAAAATATCAATAAATCATTAAGGAGTAAATTTATTAACTTTGTTAGATTTTCATTTGTTAAAGACACATTTTAAAGCTGAATCACATTTGCAAGAAAATCACACATTCTGTGAATGTGAGTCGAGAGCGTAGAGCTATGGAAAATACTATGTACTTTTACATACTTCCTATAACAACCACATCATCCACGAATTCTGTGTAGTTATTACGTAAATTTGAGTACTCCACGTTCGACTTGATCCGCGTGCAGTGACTGTAATTTGTCCACTGCAATTTGTACATGTCGAAAGATTTACAAGGGGCCATGACGACGCCGTCAGCGACATTGTCGTTCAAATCGCAGACACACACTCAGATAGATGAAATGTGGCACGTTCTGTAGCCTGCCACTAAAACGCCTAATGACGTTTACACGGCCAACATAATTACAGTAATAATGTGGCTGACTCTCGACATAGTGTGCAACGGCAAATGGTGATGACATTAGCGAGGTGTCAGGCGACAATTTAACGAGACGATAGCGAGACAAACGCGTTGCATATGCCCCAATATATATGTGTGTGTGTGTGTGTGTGTGTGTGTGCGAAAAGGATTCGCCTTTTGTGTGCCACATGCAACAGTAGTCAACTGCTATAAAGCACATTCGTCACGAAATGAGGCACCAGCAACACACAACAACAACAACAACAACAACAGTAAAGCAACTCGTGCGTGTGTGTTGCCCAGCATTTTGTATGCTTTTAAATTAGCAAAAGTGTAAAAGTGTCATGTTTCGAAATATGAAATTAACAGGCAGCAAGGATAAGAGCGCACAGGACGCGACACACAACTGAGTGTGTATGAGTGTCTGAGTGTGTGTGTGTGTGAATGTGTCTGTTTGTGCCTGGCATGCTGCTGTTGTTGATATGCTATAATTTGTTGGCGAAAATTGAAAGGAAGTGCACTTCAATTAATGTGTTGCTGCTGCTGCTGCTGTTGCTCCTGTTGCTGCTGCTGTTGCTGCTGCTGTTGCTGTTGCCTCTCCTGTTGCACACCTTCGTTTTTAATATTGTAAACGCAAAAAAAAATTCACGAAACTCAACAGAAAATTGCAGAGTTGAATTTTTGCTGAATTACAGCAGCACTTTTAGACTGAAGACAATTTTAATTTTGTTGCTGTTACTTTAATATAATTAATTGTAATTATTCTCTCAAGCTGGCCATAACTTTTATGTCAATCAGTTAATTTTAGTATAATTTAATTCAACTGTCTTCACTTCTATAATAAATCGCTTCATCAGTTTATCTGCTTGAATATTTTAGACGCTATCTTAAATACCCAAATGTTTAAGGATTACACAGTCCACATTTGCTGAACAGATTCTCATGCTGCATGATCGTATATTGTGCCTGAAGTCCTGTGTTCAGTGGTTGCTCATTAAAACGCATTACAAGACTATCCGAGTTGCTTCGAGTTGTGGCATATAGTTTTACATGACCGTAAGTCGACCTGTACCCCTGTTGCCCATTGCCCCATTTTTGTTTTGCACTTGGCAATTGGCTGCTCCTTGGATGCTGTCTGGCAGCCGCTGTCGTATCATGGCCTAAGCACAAACTGGAGTTTCACATTTCGTTAATTAAAATTGTTTGCACGACGGATAAGTACGTACATGGAGCACCTGTTTAGAAATAGTCTCATTAACGACACTTTCAGTGGGTGGCTGGGTTGGTCTAAAATTATGCAACATAATATCATTGTTACATTGATTAATGATTTGCAAAATCATATAAAGCTGCCGCCCCGCCTCCATCAGCACATGGTTTGCCATTACAAAAACAGGCTGCTCCTCATCTCCAAGCGAAAACGTCTTAATTATAACAAAACAAAATGTGTAGGCACATGAAAATGTTGATGTCGCTTTGGTTATCACACAACACAACAAGTTTTGCTCAATGGACAGGGGTCGAAGGGGTGGTAGGAAGTGAGAAATGTGAAGCGTCCATTATTATGCTAATTAATTGACATCAAAGTAGGCAACAAAGGCGACAGGGCAACGAATCAGGAGTGGAGGAGATAAAGTGGGTGGGTGGGTGGTTGGCGGGGAGCCTTGGCGCTGTCTTTGTTGTCGCCAGTGTCCAATGTTTCAAAATCAATGACAACCAACAATAGATAACAACATGATAGGGATGTAAAGATAGAAAACTAGGCAGGGAGGGGGAGGGGTGGGCACTTCAATTATATAATAATAATTTTTGCAGAGGGGAGAGAGAGAGAGAGAAGAGCGCTTTTGGCTTCTAAGTCGATTTCAATGGAAATGCAAATTGAAGTGTGTTGCCAATTATTTTGTTATTTACGAGTATTTTTGCCATTTGCCTGCTGTTGTTTATCACAAAAGCATATAAAATATAATATGATAATAATGAGCAATCTGCTACGCATAACAAAAGCACAGATGGTGGGCGGGTGTGAGGAGGTGAGGGTGCACAGGTAAAAATACGACAGCAACGTTGACAACGCATAACGCCCCAACCGCGCCCACATCAACGTCAAATGACAAGGCACAAAATAATGGCCTGTAATAGGATTTCCCGCTGAATGAAGCCAGCAGAACCGCCCGCCTCCATGGCGGGAAGCGGAAAGGTCCCCTATAAATATGCAATGCCACTCACTCCACTTACGCATTCACCCACTCACGTTGCCATTTATTCCAATTATTTTTGTAGGGTGCATCCTCCAGCCTGGTTGTCAAATACGCAGACACGGAGAAGGAGCGACAAGTAAGACGCATGCAACAAATGGCCGGTCATATAAACCTCCTGAATCCGTTTGTCTATAATCAATTTGGACCATACGGCGCCTACGCGCAGGTAAGTAGTCTACTCTCTTTTCACCCTGCCCCCCTCGCGCGGAACTCACCACGCCATTTAATCACTTACAGCAACAACAGCAAGCGGCTCTGATGGCTGCCGCAGCAACGGCACCAGGCTCGGCAGCTGCCTATATGAATCCAATGGCTGCATTGGCAACGCAAATACCTCATGGCCTCAATGGCACTGGCCAGCCCCCTTCGCTGCCATCGCCAACGATGCCCAACTTCAATATGGGCGCCAACACGCCCAATGGCCAGCCGGGTGGCGCTGCAGCTGCCGCTGCTGCTGCTTCAGTGCCGGATGGTGTCTTCACGAACGGCATTCCACAAACGGCATTCCCACGTAAGTAGCTGACCAGACCACACCAGATATCTTCATCTGTCATTGAAATTATTTTTTGACATATAGTTTTTTATTAAAAGAGTCCACAAATTCAAAAACTAATTTTTTATTTTTAAATTTTTTTATTAGTTATGAGTTACAGCATTAATTCTCAAATATCTAAGTTTTATTTATTATTTGTATTCAATTAACCAAATCGTTTTTTTTTTAATTTAGATCCACTGCATCTGACCATACCACCACAAGGTTTGCCAAATGGCGATGCTGCTGCACTGCAACATGCCTTCCCTGGTTTGCCACCATTTCCAGGAGTTGGTAAGTTTCTATGCTATGGGCTAGCTTAGTCTATATATATACCCTTTTTGCCTAAACGAACTACGTATTTAATTGTGTCGAATATGCAATGAAATAGTAAATAGTTAGTGTGCAAGCTCCCTAGGCACAATATACGAAAATTTATAATTTCAAAAACCAAAAAAAAATATAATTATTATGTCATCCATTAGCACAGATAATATCATCACTCGATCTCAAATCATGCATCATGTTTTTTCATAAATTCTCATGACAGAGACTCTCATAACTAGCCACGATATATAATAATACTATGATCATAATAACAATGATAAGTCTGATAAAACGCAGGCAATTCACATTTAAGCAAATTGAGTAATCAAACATCAACAAACAGACAGAATAAACAGCTCAATCATTCATAATTGTTTTTATTGAAATATTTAATATTTGTTGTGTCATGCCATACATATATATTGTTAGTAAAGTGTTATGTATAACTCTAACTTCTATATATATATATATACATTATCATAACTTGATTTATTAAAATAAAAAAAAAAAGGAATTCGTTTGAAAGTGCGACAGAAATTTCTTCAAATTGTTATAAATCTAAAAATTAGCAATATTTCTGTCATACTTGGAACCATTCTTTTTTCCTTTAGATGGCTTTTTCGTTGACATATTTGCTCCTAGTTTGTTCTAATTATTTGTTGAATATATATTATATTATTCAAAAATATGTTGTTCAATGTTAAACCTTTAACATTTGTTTGCAAAAGCAAAATATACTCGTTATGTTTTTCTAGTTTCTTTCGTAATTCTTATTAAATTAAAATTAACTTAAAGTGAGTATAAAACTTTATGTGCTCTGTTCTAAAAATCCAGTTGCTCACTTTGGCTGGTATAACTAAATTTTCTATGATGTATTACTGACTAAAAGACATTATTAGTCTTTGTAAGCCTGTTATGATTTTATTTTATTTTTGTTTATAAATAGTTGAACTAAAAACTAAACAGAACTTACTTAATTTAACATAAAAAATATATATATATATACGTATTCTTATATGTTGTGTTGTCTTTATAAATGTTTCGGATTTTGTGTAAAAACCAAAAACAAAAACTATTTATATATAACGCAGCCTTTCCCGCCGTCTATGGACAGTTTCCACAAGCTTTACCACCTCCCCTAGCGGCGGTTGCACCCAATCAGCGTGAAGGTAAGCTTTTAATTATAATTTTGTCAGTTTGTTTTCGACTCTTTGTTAGTGTTTTTGTTATTTTGTTACTGAATATCGTCTTTGGTTTTTGGATGTGGATGTGGATGGAGTAGCTAACACAAACCTGGAAATTTCTTGTATTAGTTATTGTTTAAATGTCATAAATACATAAATGTTTTATTTTATGGCAACGTAAATATTTATTTATATTTAACACTCAGTCGTACACAGACACACCCTCACACATAATATTTCGGTGGGTCGATCAAGCAATTTAAATGAAATAATTAATTTTCCTTTTAGCGCGAGCATTAAGCTCAAAGACTGTAAAATTTAATTACCTGTGTTCTTTTTATTTAAAACTCAGAATCTTATCTTTGGACGCTCTGTGAAAAGGGGCGAAAGACCGACCCACTTTATAAAGGGTTGCAAAAAGCAAAGCAAGCGTAAATCGTTTTTAATGCCTGCATTTAAAGGCATTTTATGTGAGATCGTAAAAATTGCATATAAACTGCTTAAAATCTCATAAAAACCGTCGACGTATTTTTCAGATATTTACTTGAAAAATCATAAAATTTTATGTTACTTTGTTTCGCTTGTTCTGTTTTTTGTTTGTTTATTTAGCTTTCTTTTGTCTTTCTGAATCGTTAAGGGGACAAAAAATACAAAAAGTACACCATTAATATGGCATATATATATGTGCATATATCTATATATATTATATTCAGCTACATGAATGTACCTTTGTGTATATGTCTCTCTCGCTATCTCTCACTCTCTCTCTCTCTCTCTCTCTCACTGTGTGTGTGTGACTATGTGTGCGAGTGTGTGTACTACATCCTTAAATGTGTATACTATCTAAGTGTATCTAACCCTAATACCGACATGAATGTGTAAAGTGTTTTTCATTTTCAATATCTGTTGACCGTAGTTAATTGTAAATTGTTATCTTATTAAAATTTACTTACATAGTACTTATCCTGCATGACAAATACACATGAAACTCGGCCATGCTGAACTCATATCATACGATTATAATATTCGCATATAATTTGAAATCGAAAGGGACAATTGAATGGAATATCATAAGTCTTAAGTATAATATACTGCTAGAGTTATAGAACTATTTGCTCTCATTAAACATTTTAAAATACGACTATGTCTATATTACCATTTAGTACATGCAAGCGCATTGTGTTGTTATCTGCTTTCTTATTTTATAAATATTTTTATATTTTGATTGTTATTTAGTTAACAGTAATTTCAAACGCATTAGCTTTAGTTGAATCATCCACAAGATCGGCCACAAAACACGAGATACAAAAAAAAAATGACAAAACAAGAAAGAAAATAAAAACATATTCGAAACCCGCCAAATACAGCAGACAAACTCATAAAATTATAACTTATGATTTTGCTCATCGTATAATTTATTTTCTCTACTTTGTTTCTTTTCTTGTAATGTTCTCTTTTAAGATTTTCTGATGTTCCCAGGATGCTCTATATCTGGCCCGGAGGGGTGCAATCTGTTCATCTATCATTTGCCGCAAGAATTTGGTGATACAGAATTAATGCAAATGTTCCTGCCATTTGGCAATGTGATCAGCTCTAAGGTCTTCATCGATCGTGCTACAAATCAGAGCAAATGTTTTGGTAAATTTAAATCAACAATTTTTGTAATAATTTTTACTTGAATCAGTTGGCTAACGAATCGAATTTTTTTGGTATTTTATAGGTTTTGTTTCATTTGATAACCCCTCCAGCGCTCACGCTGCCATTCATGCTATGAATGGCTTCCAGATTGGCATGAAAAGACTGAAAGTTCAATTGAAGCGGCCAAAGGATGCCAATCGACCTTATTAACAATCGGAGTTCCTTAATGGCAACTTACATCACCAGCAACAACAACAGCAACAACAACAGCAACAACAACTGCAACAACAACTGCAGCAACAGTATCAACAACAGTATCAACAACAGCAACAGCAACAACAACAACAACTACAAATGCGAATACCACATTACGCGACAACTACAACAGCAACAAGAGCAAGAGCAACAGCAACAGCTGCAGCAGCAGCAACAACTACAACTACAACTACAATTACAAATAGCCCTAACAACAGTTTTAGGCCACAGTTAACCAATAATCATAATACAAATCGTAATACAATGCCCTACACCTTTGCCAGCTGGCGCAGCGGTACCTATTGTTATCGCAACAGCAGCAATAATTCTAACAACAGCAGCAACAACACTTGCAATAGCAACAGCAACAACAGCAACAACAATAGCAATAACAATAGCAACAACAATATCAACAATAACAACAGCAGCAGCAGCGGGAGCACTTCGACCTCTAGTGAAACTAACTACTCCAAAGTTGAACTGGTCGAAAAGCTGTTCAAGTGGCAACAACAAAAGCGAAAACCTTAGAAGTTAACCAAGGTAAGCCTAAAGCAAGCAACCGTATTACTTACTTGCCACAAACATACATAAAAAAAACATACTAAATGTTTTTGCCAGAATTTAATTTAAATAAAAAAAACATTTTGGCATTACATTTAACTTCAAATCAAGAAATTAAATTGAACTAACATTTCATTTCACATTTTAGATGGACTTCAGCGATGAATTTCGACATGATTAGTGGATCTAAGCTCCAGCATAGAAATACTAAAAAGATATACAAACATGCATATGAAAAACAAAAATAAAAAAAAATATTAAAAAATAGTAAAGAGAAAATGTAAAAAAAATTCAGATGTTAAATTTGAATAAAAAAAAAAAGATATAAAGATAAACATATGTATAAATATATATATATATATATACATATATATGAATGTTTATATATATATATATATATATATACATGTGTACTTATACAGGCAGCTGAAAGCAGAAATAGAAATGGAAAAAGTTAAAATATATAGAAAACTAAAAACAATTTTTTGCCAAAGTGACGATTTTGTATGTACATAAATATATAAATATACATATATATGTATGTATATATATATATATATATATATATATTTATATACAGCAACAAACATTGATATTGATAGTTTTGTTATTTAATGAGCAAAGAACAACTGCACACACAAACACACACACAATTTAACACACAAACAACAAACTTGAGACAAAAACTGACTGGTAAGAGACCAAAATTATCTGGGTTTTCAATAAAAAAAAATGGAATAATAATAATCTAAAACCTAAAACTGCAGTAACCATTTTTATAAACACTATATAAAAATTGGTCACGGGAATTTACTAAAGTATAAAAAAATAATGAGAGAAAATAAATCACTCGCTGCTAAGAAAATGGAATAAGCCACAATAATAAAAAAAAAAACACACACATACACAACATACACACACCATAAGAGAAAAACTATCAAAACTGAATCTGTTAATTGGATATGATAAAAAAAAAATATATATATATATGCATATGAGTTGGCAGTTAGAGAAGTTAGAGAGAAGTTAATGATCGAGCATAGTAGGATGATGGTACACAGCTCTGCAACTTTTTAGCATTTAGTTGTAAGCAAAATGGCAAAGGATTATATTATACATAAACTTATATATACATAGATAGCATATGTATATGGATATACATATGTATATGAATAAAAATTAACACAAAAATTCGAATTTAATTAATTATAAGGAGATAAATGAACAGTTAGCACTAGGTGAAAGCAGCAAGCAAATAAATATGCGATATGCTTTGAGAAGTACACTTAAGTCCAAAATTAAAGAACCACACAAGGTTTTTGAGTAGCCTGCAACAAACAAGCAAACATATATCATTTTTTATAATATGTAAATGAACAACAAACAAAAATAATAATAATTGAATTATATAATAATGAATTTGTTAGAGCATATATAGTAAATGAAAATACAAAAAAAAAATGATGAGCATATTATATGCTGTAAATTTTGTTGCCTCCACAAAAAATATGCATGCGGGCAAATAATAATTTTTTATTTTCAAACGAAACACTTTCAGTTAGACAAAAGCACGTTTTACCCTTTGTTTAAAACTAGACAACAAAAAATCGTAAACGATTTTATAGAGTTAAAATATATTACAAAAGAAAAAATCAAACAACAAACTTTACACTTAAACTTAGCTGCTTGCAACCAAAACAAATACAGGTACTTACAAATATATACATATTTATATATATAAAAACAAAAATAAAATTTAAATAAATATGTATATAAATATGTGTATAAATGAGCAAAGTTATGAAAGCTACGAAAGTAAATTTTGCTAAGAAAATATATATATCAACATCTTGATATGCATACATATACACATATATATGCATATGTGTGTGTGTATGTATGTGGCTGACAACTGAACATTTTTGGCGACTTATTTTCACAAGCTCCCATACATCCCGAAACGACGACAGAAGTAAAACTTAATATTCTTATTAGAGAAGAATGATGTTGACCATAGCGCGCCCTAGCCCTATTAAGCCTATAAAACACACAAGAAAACGAACTACAAAATTTACACATATTATAACAACAATTAACAGATAACATTAAAATGCATAAATTATTATTGATGATAAATACATACATACAATTACATACATATATATAATATGAACTAAATTTAGCATTTTTTTAGATAAAAAAGGCAAACTATTTTTAGCAAAACTAGAAAATGAAACACTGAAATTTGTATATTTCATAATTTTTTGCCTTTTATTTAACACACACATACACAACATATACACACATATGCAAGCATATTTAACTTATTAATAAAACAAACAAAAATCCAACATTACTCGACTTAAATCTGTTGAATCAACTCATTAAACAATTTGACTTTGTCTTTAAAAGTTAGCAGAAATGTGAATATATATATATATACATATATATATATATATATGTCTGTACAAAATAAAGTGAAGATTGTCAAATCTACAGCTAAATATGCCAAAAAATGAACATAGTGGATCGATGGAGAAAGAAAAGAAACACCTAAAGTGTAACAATTATTTAGAGTTTGTATAGTGAAAAAAAACTACGTTTAGCGCCTAGTCTGTGTGTTTGCAACACAACTTGCGACACATATTTGATACTAATGATAAAAACAATTAATTATTAAATAATAATAAAAATATATATATATATATATTGAAATATATAAGAATATTTAAGCATAACAAATTGTTATAAAAGTTAAAGTTAGTTTTGTTACCAGTGCAATATATACTTTTGTGCAAATACTTAAATTACTTATGGGTTCCAAACACGTATAAATAGGTTGCAATCATTTTTTTTTGATCTTCTTACATCCATTTTTTACTCCCTTACTCTCTTTAAATGAAATTACATTGCCAGTTAGCCAGAGATAGATGGGACTAGTGCTTTGGTCAAGGAGTTTAATTAAGCAACACCTAATTAAAGTAGTTGCTTTTGGTGCCTAGCCTATAATTATAACTCTCAAACGGATTTCGTTTTATTTCGCCAACTAAGTCAATATTTTTGTCAGTTCCAATTACTTTCCAATCACTTTATTTGTTGTATCGAATGTTAAGCCTAATATCTTGTAAATATGAACGAAACTGAAAGGCGGATGAAAGTCCCCCCTAAAATGCGAAAAAAGCAAGAAAAAAAGAAAAGAAACGCAAGGAATGCAACAGCAACAAATGCATTATATACACAAAATACTTACATATAACTATATACATACATAAATTTATATGCAAAATTATCAATTAATTTTAGCGACTATTCCGTAGTTACACAAATTGAATAACTACATGGCCCCACACTTTTGACAGCTTCAAAATGCTAATCTAGATTTTTACTAGAGCAACACAAACACACATACACACAAACACACACACACGCGTACACACGTACATACAAACATTCTCACACACTCTCACTATATGTATTTACGATCTTATATGAATCGATCTAGTCAAATTCAAGTTAATTATTGCATAACAAATAAAAACCAACTTTAAACAAAGTCAAACTATTGAGATAATAATAAATTATTATTATGTATTATGAATTATTATGATTGCATTTTGAGTTTTTGTATTGCAAATACGAACAAGTACTTAAACTAAATATATAAAAACAAATTATTATTATTATTATTATTCTATGCTATTATACAAAAAGTTTTAGACTATATACACAATATTTAAATAAAAAAAAAAACCAAAAACAAAGAGAAGAACTTAGTGCAAAAAACTGATTTTGGCAAAATTATGCAAATTATACTATATCAAAAAATTAATATAAAAAAAAAGAAGAAAACGAAAACATAAACAAAAATATACTAAAAAAAAACCTAAATTATCATACATATTATTATTTCTAATGCGTAACACAATAAACTAAACCAAGAAGAAGCAGAACAAATAAAAGCGATAAACAAATTGATAAATACAAAATACAAAAAAAAAAACTTGTTTTATTTTTATTCATTATTTTTCATGTGTGAAAATGTGGCTTGTGAATTGGCAGAGCTTTGAGCAACTCAGAACGGACCTACAGATTTACGGACAGAGAATTTGGCACACACACCCATATCATTTTCTATATCTGAATTTTCTATGATTTCTTCGCTTTATAAAACAAAAGAAACAAAACACAAAAAAAAACACATAAAAAAGGCTGTGACTTGAACGTTAAAGAAAATAACTGTGTAACAAAAATCAAATAAATTGTTTAACTTACTTATTTTTGTGTTCATAAATCAGCTGGTGTTTCGCTTAAAAAAAATTAATAAAATAACATAATAATTTTTTTAAAAAAGCGGTGATAACATGCAACCAAGAAGCCAAATCAAAATTAATGCATACAAGATACATAAAAAAAAACTAAATAATCAATAAAAAGAAAAAACTAAATAAATAAGCTTGCATTGAGCGGTTATTTTAAATTCGAAATGAAATGTGATGAAAAACGTTATTAAAAAAAACATATGTCGAATGGAAATTATTAAAACTAAACGAAAGAATGAAAAAAAAAAACACAAATAACAATTGTACCTTGAGCATAGAGCATTTAAATTGGAACTAGTACAGAAACCAAGAAATGCTAGGCAAATACCTATATAAAGATTCGCCCGGTTTCGCCCAATTTAATGTTATGTAATGACGGCAGCCACAAGATTTCAAATTGGCACTTGCATTTGCAAATTTTGCCAAAATACAGTTTAGTGCTCAATTTTCCAAATGATTTTGTAACGAAAATCTTCAACGCGTTCTCACATACATAAATAAACTTTAAATACAAAGCACATCATATCAAAAAAACAAAAAAAAAAAAGAACAACGCGTATAATGTAGAACTTTAAGTATGTATGTTTATTTATTAATGGTTTAAGGGAAGGATCATATTCACACTCAAAGATCAGCTAGCTATGTTCAGATAAAGATTCTACTACGTAGAGCAGAAGCTGTGGCCAAACTTTGAGTTAAGATAAGAATACAGAATAATCCTTTGTAACTTTACAACCCATAACAAATATATTGAGTTCTATGAAATTATTTAGCATATCCAATTAATTTAATTCGCTTACTTTAAGTTAATTTTTGCTACTTAAACAACAAATTTACTAAAAATGAAAATTATCCCTAATATTAAGCATTGTATATTTACTAAAAGAAAATGAAGTCTCTTATCGATGATCGTTCCTTAAACTTAAATCATAAGATTTACATGAATACTTACTTATAGTGGCTATGCAATGAAACATACATTTAGTCCTATACATAAAGTATTTTTATTATGAGGGCATTCTTATAGAATGTTTATTATTTATAGAAAATAACTAAAAAATCAACTAACTAACTTATTAAAAAAAATTACTATATGCTAGTTATTGAAAAGGCTAGACAAAGTAGTGAATGAAGCTTACAACACTAATACAACAACAAGAACAAACAACAACAGCAACAACAACCAAAAAAACACATGAGTCCAAGTTTAGAACTTAATAATCAAAAATATATTTAGATACACTTTTCTGCAGGTATTTAAATAAAAACTAAATAAAAAAATTATACAAAAAAATTACAGTATGATAAAAGATAAATGATAAAAAATAAACGATAAACGATAAACGATAGAAATAGAGCAAGGCACATTAAATGACCCCACCATAAATATGGACTACTAAATTTCATACACTAGTTTTTTATACACAAGAGCAACTAACAACCAATACAACATCATACACATTTATACACATACTCACACACCCACACACACACACACATACATAGTTAAACGGGCCCAATTAGAAGGGAGGACGCATATCTTTTTTGCTAGGCCTAGAAAATTTTGCCTTTTATAGCATTTGGGTTTTGTTTTAATCGAGACACACGAATAACTTATAGGATACAGGGTAAAACATGCAATTACAAGTAATAATAATAATCTTTACTTAAAAAAACATACCAACAACAAAATGAAACTAATAATAATTTAAAGTAAACATTATTATTATCTTGTGTTATATTTTGTCTTAAGCCATTGCACTAAGTAAGTTTATTTGGAAATTCTTTAGCTTGATAACATTAAAGCTTTGCATAAATGTAGAATTTGCTTAATTATATGGATATATATAGTTGTTTAGAGCAACAAATGGGCATAGTTGGGACAGGAGTGCAGTAGTAAGAAAGTATATATATATATATTTAAATATATATACACTGGTACATACATATATAGTATAACATATACATATTAGTGTTTAGGAACTGGAGAACAACAAAACAAGTTGATAAAAAACAAACAGCAACAATAATTGGCGGCGCTTGTAAGAAAGCTCAGAAAGTGCATTTAATAAATAATGAATAAATATAAATGAAAACAAAACAAAGAAAACGTTTTTAAACAAAAAAGAAAACAATATATATATATATATATATATAATTATAAATTGAAAGGAAATTAAATCTAGTCATATTTATATAGGCGATGAATTCTATATATATAAATATTATTATGACAATTATTATTATTACTATAAACCAAAGCAAAGATTTATTAGCGAGCTAAGGTCAACAAGCATTATAAACCAATTTTGCAATTATACAAGCGAGAATACAACAAATGAAAATGCAGTAAAATGATATGATATGAAAATGAAAAGGCCCCAAGTTATTTTTTGTAGATAAGAAATGTTATCTTTTAGAACTTAGCCAAATATTAAATACTGATACAGATACAGGTGCAGATTCTAAATGCACAGTTGAGAGCAGGCTAAGTGTAATAAGCAAAAGGTCAAAGCGAATTTATATTGTATATAGGTAAACAACAAAAATAAAAACAAAAACAAAACAAAAACACAAAGCCCAAATGCAACTTACCTAAGAGGGTTTAATAATTACAAATTATTAATTATTTAATTATAGTTGCTAGTCTAGAATTTAGCTACACATTTGCATACACACACAAAAAACACCCATACATACAAAAATTGCCATATTTTGAGTGCAGTTCCAATTGCGTTAAATCATTAAATCCCATAACAACAGCTTATTCTAATACTCTTTACTTTCTGTTTAGAAATCCGTCCGTATTTAGCAATATGCACTATTAACATACACATATTTTAGCACACACACACACTGAAACACACACACAAAAACATACACACAATGTCAGCAATTTGAGTTACTTAAATTTTACAAAACGGTTCTACAAAACTATATTACACATAGCAAAATAAGGAGGATTTTGACGAGTATCCGTGAAATACTGTGTTTTGAATATAATTTGCACTTTGCATAGGATAATGTCCAACTAACATACTCCACACGCAAACAAATTACACTTTACTAATATTAAATAACCGCAGATAAGATATAATTTGAAATTTTTGAAGAGCACCTTAAAAGAAAACAATAAGAAAATTAGCAGCAAAAAAAAAATATAATTAAAACTAAATAATAAATGCAGTAAAATGGCATATAAAAATAAGAAAAGAAAGCCCAAAACTTGCACAAAGAATTTGTAGCAAAATAAAAATTTAAAGTCAACCAATTTTATTTAACAATTGTCATTTCTTTTAAAATTTACAGCATAACAAAAAAAAAGCTTGCTCTTTTAACAAACACAAATGTTTTATAAGTTTTCAACATTGTCTAGTAATATTCTAAAAGAAACAAATATTTAAAATGACAAAAATTAAATATTAAATGTAAAATGGTTTCAAAATCAAAAAAACAAAAAAAAAGTAAATGAAATAGATCATAAACAAAACTAAGAAAAAATAAAAGAGTAGTAAAAAAAATAATACCAACAAAAACATTTATATCAAATTTTAAACATTTTAAAGAGTTTGGCAATAGTCTGTGTAAGCAGTTTTCCAGCACAATCTTTTATCTTTGCTGTATATCAGAAATTAATTATTGTTTTCAATTTGGCTAATTCAATAGTGTTATAGATTGTGCTCACTATGGAATACAATTTTCCTAAGTTAGATATTTAAAAAATTAATTAATTCGAGAAGTTCACAGCACAGGCACACAAATTGCAGCACTTATTCAATCAGAACCCACAAAAATAAATGTTTATCACTTGAATTTTTGAGACACATCCATTAAACAGTCGATATTCTAACTTAAACATGCACACAACCACATACATATACATACATACTTATATTAATAATTTATATTTATACATACATGCATACTACATGGATACATATAAAGCGCAGAAAATAAACTAATAGGCAATGTAGTTGGAAAAGAATGGAAATACTTACGAGTACATAGAGAAAACTAAAAAGGCAAGCAGACATAATGAACAATTAAATAAACATAATTTAAAATAGCAAAGAAAAGGTCTTTATATTAACTATATATATACATATATATATACTACATATATACAATACATATGTGTAAATTGAATACAATTATAAATAATGACAAACCCAATGGCGAAGTGTGTAAAATTTGTGCATTCGTTCATGAAAACAAAAGGATGAAAGTAAACACCGAAAAAAACATTACAAATATATCTATATATATATACTATTTATATATATATATGTGTATATGTATATATATATATATATATATATTTATAATATATATATATTTATATTCAACATAATTTTTCGCTCAATGTTGCGAAAAATCGTTGAATTCACACATTTAATGCTATCAAAAGAAACTATTAATTAATTATGAAAACACACAAATAAAAACAAAAACAAGCTATGCAAATATTTTAATACTTAACAGGCGTAAAAAAATGCATTACCAAACTCTAGTTTAAAAATTATTAATTGCCATACAAAAACATACATAAATAAACCTTACATATGTATTTATAAGTACTCTATTCTATCAAGCAAAAACAATAAAAAATGATTAGAGCCAGAGCAAGAACTACTTACAGACATATAAACATTATTTGCGCCTTTTTCTGAAACTGTTGTTTTTTATTTTTTTAAAGCAACCTACGAACGACAAGTAAAAGCTGTTAGGCCAAGAGCGCGGCAGAAGCTAACAATAATAATACTAATAAAAACAAAACATAATATATAAATTAAATATCAAGAAAAAGTTTAGAATACATTTTGACAGTTTTCAAATGGCAAACATGTAAATTTTGTTTCGTTTGCCAAACTGGGCGTCGTTTATGGGCGACATATGAAATATGAAAAATATGGTAGATAAGGAGCAGAAAATTGAGTATGGGCAAAAGAGAGATTATAAATTAACAAGTAAACCAAGTTATAATTATAACAATTAAATTATTATTAATAAATAATTATTATACATGAGAACTTATGCAAATGTATTAAGTGAAGAATAAAACAAATGAAAACTACAGACAGAAAAACTGGCAAGTTAAAAAAAAATGATTAAGAAAACAAAAAAAAAAACAAAAACTAAAATTACAAAAATGCAGAAAAATATATATTATATATACTTTATAGACATTTAAACATGAAACAAAAGGCAAAGAACAAACTAAAAAATAAAGTTACAAATAATAAACTTTTACCATACAACTTGCTGTTATTATTCAACTTAAACGTATTTCAGATTCAAAGGACAGCTCTCCTCAACATGTGCTTTTAGGCCATAGACTAATTAAATTGTTGATAATAACAATTTAAATCAGCAATTCTTTAAATTGCCCATGAATCCACAAATCAATCAAGGGAACAAACAGTTCATGTACTAAAAACGGCAATAAGGTTTTTGTCTAAGATACTATCTGCACGCGTGAATGTACTAAAATAGGTTGCTGCACTAGCTAAATTTCCACTTAACAGTCGTGGCTAAATGGGCCACCTCTTCAAAATACTGCAGAAACATTTCTCATCGGAACTAACACACAGGATATGGATAAATTTGTTAAACAAAGATATTAAACAGATCATTTCAGGCAAATTGATAAAACGACTTTTGCAATTAAAGGGAAATGAAGCTATCAACGAACTGCAACCATTTTCATAAATCCGGCAGCACCAACACTTTTGCAGTAGCCTAGTAACGGCCCTCTTTTAAGTATTTTGTTATTTCGAAATAAGAAGCCAAGTTAGGAAGATTACTTTTGCCCATCATGACTGACCAACTGGACCAATTGGCCACCGCAGAGCTGCAGCGATTGCAGCGCCAGCATCGCTCCCTTCAGCTGGACTTACGTGGTCTGCTCGAGGAGAAGGCGAAGCGACTGAAGAAGCAGAATCACATGATAAATGTGCTGCAGGTGGAGTTCGAAAAACTAAAGGCCGAGATAAAGACCCTGGAAGGAGGCCAACATGCACGTCGAAATGTCAACAAAGAAAGGCGATTGGGCAACATGCAGCAAACGCAGACGGAACTGCAGAGGGTGTTCCAAGGTGAACGCACCAATTTGTGGGAGCTCGAAGGACACATACGGAAAATGGAGAAAGAAATAGATGCACTGCGTCGGAATGAGGTGCCCGACAGTTGCTACAAGGATACAATTTGCAAGGTGCAGAAAAGCGTTGTCAAGCTGGAGAATCGCCTAGACGTGGTCAACAAAAAGTGCAGCGATGTTCTCACAGAAAACGGCAAAATGCGAGATGCCATCAATCATATGCTTCAAGATCGGTGAGCTTAGACGAGATACAAATGTATCCTTGCTATAAATATTTGTGAGAACCTGAGGATTTGTCATACGTTTTTATTTAGGGCGAACTTTAATGATATGTGGCAATCGATGGTCACACAATTCAATGATGGCAAAAAGCTCATCATGGATTTAATTGATCAATCAACATTGGCCTTTGATCAGCGCCAGGAGCTGTGTACGAAGTTGACGGTGCTCAAGGATCGCAACGAGAACGATAAGGTTATGCATATACAGGAAATGAGAGAAATGCAACGTCGCCTGGAGCACGACGCCAAGTTGCAAAAGTTCTTCGACATCAAGGGCCAGAAGAGGCTTAATCCCGAGCTGGAGCAACGTGAGCTGGACAAGAAGCAGATGCAAAAGGAGAACTATGAACGCCAGATCTTTGAATACAAAGAGATCATTGAGAGGATTAAGCAGTTATATGGCGAGGATGACACTGAACGCTTGGTGGCCCAATTCAAACGCCAGGAAGATGAAAACTTTGCTCTCTTCAATTATGTTAACGAGCTAAGCCACGAGGTGGAAGTCCTCAATGATACCACACAGGAGTTAACCGATGAAATTGGTAAGAAATATGTCCAATCTGTTGTCATATATTCATATATACAACATTTCAACTCCATCAGAGCGTCAAAAGTCGGAGCAAACCGAGAAGGAGCTAAAACTCAAAACCGAAGCCTTGGACTATTTAAATGATGAACTGGCTCGCATTGAGCAACTGGCCAAGGAGACCAGCGAAAAGAAGCAAAATCTGAGCATCCGCTTGCAGCAGTTGCTCAAAGGCATTGAGGATATATTCAAGTAAATTTGTTAAATTTCGCCGAGCATTATCCGAAATAAAACCGTTTACAATTTACAGATTACTGGCCTGCGATGATGCCCCCATTCTGAATGTGCTCAGCTCGAGGACTTTCCTCACCGTGCACAATGTGAAACTGTTTATCGGTGTCATCGAACGCCGAGTGAATCTAATTATTAGCACCATCAACATTGAGGACAACTCCAATCGGATATTGGCCCGAAAGGATCGCGTGCCCAAATTCAATATTCGCGAATCGGCAAAAATGAAACATTAGCTAATAATCCGCAATAAAACTATCATTCGCTATTTATTAATTTAACTTCAAAATAATAAACATAAGTAAAATAGCAATTGAACAATTGTGACTAATCTTATGTTTTAAGTATACTTAAGAATATTCATTCCATTGAACATTCGGGTTTTATTACATTCAATTACAATACAAAATTAAAAATTTAAAAACATTTTATACATACATACATATATACATATTAAAAAAAATTAATATAAAAAAAAAATTCTGGATTTCATTGTCCATTGGGCAAATACTATACAACATAATAATGTTGACAACTAATTATAAGGTTCAACAATTCATTAAGTTATTCTTAAATTTAATTATTACGAAATATTCATTTCAATATTTTAAACAGGCTTCATTTAAATATCAACAAAAATATAGAGATATATGTGTATACGTTTAGAATATAGACTAAAGTTAAAAGCAGCCGAGGGCCAATTATGTTCCACAAACGTGTTTTGTGCACCATCTCATGAATCGAATGTTACGGCTCGGTTGCAACTTCATCGTTTGGCAAAGATGCCGGCACCGGCGTCATCACATCCCTACTTTCGCCATTGAGCAGATATACAGGTACATTACTGGAGGCCACAATGATCTCGTGTGCGGCTACAACGCTACTTGCTTCCGCCATTGCATCATCATCCGTGCAGCATTCGCCATCGTTTGCCAACGTTACATAGGCGGCAATGCAGTCTAACTCAACAGGGGAACTAGCACTTGCAGATTCTGGCACAGCAACAGGGTTAGGAACAGGAACAGGGACAGGAACAGGAACAGGAACAGGAACAGGGACTGAAACAGGATTAGGAACAGGGCTGGGAACAGGGACAGAAAGAGGATTAGGAACAGGGCTGGGAACAGGGCTAAAAACAGGGCTAGAAAACTGGTCAGGAACAGTGACAGGAACGGTAGCAAGATCGGTAACAAGATCGGTAACAAGATCGGTAGCAAGAACGGTGGCAGGAATAGGAACATGAGCAGGTTCGTCAGCAGGAACAGGACTTAGTGCAAAAGTTGCAACTGCAGATGCGGACATTGAAGTTGTCACCTTAGCCAGCTGTGTCTCCTTATTCGAGTTTTTCTTTCGAGTCCATGGCTTGTGACGCCGTCGTCTGGTCACCTTTGCCTTCTTTGGGGGAACAGGATGCGTTATTACCTGCCATGGAAATGAGCATGAAATTTCAAGGAAGCAAACAAACAAACATGTTTAAACACTACTACATACCTCATTTCTGGCCTCCTCCACGCTGCTAGGTGGCACAGCAAAATCTTCAATGCGGCAACGTTTCAATCTTACAACAACTTTTGACATCGCTGCAATCATATTTTCTCGCGTGCCCACCGCATGTCTCTTGATTAATTCCACTTCGCGCTCAAGCCTCTCAATTTCCTCACGTACCTTAATGTTTGCCGCAACCAGTTGCTTCTTGAGCTTCAACTCGGACTTTGGCGACGTCACTTTGGCATTGGATTGTCGCTTCGCCAGCAGCTTGTTGTGCTGTAATTTGAAGAGACTGTTGTAGAACTCAACGTTTTTTGGCAAACTATTTGTGAGCTTGCGACGGTTCAATTTATATTTCCTGCCCAAGGTTTGCACCTGCGGAAAGTCAGCTGGGTGCTCAGACCATTTGGGATTGCGCAGACATGTGTCAATCGAACTGTGCGTGGATGCAGGCGGTGTGGGCAGTGAACGTTGTGGTGCTCGCGTCGGAATCCTATTTAGCTGTGGTATTGGCGTGCCACTCGAGGCATTGCTTGTCGTCGGCGTAAACTGAATAGTGGGTATCAGTGTGCGCATGGGGGAGGGCATGGTCGTGATTGTGGGCGTGGGCCTGACTATTGGGACTGTTGAGCATGTCTTCTTCTTAATTGGTGCTTTTCGCGCCTGACGACCGCTGGAAGGCAACGAATTGATAGTCCATTTATCACAGATATTCTTCGATTCCAGTTTGCTAAACATCCGCTGGCTGGCAAGCAAATGTTCTGCAAAGAACACAAAAGGTATAAATTTAGTGGGTCTTTTGGAAATAGAAATAAGCGAATGAATTTACCTTTGCGGCCCATCAATTTGAGGGATTCAATGTGATCCATAGATGAGCTTGGTGATGTATTATTTACATTTTTATAACGTTTAATTGACGGCTTTATAGATTTAGTGCATTGCTTTAACTGGGATCTGCTGAAAGCGGGCAAATGTTGTGCACTAAATGTAACCTGTTTCTTTAACAGCGATACTTCGCTACTATGGCTATTTCGACTAGATGGTTGATGGCAGTGTAGATGATTGTCATTCAATTCAATTTGTGTGCCCTCCTGGCTGCTTTGTCCGCTTGTAAAGTTGCTTTCATAGATCAGTTCGGTGGCTGTTGTGCTGTCAGACGGTCTCATTTCTGAGTAAGGCGTACGTCTGGATATGGCATCATTATTTTCAAAGCTCAGCATGCGCTGCTGCTGCTGATGCTGCTGCAGATGCTGCTGCAGATGCTGCTGCAGATGCTGCTGCAGATGCTGCTGCAGATGCTGCTGCAGATGCTGCTGCTGCTGTTGCTGTTGCTCCTCTTCCTCATCCTCTGCCGTTTGGACGCACTGATCGACAAGATATGGCTGTACCTGTGCTGTTGATACAATATGCAGACTATCCCGACGAAAACTGTAGCTATTGACAATGCGCGGCATTGTGTAGATCACTGCGTCAGGGGCAGGGGAGTCTATGGTAGTGGCGCTGCTTTTCGCGCGCTGATATGTGCGCAAGTTGAGAGGATTATTGTGTGTTATGGGCACATAGTCATCGTCTCCTGCCCTTTCCACATCGCTATCCACATTGTCCGGCACACTAAAGTCGAGCGAGAACATTTCCTCTTCCTCGTCCGACTGACAGAGATTCACAACTTCGCAGGTGCTGTCGACGCCTCGATGCAAGGCCGTCCCACGTTTCTCTGGTTCCATACGACGCGCATTGTAGCAGATACGCTTCAAGAAGTCAGGCGGATCTGGCACTGGCGGTGGCACCGACTGCTGTTGCTCCTCCTGTTGTCTCGAAATCAAAGCACTGACCAACAATAAACTGGTTTCAGCAGCGGCATCCTCCTCATCGGACTCAATAATCTGTGTGCAATTAAAATGTATTAATAAAAATTTATACTAAACAGTAATCTTAAAAAAAAGTGTTAAATTTTTGCTCAGCTTAATTCTATAGTCATGTTTTGGCCAGCAGAGACTCATTCGCCTTTACGTGGCACGCGACTAACTGCGTGGGTAGAGATCCCAGTGACTCTGCTTGACCACATCAGACCTTTTACTCAAACATCATTGTATTTAGACAAAGGATTCATTTATTGCCATTGATTGATGACTTACTAGTTCATTTGGTTGCAGAGTTCGATTGTCCAGCCGGCTGGCAGAGTGTAATCCTCGGCAGCACTGCTTAACGCTTAGATATTCCAAAATGCAGCGAGTCGCCCTGCTGGCATCAGAATACTTGGGCAAATGCTCGATGTAGGCGGGATTGTAAGGAAGCGTGCATTGCGGTCGCATAAATTTGATTGCGAATTCAAAAATCTGATGTTTGATCACCTCACTGCGCTCCAAACGTTGCCAATAATAAAATATGATAATGTATTCGATGTAGATTTTATCTGGCAACTCTGCCTGACTAACTTCGCTGAACGCTGCGCTCCATTGTGGGAAGAGCCGGCTGAAGTAGTAAGTCAGAATAAATATTTTATAAGATATATATAGTGACATATCGAGACCATGACATCATGCAGATCTCTCATGTCCACACTCACGGCGACAACGCCGGCGCCACGCGCAGATCCCTTATTCATTATCAGCATAAGCAATTAGACCTAACTGTATATTAACTGTAACATCATGCAGATCTCCAGCATAAACAATTTTACCTAACTGTAACATCATGCAGATCTCATGTCCACACTCACTGCGACGGCGCCAGCGCCTCAGCATAAGCAATCAAACCTAACTGTATATTCTAAGAAATTTAACCTAACTGTAAATAATGAAATAAGACGCAAATGCGAGGCTTCATTATTGATTAAACCAGTAGCATAAGCAGAGTTATATTTTGTACACCAAACTGAACAGACGTGTTTTGATGAATAAAGAATTATATTTTTAAAATCAAATACCGTAATCAGACATTCAATTATATAAATATGCAGAATATTACAGAATATGGCAACTTACCCCGTAGGTAAGAAATGAGATAGATGCCATAAAATAAAAAGTAAACATATAGAACTTTAATCTAGTATTAGAAGACCTAATCCTATTCATTTTGGATTTCTCTACATAAATACTTAAAGAGACTTAATTATAACATCTAATTGCCTAAATACTTATCTAGATCAAATACATAAATTACCCAATTAATCATAGTATTTATGATTTTCATTGTTGCACTTGATTAACAGAGATATTAAATACCTCACCTGTAGAAGACGGTAATGATGTTCGCCTGGCCAAACAGCTTTGGCACCGCAATTAGTGTACGCAATGTGCTCTCGTTGTAAACAGCAGATCCCACATCCGAGCGTTCAATATATAAGCTGAGCATACTGCTGATCCGCTCAATGATAGACTTTTCGTTCTCGATACTATCCTGGGCGGCGCATAGTTCGCAGGCAATGTAGTTGGCCACAATGAAGCACCAGCGCTCATAGATTGAGGGGCAGAAGTTGCTCTTTGACGCACGACGTACCTGTAGAGTGTGTATTAGGTTTGTAAGGCTAATAATGCTACGTGCCAATTTGCGACACAATAGCGGCGAGTTCTGTGCGCTTTCCAGCTCCTCTCGTATGGCACTGGACGGTAAAGACGGAAACGAGACAGAGTGAACAATAGATTAATTGAGAGCATTGAGAGGGCTGATAATATACACTTACCACTCGAACTGTCTGAGCAGGCGATTAATAAGGCGGCTGAAGCTCTCATCGTCGATGGCGGCAATTGCTCTATAAATACAACGGCGCGTCTCAGTCAGGTGTCCGAATTCCGGCTGCGCTAGCGTTGCGTTGCTGGTGACGCTGACAGCCACAGAGGCGGTTTCATCATTGATGCAATCGTTCATTATGCTGCAAGTGACAAAGAGAAGGTCGCGAAATCAACAAACAATTTAATTTGCATTGTTGAAGTGAAAGTCCCGTTAGCATACCAAACCATACCACCCACACATATATAAGTACATAAATACCCACATACATATACATACATGATCCCTTTTTGCAAGTGTTAAAGCTGCACACCGCCTTGCTTACGGATCTTGGCAGGCAGATTGGAGCTCTGCTGTCATTATTGATGCCCATGATGGATATTATAGCCAAAAGCCATTCCTTGCCGCTACGTGAGCCTGCAACTACGGTAGCGCTCTCGTAGGTTCTTGGCATATTTCACAACAGAAACACAACTTTGAACACTATTCGTTCTAAGTTGTTTCCGCCAATCACCAACTTACTCCGCGCAGACTTATATACAGGGCATCCCTTGTAACACACACACACACACACAAACACACATAGACATACCGCAAAAAATTGTTAACTGTAATATGGAAGCGGCGCGCTCGAAACGCACGCTACACTGCAATTGTGGCTGGTGCGCACTCTCCAGTTATGAATTCACAGGGCATTTGTTGTATGCTGCACATGTTTAGCTTTCTTTTAAACTAGATGCACATGGTGATTTCTAGATTTTCAGACTGTTTGGGTTGCAGCAACACAATGTTGACTACTAAAATACACACAAAATGCATTTCATCGGTCACACTTGGCCTTAAAACCTTATGCAGTATGGCCGTATATTGATAACGTCAGAATACCAACTATTGCTTCTCAGTTTACAGTAGTGTTGTTAATCACAAAAATGGGATGGCAAAATATGCATTTTTATCTGTGGTGCGGCGCCCATTTCAAAACCTTTGTAATCCGTAGTCATTGGTTTTATACTTTTATACTTTTTTAAAAGCATTGAAATAATGCTGCGTGCGATACATACTTATTATAAAAGATGATTTAAATTTGTATCCCCAATGAAAGTCAAATTAAATAAATAAAGCACTCATTTAGTTTTTAATGTTGTTACCAACTTTATTTGTTAAGTCCTTAATCAGTTCTTTCTCAATGCTTCTACAAATTCCAAATAGAAAACTTAGAAGATTACATGTTAAAAAATTTATCGAGTTGATTTTTTTCGGTTGCCTCTCACCTTCAATAAAACTGAATTCTTAGCTACGCATATTATAACATTAAAACGCGGCCAAGGCGCTGCCAAATTAACCGCATTTCCAATGGGAAATTGCGTGGAATTTTCTGTTGCTAGTTGCAACAAAATTTCATGTAATTTATTATTAGGCAAACAAGTTGGGAATCAAGTTGAGAAACGGCCAGGGACAGGGAAACAATGACAAAAACTCATTGCAATTGAATGAATCCCTGACCGAAACCAAGAATAAACTACAGAATGTACGTTGTTGTTGTTGCTATTTGTTGTGGCTGTATGTGTGTGAGTGTGGTTGGTGTGTTGTTAGATTTGTTGTGTTGCGTGTGTGGTGGTGTTGTTGTTGTTGTTGGTTTACAACTCGTCCTTCTTGGGCGCCGCTTCCTCCTCGTCGCTCTCCTCAGTTGGCTCGGCCTCAGCAACCTCACCATTGGCATCGAGGAACTTAACAAAGTCATCCAGAGTCCTGTCCAGATTGAAATCGATCACCTTGTTGTCGTCCTTGCGGAAGTATTTGATGGTTGGGAAAGACGAAATCTTAATGTTCTCCAGCTCGTTGGCAGTGGAGTCCATCTTGGCAATGACAATGTCAGCATTATCCTTGTATTTCTCGGCCAGCTGATCGTAGATGGGGGCCAACTGCTTGCAGTGTCCGCACCATGGAGCATAGAACTCAACCAGGACAGACTTGCTCTTGTCCAGAGCAACGCTCTCGAAATTGCTTGAGACGAGCACCTTGACGGGCTGTTTGTCCCAATCCTCGGGCACATCCTGCGACAACAGATGCTGCTTCAGTTTGCCATCGAGGAACTTCTGGAGGAAGGCCTCAATCGATTCGACAGACAGAGAGTTTGTTTCGGGCTTGTACTTGGCCATATCCTCCTCAAGCTTAATCAAACGGATGGTAGGCACTTCCTCCTTGTTCATGCCAAAGAATTCAAAGATGCGGGTGTGATCCTCCTCATCCGAAGAGATGGTGACGAACAGAATTTCTTCGCGGTGCTTCTTGGCAATCTCCTTCAATGGATCCACATAGGTCTCAATGTGGCCAGCCTCCTTGGACACGAAGAACAACAGATGTGACTTAATAGAACCGCCAAAGATCTTGGCAGCCGACTCATGGTTGAAGTCAACAATCAATGGCAGCGATTGCACCTGAGCGAATTTCTTGAGGTTCTCCTCGGTCAGCTCGCCCTCGAACACCGATTTCTTCTCATCGAAGGGTTTGAACAGAATGACTCCATTGTCCTTGGATTCGTACTTGGCAATCACATCAGCATTGCTGCTAAAACCAAAGACAAACGAGTCCAAAGCGTTGGCGGCCTTGGTGAAGGTCTTAGCCTCCTCCGACTCAGTATCCTTGAAGAAGCCAATAATGACGATCTCATTGTCCTTAACAAACTGCTCGGCCTCAGCAACGCTGGTCAAATCCTTGGCTGGTGGTCCAGTCTTCTTGGTCACCCACGCAACGATATCAGCAGCCTGACGACCACCATTATACTCCACGGGAGAGCCGCTGCGGAAGAACTTAAGTGTGGGATAGCCACGGACAGCATACTGTTCGGCGAGATCACCTTCAACGGTGGCATCGACCTTGGCCAGCTTAATCGGAGACTCGCTCTCCGCCAGCTGTTGGGCAGCCTTGGCGTACTCGGGCGCAAGTGCCTTGCAGTGACCACACCATGGAGCATCTGAAATGGAGACAAATCATTTCAGTAAATTTCGAAATTGATACAATATTATATACTGAAAGATGGGAAACAGTACTATAGAATATAAAATATTAGAATCTTAATACGAAAATCGCTATCTATATATCATAATAACATTGAGAATATCAAAAATATTTGAAAAAAAAAATCTAAACTTGAAAATTATTTACCATAACGATTTAATAAAAAAGTGATTGATTATTAAAATAATTATTTTAAAGTTAACCTCCTGCGAATTTCTGGTTACTAAATTGTGAATAAAAAATGTGCATATTAAATGCTTGATTTAAAAAGCGTAACTGAATAAATTATTATAATTTAAATGTATAACGCTGAACAAATGTATATGCAGTAATTACGTGTACAAATATTATTCTAAATTGACAAAAATGTAGATGCAACTAATGTTTTAAGCGCGTCGTTAAATCTTAAAAGTAATTACTGCAAAAGAAGGAAAGCGGGCGATTAAGTAAATTATTCCCAGCAGCAGCAGCAGTAGCAGCAATAGCAGTAGCAGCAATAGCAGTAGCAGCAGTAGCAGCAGCAGCAGTAGCAGCAACAACAGCAGTAGCAGCTGTTGGCGTCAATATGCAAATTCCACGTGTTGTTTTCTTATGAGCTGCATTATGCATACCATAAAAAATCAGTACATATACGCCAAGAAAAAGAGACTGAGGAGGGAGATTGAAAGGGCAACACAGATAGCAAGAGATGACATAATGCGAGTTGACAACATCTTGCATTCTTATCGCCGGCTCAAGCTGACGTGGCCTTGATTCGTGGTCGCATTGGCACTAATCGTGAACAGATAAGATTCGCCGGGTGTCGAAAGGTGGGATTGGCAGTTAGTTGCTGCTGACGTTGCCACATTCGAATTGGATACGTAGCGGAAATAGCGGCAGAGAGCTGCCTGGGATAAACAAAGAATTGACAGGGCCGCCATATTGACGCATAACACCGTTAAGCACGCACTCAACAGAAAAAACAACAACAAAAAGAGAAACAGAGAGCGAGAACGATATAAAATAAAAGAGTTGAATGAACTGCTTCTGCGCAGGCGTGAGCGCATTAAGCGACAGGCAATGTAAAAAAGGGCAAACAAGAAGAGAAAGCGGAAGATAGAAAGAGGGAGACTGATGAAGAATTCTCGTACAAACGCAAAAAGTTGTTTAGCTAACCCAGTTTTAGAGCAACAGTTGCTTGGCAACTTTTCGTTTCTTCTTCTATGTGATTTTTTTTTGTTTTAAAACGAAATTGATGAAGCGGATGTAGAAAACGAGAAACTAATCGTCAAGAAATTAACATGCAGCCACGCTCGGAACGATAATTGCGATGAAAAAATACATATATTATTTTGATAAAAATGAGACACATTTAGAAATAGTTATGTGACATTATCTCGCTTTGAGGACGCCGTTCCGTACTCAAGCGAATAGAAAAAGATAAGGGCAGGAAAAGAGCGACAGCTTTAGCTGTTAAGACCAGCACTGTGTAATGTGTCGAAGTATTTATTACTTATGTTTTTGATGACGCGCCACTTTTGCTTAGCACTTTAACATTTAAAAACGTACCGCAACAAATGCCCACACACATTTGTCTGCTCGCTTGCGCACAGGTGCAGGTACAGTAAGTGCAAGTGAGATAATCACAAGCAAAAATACAGTCAATAGAGAAAAGAGAGAGAGAGAGGTAGAAGAGCAGAGCGCAAGTCAATATCTACAGAAACTCATCGATATGCGATAAACGATAAAATATAAAAACAAAAAAAATATTGCACAAATTATTTTTTTTTCTCTCGCTGCAAAAAACTCGGCTCTCTTCCCGCCTTCCCCGGCGACAGAAAGCATCTTGGCTGGCTGACTGGCAACAACAATAAAACTGTTGGCTGAACTGCCACGCAGACATATTTTGTTCTAAGAGCATCATGCTTTTGATTTGCTCAGAAAAGACCACGTAGCCTTAGCGCAATTTTTTTTCGTGAAAGCGGCCGGCGCGTCATTTATATTCTTTTTTATTTCGTTTTATGTTGATTATATTTGCAAAAAGAGTAGTGGTACTCACAGAATTCAACAAGCACAAATTCGTTTTCGGCAATCACTTGTTTGAAGTTATCCACAGTGCCAATGATGACGCCCTCCTCCAGTTTAACATCAGCGGCCGCCACGTAGGACGCCGCAAGTAATGCACAGATTAGGAATTTCATCGCGGGCACTAATATGTGTAGTATTAGTATCTATATATTTATAAATGCTTATTTGTAGGTAGATGTATATCGCACAGACACACACTGATGCAACTCTTAAACCAAAAGTTGTCCACCGCACAACTTGCGAGCTAAAATCCAAATGAAATCGACTACGTTCAAGCTACAGAACATTGCCTCTATATATATGTACCGAATCGTTCAGTACTGGTTCGATTACAAAAGTTACTGAAACGAACTACTTCATAAGAACTAGTGCTTTACTTTGTTAACAGTTGTGATGTCGACTTATGCAAATATCTTAAAATAAATGTAATATAAGCAAATAACATACTTCTTAAATACCTTTTGTTTAATATACACATACAAAAGTTCACAGGTAAATATTAAGTGCAGCTACAATAAATTTCACATATGGCACGTGGGAAGTTGTTTAAAAACAAAGAGCTTTTCAGTAGTAATTATAATTAACTTTACTCAGCTTGCATTGTCAGATGAATTTTAGGACTTTTGTAAATAACAAACTTTATTGTTTGTACAGATTCTAGTAATTTCCGTAAACTGTTGTTAATGACAATGACCTGAAAGAGAATGCAACAATATTTAAACAACGTGTTAACAGATAGTATGATAACGCAAAACTATTAATCATTATTTTCGTTATATAACTGACAATGTTTAAAAGTCGGTAATATTTCCATTAAATATACGAACACTAAATAGAATCAATAGTTCCGTTACATATGAATGAACATGAAGATTGGTTCACAAAATGTTTGTCTTTTTCTTTTGAATGATATTTCATTCTTTTTCATTGTTTTATATAAAATAATAAATTATATTTAAAACGTTTTTGACGTTTTAAGTATCAGAATTATGGATGTAAATTATATTTAAAGTAGGCGTCAAAAAATTTGTTTGAGTGAGACTGATTGAGAAATTTAAACAATGGAAAGGGAAAATTGCTTAAATTTTGATGAGATGTTACCCCTAATCGGTGAATTTGGATTCTACCAAAAGCGGCTAGTGTTCTATTTAACACCTTTTGTCTTCGTATGGTCTTTTTTATACATGGGACAGATATTTTTGATACTTGTACCCTCAGATCATTGGTGCAAAATACCCGAATTAAACGCTCTATCAAAAGAGGAGCAACTTAGTCTAGGCATACCAAAGTTGGAAGACAACGATTTCGATCGATGTGCCATGTATGACGTAGATTACGTCCATGTGCTCGAATCAAATATATCCAAGGCAAACGATAGCTGGCCACAAATACCATGCCAAAGTTGGATCTACGACAGGAATCAAGTGCCATATGCGACTATTGCAACGGAAGGCAATTGGGTGTGCAAAGATGACCAGCTGGGCGACTATACCGTTACGATCTTCTTCCTTGGCGCGATTGTGGGTGGCATTGCCTTTGGCTATATATCGGATCAGTGGGGTCGAATTCCAGCCGTAATGTTGAGCAGTTTCTGTGGTCTACTTGGTGGTGTTCTGAGTGCGTTTTGTAAAAGTTTCCTTTGGTTTTCACTTACCAGATTTATGGTGGGATTGGCCAACGACAGCTGCTGCGATCCACTTTTAATATTAGGTGAGCATTAAACTCATTTACTATTTACACTTTAATTCTTATGTTTCGTTTTGCTCAAGTACTTGAATATGTGGGTCCCCAGTATCGATCTTTTGTCCTAAACTTTGCGATTACAATATTCTTTACGTTGGGTGCTTGCTTATTGCCAGGGATCGCATATTGGTGCAATGATTGGCGATTATTGACCTTGGTTATCTCAACACCAATCATAATTACTCTCTCCATGTACTTTGTACTCTCGGAATCAGTCAGGTGTGATTAAGTTAAAGATCAATTATCGTTGTGAAAATAATTCATTATAGATGGCTGATATCCGTGGGTCAAATTGATAAAGCTATAAAAATTGTGAAAAATGTTGCCAAAACGAATGGCAAAACGGTTCCAGAGGATAAGATCATATTGTTTCAAAGGTGTTGCGAATTAATGTACAGAAAAGAACAGAGTACTTCCAAGAATCATACATTCGTAGATATATTCAAACAAAGAGAATTGTGTCGCATAACAGTGATTTTGATCATTGTTTGGATAATTACGACTCTGGTCTACGATGGGCACGTACGGGCTATCATTTCTATTGGACCGGATATATTTATAACATTTTCGGTGGCCGGCTTGGTGGAGTTGCCTGCCGGCATAATACCAATGTTATGTTTAGATATCACAGGTCGCCGATGGATGGCTTTTGGAGTGTTTGTGGCATGTGCAATTGGAAGCTTAGTTTCGGCAGCGTTAAGCGATAAATTGCATAGGGCCATAGCGTCAATTTTTGGTCGATTTGCTATTAGCATCGCCTATAACATTGGCTTGCAATGGGCTGCTGAAATACTACCCACAGTGGTGCGTGGCCAGGGCATTGCTGTAATGCACATTATGGGTTTTGTTTCTGCCCTTCTATCACCTTTTGTTGTGTATACGGAAAACTATAATTTATCCATGCCAATGTTGATTTTAGGACTTTTGTCAATTTTAGCAGCAATACTAGTTTTATTTTTACCCGAAACCAATCACACCGATTTGCCACAGAGTTTATCCCAAGCACAGTTTCAATGGAATCAGCAACGTATGTTTCACTGTTAACGCCAAAAATATTCAAATTTTCGCGGCACGTTTCAGCGGCTTGCAGCACTGGTCAACGTTTGCTTCTTTTAATTCAAAAACAATTTTGCGCTCGCGCTGTTAAAAACTTACAGAAAATGTTAAGGTTTTTTGAGTGCCCAAGCTGTTTAGTTCCGTTCAGTGAACACAGTTAACACTACCGCTCTGTTTCTGTTAACCAACACTAGCCAAACAGCACGTGTATAAATATTAAAGGAATTCAATCGCTGTTTAGTTTTATTATTTCACACAAAATGGATGTTGTAAAAGCCGTTTTAGAGAGACACCAAAAGGAATTGGATAAATACAAGCCAATTACAGTTGAAAAGCACCTCGAATGCCGCCTAGATGTGGGCACACTCCTCATCACAGACCCCAACGATTTGGAGGACCGGCAGATGGCGTAAGTTGATAAGGTTGTATTTAAAATTAAATTTTAAATATATGTACATGTGTAGCAGCAACAAAGAAGAGTATCTGGCCGAGCTAACGCGTGACAACACACAGCTACTGGTCAACGCCATCTGGGAACTGCCCACCGAACGTGTAGATGAAAGTATTGTGGCCAAGCTGCCGGAGCCAACAACAGTTTTGCCGCGTCTTCGCAAGCCACCTGGTGTTCGTCCCATGACGAAGTGGGAGAAGTTCGCAAAGGAGAAGGGCATCTCAAAAAAGAAGAAGGACAAGAAAACCTACGATAATGTCCTGGACGTAAGTAATCATAACAAGTTAAAGCGATAACAACTAAAACCAAATTATTCTATAGAAATGGGTGCCAACGTATGGTTTCAAGCACGCCGAGGCTGAGAAGGATAAGGAGTGGGTGCTTGAGGTGCCAGAGAATGCGGATCCCAACACAGACATGTTCCAGAAGAAGATGGATCTGCGTAACGAAAAGGTCGCCAAGAACGAGATTCAACGCATGAAAAACATTGTTCGCGCCAAGAAGGTGGAGATGCCACGCAGCGGATATCTGGGCCCGGAGGCAGCATCATCGAATCAACTACTCACCGCTGTCACTGTGGCGAAAGCATCAACTGCGTCAGTGGGTAAATTCCAAAGCAAACTGCCCAAAGAAAAGGAGGCACGCGGTCTGGGCGTTAAGGAGCTGATACCCGGCGGCAAACGCAAGGCATCGCACATCTCAGCACAGCCGGAGAGGGAGGCCAACTTGGAGCTAATCAAGAGTGTGCTGAACAAGAAGCCCAAACTGGATGTGGACAAGGCGATATCGATGCAAAAGCGAGACGAGCGATTAGAGTAAGTTCAATCTTCTCGTAATAATTTTGTAACATTTGTATTGATTTGCAATATTTTTACAGACGTGAGGCTGAAGACGGCAACAGGCCAGCGAAAAAGAAGGGCAAGGGCAGTCGCAAAGCGGTCGGCAAGAAGCCCAAGGGTCACCAGGGTCAACGTGCGCCGGGAAAGAAGGGCCAGGCCGGTCGAAAGCGTCGCTGAACATGGAAACTACCTCTTCAAATAGGACACATTTTTTAATAACAAAACAAAAAAACACAATTTACATGATAAATACAAGATAATATTTTAAGCCACATGAACTTTCCACTTATAGATATATATTCTATCTCTGACGAAAGCGCAAGTCAACTGGAGCACTGTGCCGTGTTAGATACTCGTAGACAAAGTGGCGAAAGACGCGATTAAAGTTTCTAATTGAAGGCCAATGTAGATTTTCAGCATTATCTCGGGGCGTATGCCATGTGTCCGGAAAGGGAGTCGCAATCAAATGCAAGATGGGCACATTCTCCTCCAGAAACGGGCGATGATCGTCGTCGACATAACCCTCAGCAGGACTATTCAAAAACATTTTATTATTGCCAGTCAGCTGGCCAGCATTTCGCAGCATTTGCTCAATTTGGAATAGACTGGAATGAAGTCCCTCCGTATTTTCATAGAAGCTAGCAAATCTCATATTGTGTGCTCCAATCAAATCCAGCAGAACGAGCACCTCCTAAAAGCCGAAAACGGAATTCAAAATTAAGAATTAGAGATGCTACCAGATCAGCAAACTTACAATGCGATCAATATGGCGTGGAGCCATTGTTCCTTGTCCGGCCATTGGGGTACCAGTGCGTGTGCGTGCCAGTTTGTTGGCCAAGTGACGTGAACCATAAACGGAGTCTCTGTTGGTCCACTTGTTGAAGGCTTCCTCGCCGTCAAAGAAAATCAACTTTAAAATATGTACTGTTAAATAATGATTTAATAGTTGTATTATAGTTTATACCAACCATCAGGCCGATATCGCTGCGATTTTGAAATTTCTGCTGCAGATAGCTACTCAGCGTCTTGGCCGTGTTCAGGAGGATGGCGCAGGGTACCGCCGAATCGGTGGCGCCAAGAAATCCGGGATCATTTGGAAAATACTTGCTGTCATAGTGACAGGCGAGTGCCAAAAAGTTGTTCGCCTGTGGGTTAATGTAGCCCACAACATTGGCAAACGTCAGCTCGCCAAAGACGGGCACCTGTTGCCTAAACTCATCCACTTCTGTGTGGAAGCCAAGCCCATTTAGTGAGTTGACCAGGTAATTGCGTACCTGCTGATGCCCCGGACTACCAACGACGCGTGGCACCAGAATCGCCTTTAAGCTGCTGTTAAAATGCACCTCATCGTCGGCCAAATGCGTTAACTGCCTCTAAAATCCATATGCAATTGTCAATCATACTTTTTGTTTGCGTGACTCAACGACTTATGTACTTACGCTGGGCTGTTGTTGTGCTTGTGCATAGTCAGCTGCCAGCAGACAGATCGAAAGTGATACAGAAACCACCAACAAAGAAAACGACCGCAACATTTTTTCAATATCTGTCCGGACACGCTGATGTGAGACGAAACACTGAAATTGAAATGGCGCTTTGTGCTGTTAACGATCTTTGTAGCTGGTTTTTGTTGTTCTTGTGTTTGTTGCCAACGCGGTCTCTCATGGCGCGCAATCTTAATACTGTATATATACGTTTTTATGTTATTTATGTACATAGGCAAAAGCTCTTAATGTCTGCATATCTAAGAAGAGCTTTGGGCAGCTTCCAAAGTGAATATCAATTCACAAGCTCAATGGAACTCAAGTTTACTAGTAAGCTTTAAAGCTAAGAACAGTGTTTCTATTATATTTAATAAATAACTGTATTTCAGTTGAATCTTAAGTAAAAAACATTTAATATAATTAAATGTCTTGTAAATATTATTTTAAAGTCTGAAGCGCTAATCTAACAATACTGGGTTTCATCTACAATTTAGGTAATAATATTTTTAATTTAATCAGTTTTCAACAAAGGAGTTAATATAAAAATAATTAGTGGGAACTGGTTCGTTTCCATCTCTCACTAATTGTTAAATTTTGCACCCTTTCCAAAACTTCGGTGCCACCACTGGTCACAGAATGCATTTGGCCAATTAATGCTGTTGTATAAATCGACGGTGCCAAGTTGCGGGTCTTAACCACTGCCACCCGATGCAGTTTCTTTGATCGGAACTCGTCCCGTGAAATGGTTCGCAGGCTGGATCCTTCGTGCCACAGTCGCTTGGGTCGCGGTTGACGTTTTGCTCCCGGTCCGCAGCAGGGAAAGTGCCAGATGCGTTGATCCTTGCCAAAGTGATCGCCTTCGCTCAGTGTTTGTGGCAGATCATGGTGCAGTGTCTCCGGCAGAAACAAGGCTAGAATGCCACCAATAATGCCCAAGCCGCCCAGCGTGTTCAGCATTAGCGAGAGTGATAGGTGAGACAGATAGATGACCGGCGGAGACAGTAGCATGGCCACAAAACCCATGGTGTGTATAAAGGCCACACCCTGCGCCCGCACCACCGTGGGCAGCACTTCGGCCGCCCACTGCATCCCAATGTTATAGCAGACATTGGCAAAGAAGCGTCCGCAAAGGGCAGCTCCCAAAATATAATGAGAGTTGCTCAGATTGGCCGCCAACAAACTAAATATACCACTCAACGTGGTATAGACAAAGGCGCACCAGCGACGTCCAAAGCGATCCAGTGTCAGAATGACCAGCAGATTTCCCGGCACCTCTGTGGCACACGCGATGGTAAATACAATGAACACATTCTTCTTATCAATTACCGATGCGGCTCGAACATGTCCATCGTAGATCAGCGATATACTCATCCAAATGATGATCATGAGCAGCATATAGCGGGCTAGGCGAATACGCTTGAATATCGATAAGATGGTGAAGCTGCGTCCCTCAAACTCCTCCTTGTAGAATTGCTCGCAGCCCTCGCGAAATTTCTTCCAGATTGCATTGGATACACTGCGCTTATTTCGCTGTGCGACATTTTGAAGGATCACAATTGCCTGATCGATCCTGCCCACAGAGACCAGCCAGCGCGCCGACTCGGGCAGCAAACAATAGGCACACAGAGCAATTCCAATGGGCAAAGCGCCAACATAAGCAAAGGTTCGCCAATCGCCCAAGGATATGGCCATCCAGGGTATCAGCATGGTGCAGGGTGAGTAGAACAGCGCCAGCGACATGTTGCCAACAAATGTGCGATACATGGGGCCCACATACTCAAGAACTGCGGATTAGAAATTGAGACACAGCAGCTTTACTTGCAATAGCAGGCAGGGAGCAGGGAGATTGATCGGGCTTACCCAATATATAGATCATTGTGAAGCAGGTGTCGTAGGAGGCACCCACAATAAAGCGAGTTAAGGCAAAGGTCACAAAGCTATTGCTGAACGCTGTGAATAAGCTGCCAAACAGAGCCAGGGAACAGCTACTGACCAAGGCGGCCAAGCGACCGCAATGATCTGCAAAGTGTCCATAGAACAAGCAACCCATAACGGAGCCCAGAAAAAAGATCACTTGGGCATAGGTGGCATAGCAATCGTTATCACAAACCCAGCCAAAATCCATCACTGCCGTGCGAAATGGTTCATCGGAACCAAAGACATAACCCTCCCGGCAAGGTATTTTTGGCAGTGAGCTGTTTATGAGCTCGCTGCGATTAACGGACTTGAATACAGTATAGTTGACATCATACATTTGGCAGCGACTGTAGCTGCCATCCTGCTCCTTCGGTATGGAGAGACTCTTGCGTTCCTCCTCGCTCTGAATGAGTGTCAGCTCTCGGACGAAGCAATAGTAATTTTGTGGCGGCAACGTCATAAAGATCTGGCTAAGATACACAAAGGCGGTAATAAAGCAGAATGCCAACATTAAAGCAAACAATAATTTCTGAAAGCATCCAAATTCACCAATTTGTGGCAATAGATCATCAAAGTCAACAAATGGTTCGCTTTCGCTAACGAATAACTTTGACTTGGGCAATGATCTCGCATCTTCCATAGAGGACGTGCTGCTTGACTGGTAAGGACTTCTCGAATTGAACGCATTGTGGCTGGTTTGCTGACTCCTATCCACTGTGCTCCTCCTTCTTTTCTTGTCGGCCGACTTTGTGCTGAATATTTTTGCATTGCTCTGATTTGGACTACTTCTATATTTCAATACTCACTCAAAGTCAGCTTTTTGATTGCCATCCATATAGGTTTCTGGCTAAACAATAACGTTTAAATATGGCAACAAGGCCTATTGTGTTTTGAAAGATTCATTCTTCATGTGATTCATCAGTTTTCTGGGCGATTGCTTTCAATTCAGCAATTCTTGCAATGTGGAACAATTTGATTTAATTTGTAGCAAAAGTCGTTATTTCTGTTCTGAATATGAATACTGCCAACATTTTAAGAGACTATATTATATTTTAGTTAAACTTAGAAAATCAGATTATTCCATTCCATGATTTATCAGTTTTGGCATATTACATAGAATTGTCTAATATTTGTTTACTTGAACTTTGAGGTGCCACCGTGCAATGTTTATGGTCATTAGTAGCGTCTTATCGGCGCCACTGAATAATCATCAGTTACAATTCGAGGCAACATCAAAAAATCAACGAGTCATTAACCTAACAAAGTAAATTCGCCTTCCTGTTGCCATTTTCAATCTTTCTTTCTTGCTTTTGTCCTGGCCTAGAGGCAAGTAAATGTTTAAACTGAACACTTTGTGCTTGTGGTCTATCATTTGATTAAATCGAGGCACAGTTGGTGGCACTTGCAGCCGAGCAATTGACCAAGTGAAAACGTTGCGTATACGCCGCATGGAAGGAGACCACCCATCGAGTAACTATTGCATATCAATCTCTTCACTGCCAATGCCAAAAGCCGCCTGTTGCTATTTGGCCAAGAATATGCCTTGTTTTTGGTATGCGCATGCGTTCTTCACCCACAACCCAATCTTGGTTGCCGGAGCGTCTTACGCCAGTTCGAAATTCATTCACAGAATGCCGCCAATTCTTCGAAATGTTAACCATGCTGTGAGTGCACAAATACTATTCGAATTAGTTCTGGCGCGTCTTTCAAAGGCAACGGTTGAACGACTCCGACAGTTAACGGTTTCAGCGCTTGCAATGGTTTTAAGTCACGCATAAAAATACGGTTGATTACTCGACATAAATCAGCTTCATAAATCTGCGCGCGTTGTATACGAAATTAAGTGTCAGTGTCCAAAGATAAGCGCTAAATGACGGTTCACAGGATATACAAATAATAAAAACTCAGCTAGAAATAAGACAATAAATAAATAGCTGACGGCATTTTGATACAAATCAAAAAAAAAAAAACAAAAACCAACAAGAAAAAAGGACAAAAAGTAAAGTAAAGTGAAAGTGGCGGCTGCCGTTATACAAACTTCTACAATTTATTCTATCGCTCGCGGTTAAACCGACGCTGCATGTAAGGGATTTGGTGAAATAACATCCTTCAAAAAAGAGAAAGCCCAAAAAAAAAAAGAAGAAGAATGGCTATACTCGAGTCCTGCTGCTTTTGGAAGACCGTGCGTATGGGCAGCTATGCCTCTGCGGTTTACACGCTGGTGGGTAATCAATTAAGAGACACAGTTGACTTTTTGAGTGCTTTCACTTGGCGAAGATAAACAAAACGGTTGAGCAAAGCGAGATGAATAGAGAAACTACCAAAATAACGCGATAAAAACACATACACATACACCGAATAAAGCTTCGCGTGCAATTCAACGATAAGCTCAGTGAAGCCAAGCGAGAAGCTTGACAAAAAAAAAAATATGAAAAAAAGAAATGAAATTAAGGAAGGAGAAGCTTATCAAGAAACAACGGAACACGTGCAACTCAGCAAGAATTGCAATCAGAAAACAAAGAACGAATTACAGCGAATCGCGAAAGGCTCCCTTTGTTATGCGCTTGCTTGTTTTGCGGCAATAATGTCATTCCTGAAAACTTAATTACCATAATACCAAATAATAATTGGGAGAACTACGCATAAGAAAGATGCAACAAGTAACAAAAAAAAAACACAAATAAAGCTTAAAAGAAGTGTGTTCAATTTATGAACCGTCAATAAATCAATTAAAAGTTTAGCACAGTTTTCGTTGCAACTCTCGCTTGGCCTTCATTTAGCCGACTTAAGTCTTAAAATAACAATTTCAAATTTGAGTTTAAGTCCTATGTTAGTTAACTTAATTGAAATATTGATCCGGATGAAAGTGCTCTTGCCTGCCATTAAAAGTTGCATAAAATTTTACACTTAATTGATTATTTTTCATATTGTTATTGAGAGCTCAACAACTATTCAAAATACGAAAAGGTCGCTTGAGTAATCTTGAGTAATCTTTAAATTAGCATTGCTGATTCTCATCTTACAGATCTACTTTGGCTTATCTACGCTTATGTTTACGGTCTATCTGAAGGAGGAGCAGGACTTTCTGCTTGGCCAGCGAAAGAAGCCGCTGGGTGAGAGCATATTGGAGAAGGGTGACGTAACTATTGGTAAGATAGACATCGGTGCATAAAGTAAGCTCGTTAAACTCAGCTCAGTTGATTGGCATTTGCCTATTGCAGTAACTGTGATATTCAACGTACTATTTTTGTTTTGCTCGACGCTGATGGTTTTGTCATCCGTGCTGTTGATTGTGGGACTTCGAAATGTGAGTGGTTCACACTTAGTTGGTTTCCTTGCCTTGGTAACTTAGTAACTTTACCATTTCTGTGTAAACTTACAGAACAAACGTCAATTGCTATTGCCTTGGATAGGCTTTATGCTCTGCGATTTGCTGATTGAACTGGCCCATCTTGTCCATCTGACACTCTCTGGTCGTGTGATTTTCGATCCGATAGTCGGTTTCATTTTCACCATAGACTTCTTTATCCTCTGCTTGAATGTGAGTGCACTTCCCATTCACGTTCCACTCATTTCCGCTTGCTAATTTCTTTTAAATATATTCATTTCAAGCTTTACTGTTTGCTCTGCGTTGTATCGCAGTATCAGGCCTATCGGCTCGAGCGGGCCGAGCAGCGACAACATCCGGCTCTATCGGTGAGTTTTCTGTTCTCAGTTAACTCAATCGGATTTCACAGGCGAACTCAATTTATTCCATTTACCCAAAGGCAACCGTCGTCTATACAGTGCCAACGAAGCTGAGCAAATCGAAGCGACAGTTGCTGGCAGCGCAGGATGCGTGTGGTAAAGGTAAGCGACAACCACATCGTATGCTCGCCGCAAGTCCATTGATTACGTCACAAAGGCCAACCAATTTTTCAACCATCACCGAGGAGGAGGAGCAACTACAGCATTGCTGCAAGGCTGCTGCATCCTCAGGTAAGTACACAATCCATGTACAAAGAGCCTGTCAATTGAGGTGTGCACGTTTCAGCTGTAAATGGCAATGTCGACTGCGTTCAAATCTCACTGCAGCCCAGCACCAACTCCATCGATGTGGATGCCTCGATTTATGGCAAACTACCAATTATTACGTTAGACCCCCACACCCTGGTATGATGCCGACACTTTGCGCCCCAGTAGCAGTCTCATTTGTGCCATTAACAGTTGGACATTAGTGTATTGGATACACTCAAAATTGACATATTTGTACATTGCCTGACAGAAGTGAAATTCTCTCCGCCCTGTTGGGTATTATCACATTTCAATGGCAACAGACAACAAATACTTTTGCAGCTTCATTACCTGTAAAAAGCACTGGCAATGATGTTAAATTGTCAAAGAATTTTAGAGGATTTCGAAGAAATTCTAATCAGTAGTTTTTTTTTGATATTTCAATGGAATTTATGGATTACAAATGCATACAATGAAATGTCGAATAATAAAGTTTGCCCTTAACTAGAATTGGCTCAAGAAAAGTTTTTTTTCTAAGTATTAAATGGAATGTATATAATTGAGAAATAACAATTTCATTTAATTTTAATAATAAATGTTTATATGAAATTCGTAAATCAATTTATAGCTTTTTTTATTTGTGTATTTAACAGATTAATGGGTTTTAGGATAACTTAATTTATGTATATATGCATTTTTAATTAAGTTATATTTATTTAAACCTTAGCAACGTCGTCGCTTGAGTTGCAAAAAAGTTTTTTACAAAGATTGTGTATTTAGTTTGAATTACCTGGCCACAGTTTAAAGAGACCACATTGCATTAATTAGTGGCAAATGCAAACGAAGAGATTTAATTAACTTTTCTCGACAGCTTTGCTTCAATATATTCCGTAAAGCATTGAAATAAATTTAAACGAAATTTAAGTCTCATCAATTTGCAGCAATTAATTAGAAGCAATGCCTTAAATCGAGAACAAAAAAAGTGAATGAAATGCAGCTTGACAAATTACAGTAAAGGTTGATATTAAATAGAGTCCTGCCATCCAAAGGAGTGGAAACGCTTGTTAATCGCGTCGACAAGCAGAGTCATTAAATTAAATTTAATCACTATTTTAGATTGGTTCCCTTTTAACTATTATTAGAACCGCGTAGCGCACCTTAACCCCAACATGACAACGGAGAGGTGAATTACAAAGAATACCGAATGGTGGAGGAGGGAAGGCAGTGTAAGAGTAGGAGGTGTAAGTGTGGATGCCACAGCTGTGCAGAGTGATAAATTATCGACTATATTTGCTGTGGCAAAAACAGTGTTTGCACAAGTTTCAAGCAAAACACTTAAACACTGAGAAACACAACAACCGTCACATTTGCCACTTAGCCAACATCTTATTGGCAAGAAAAAAATCGAAATTTTGTGTGTAAATATCAACGCAGCTGTCAAAATAGTCTGCACAAAGATATCGACCAGAATCTGATATTCTCTGCGGATATTGCCACTAAATGGATTTAGAGGTGCCAAAAGAAACATGTTTGTTGTGCTTTTTTTTTACAAAAAGAAAATAGAAATTAGTATTTGCATTTTTAATTAAAGCTTTTTGCTCTAGCAATATTGCTGAATTTTTGTGTAATGAAAAACGCTATATGGTATGCCAAAAAAATAATGCTTCATAGTTTTTTTTTAAATAAATTCACTTGAATTTAGTATGTGGGATACTAAATTGATTTTTATTACAAAACTAAGAATGCCCAAATTTTTAATATACCCTTGAATGCAATCGCATTAAGGTATTTGAGTTTTAATAGCATTAGCCATATTTATTGTTATTCATATAAATTTATATATATATATATATAATATATATATTTATGTTCTTTATTTTTTTGGCTGGTATTATCGCTTAGAACATAAGAGCTTAGTTTTTTTTTCTGTCAATAATGGGAGCCATGTATTTGTGTTTAATTAATTATAAAGAAAACAATTACATTATATATGTATGGCAGATAACAATTGTGCTTTTTTTTCTAACAATATTCAATTATATCAAAAAATAATATGGGATTTGAGTGTAGCAAAAAACTAATATTTATGCATTGCTTTTCAACAAATTTTTGATGCATGCAATAAATTTGCATATAAATTTCAGCGCGCGATTCGTGTGTGAAGCGAAATATATGCAATTCACAAATGCAATCGACTTTATATACACAGATTTCGCTTTTTTATTAGATTTCTATACCAATTTCCATTTTTTTTTTTTCCAGCAACTTGGGTCCAGCAAAATTCGCATTTCAAAGTCGATTGGTTGGCTGTGAAGGTGCTTAGTAATTGCTTTATTAGTTTCTCACAGACTGCATATTATATGGCTGCCACTAAGTACAGTTATGGCTGCCGCTTGCCATTGAAGTAATGCACACTCAATTTAAGTACTCAGCGTAAGTGTGGAAATGTTGTCTAATTGCTGTTATGACAGCTACTTTTCTGAGTTTAATGAGTTTTCCATTAGTGTTCACAATATTTTGCTCTGCTTGCCAGGGCTGATGTCCTGGCTGCATAATTGAAAATCCAATTACTATACAAGTGAATTTAAGTATATCGCCACACACGCACACACACACACACAATCTCCCAGCTAGCCACCAACTGCCATTGTCCTTGAGTAAAGTTTGTAAAAATAAGAAGAGAAAAATGTGTGCCTTGTGTTGGAGGCATTGTCCGCATCTCAAGATAATGCAAACTATTTTCACCAAAGTAGCAGCCCATCAGACATAAACACTTACATAAGTCGATAAAACTTGGCAACGTATAATATACGGTTAACTAAGTTTGGCCAATTGTGTACAAAAAATGTCATTTATGAAGGGCCTCTTTAAATTTGGTCACGCATTAAAATGTTGACAATTTTAAGGCAAACGAGCGTTGGTTGCACTTAAGTGCTGACAGCACTTTAGCTGCCTACTGCATGATTTATTGATATACATATATTCTATGTTCGAAGCCATAGCCAAGAGACAAATATTCACAACTCCCCCGCAATTTACATCGATTCATAAAGGCTGTTTGTCACTTGCTTTATTGCGTATACGTAGCCCGTGGTGGGTGGTGGGTGGCGTTTAGTGGTGGGCGTGTTAAGTTCAGAAAATCGACTTGATCTTTGTAGTAGTCAAGCGATTATAGCTTGTTGATTTACGAGCATTCATATTGGAGCACATGTTAATAAAGAGATGTTTAAATAACGACAAACGTGTCAAACAATCAACAGAAAAATTAGCAAATAAAAAGAGAAAGATTTTAACAATATAGGAAAAAATATCAAGTTGTGAAATGAATTCAGACTGGGCTGTAAATAGATGTATTTATAAAAATAAAATTATAAAATTAAATGATAAATATAGCTTTAAATTATTACTTCACAGCAGTTACTTTGCTTACTCTCCATTTTTACATGACAAGTCGATTAGCTAAGTATAAGTTGACTGAATTTTACAAGAATGCGTGTATTTATTTTGACAGGGTTTTTGTTTGTATTATACACCATTTGTACAGCTTAGTAAATTTACTACAAGTTTAGATAATGTTATAACAAATGTGTAGTTAATATTTACAGCAAAGCCTTAACATGAAACAGAGCGTTTCGAAGACGAGCATTCTTTAATTTCATAATCATTTTTGTATATTTTAATTTGCATAAGTATTTTTGGAGAATTTTTTACAATTCATAAATATTTATTATGTGTGTTGTTCTGAAAACAACAAGTCGTGTACAAGTCATATCTTATGTCAGAATATTCGCCTAAAATTTATAATGTGCCCCCAAAAAAAAAAGCCACTTTAAGTGAGCGAAAAATGCTGGAACAAATATCCGCACATAAATAATAAAAAGCACATGTAATACTTGCTTTCAAGCTTGGCTGTTAAATGGCATTAGACAGATTAAAATATCAAGCATTGGATGGACTGAGAGTAGCAATAAAACCTGTTATTATATAATAATTCATAATAGGCGCCAACTAAAACAGCTTACAAATTGCCAGCTTGTAATAAGTCTGTGGCTCAATTGAAACATTGTTGCATTGGCATGAGAAATTTATAAGGCGCCACAAATGGGAGAATATTTGGAAGTGATTTATATAATTCCAAAGCCGGACTAATTAGGCATCCTTTGCCGCAGCATTAGCGTTATCGTTTAATCAGCATTTCGTGAGGAGTCCTTTCCCATTTGTCTGCAATAAATCCCAGACAGCGTTTCTGTGGGTAAGTGGAAAACATCAATCAGAGCCAGGTTTGTCAAATACAGTGTGAAAAAAAAAAAATGTTAAAGAAGTTTGATTGCCATGGAAATCGTGTTTACGAAATAAGCCTGATTTTTGTCATTGTATAAAGTAATTCATGAGCTTAACTGTCAAAACAAAAATAATGAGGCATTATGAAAAGGGTTAAAAAAAAGCACATTTTTATAAACAAATGGGTGACCCTTTTGCGTTAAGTATTCAAATTAATTCTCATTATTCTAATAATAATAAATGTCTTTCATTTGGTTTCTAAACAACATTCGTGTGCCGGACAAATAAAATAAATTTAAATTATTTGTATTTGCTTTATATGGCAATTAAAGCTAAATGAAAAGTCTTAATTGCAATTCAGAATCGAACAGTTGGCTCAATTTAAGCTCGTATTTGATTGGAATCTTTGATATTGTATAAATTGAATGTATTGCATTTCCATGTCTACAGTTGCCTTTCAATTAATGAAAACAAACCGGAGAAATGTGCACAACAAGAATTATAAATGAAAATGCAAGAGTTGTGCTCCAAGAAATGAGGACTTATGTCGTATAAGCTTTTGATACTTGATACTTGCATTTGAAATGCAGTCTCTTAAAATAATACACATCACTTACAGAAGCGAAGTCTTTGTCCTCGACTCTCCCCTTCCCTACCAGTCACAAAGACTTGTTGATGTTTCTTGAGAATGTTTTCATTGTAATTTTCATTGTTGTAATGTCTGAAGCTTAACTTGAGAATCTTTCAGAAGTACACTCCCACACACACACACACACACACACAATCACACACACACACACAAACTTGCACACAGCCACACACACTTATACAGCCACGCCCACTCACTTAAAGTACAAGTCAAGTTGGCATTGCGCCCTCTCCTCGGCAATCATTTATTTTATTTTGTTCAATTCTCACTTTAATATTATGATAAAAGCGGCATTTCTTGCACATAAATTGCCTTGACAATTGATGGGCTTACAAATAAGTAGTTTTTTTGTTGTTAGAAAATAAAACAACCTTTCAATCAAATCAACAGAAAATGTAAATCTTTTCTGTCTTCCCCAAAATCCATGTAGCATAAATCTTACTTAGTTGTATACAAATATTTTGGATAAAAATGATAAATAACCGCATTTAATACAGTGTCATCTGACACAGCATTTTCCTTCCAATCTCGAACATTTTTTGCCGAAATGAATCTGTGCTGGGAATACAATTGATTTAAAGAAATTTCTCATAATTTACAGCCCTGACGCATGTCTAATTCGCTTTGGGGCACATTTGCTGGCCCACTTTCGGGAATCCATTAGTTAAAGTCAAGTTCCATCAGTAAACAAGCAGAACCAATATACTTACTGGAACTGTGTGTATATTGGCGTTTTCTGTACATGGTAAATAATAAACATACGAGTATTATAAAAAGCCTCACGAACAGTCTCAGCCATCAATCAATGGGAAATAAGGTTAAAGAATCCTTAATTTATTTCCGCATCGCAGCCGCCAGTAAAATTCAGAATTCACATTTGCTAAGTCAAGGCAATAAGCAGGTTGAACCCCCCGAACACCCACTGTAAACAATAATTATGGAACATCATAAAAGACCTCCTCCCAAAGTATTATTGCCATAATCATGTTGTGCAATTGTCCACTTCTCATTCTGTGCCCGCCTGTTAAAATGTTTTCATGCTTAATTAAAAGCCTATTTGATTTGCATATTAACCGCAAGAAGTCGGAAAAGAGTCCGGGGGCGTCTTTTTGGTCCATCATAGACCAGTTTCAGAGGCTATAACAAAATTAATTAATAAGGAATTTATTGTTGTTTTTGATTTCAGATCTGGCACAGTCACAGTGATGTGCTTCTTGTAGCATTCACAACTTAATTATATTTCTTTACTCCCCTTTATTCATAGCGATTGATTTAATTAATTATCGATTCATATCGATATCAAGTTATTTACAGTTATTGTTAAAATCGAAATACTACGTCAGTAGTAACCTTTTGTCTATATTACAAGTTGTGTAAATCTCCTGTTGTGGCAACAGTTTTCGGCCAGAAACTGATACTTTTACTATTTGTTTAAGTTTGTGTAAAAACATTAAATTAATTATAAAAATGTTTGCTCATATTTAAGTAGCCTTAATCAAAACTCGTGGTTTTTTAATTGTTTTTATGGCTTACATATTTAGACAATGCATACATGCATGCATAAACAATTTATACAAATAAGTTTATTTTTAGTGTCGCTATGGTAATGGCATAAATAAATTGAATATACTTAATCAAATGAATAACATATATATGCATATATGTGCCTATTCATATGTATTTGTCATGGTTTTGCCATACATTAGTCGTGTTCGTTGAACCAATAACATGTTTGACTGCCTCTGTTTATGGCTCAATAATCAAAGGAATGGATTTAGACACCTTTGAATAAATTAATATGATAGCACAAGTTTCCAAGTTAATTACACTTTATTCCAATGAAATGGAGTGAACTTATGTAATACAATATATCACCACAATCTGATAACAGTTAGTAAATAACAGAGTGGGTGTAGAAATTGGCTTTAAGGGCAGGATTCCTTTGGTCTCAAATTATACAATTCAAAATCAGATAGGCAAAAACTCTTCACATTCAAATGGAAAAAGAAAACTGTTGCAGGAAGGAGTGAAAATGTGCGCATAATTGAATTTCACCAGAATTGTATCTATGGCACATTGGACAAAGGTCTTAATCAGTATGTTAAAATTGGCATTGACATAACCAATGAGTTTTCCATCTGAAACGCATTGGTGTTTATTGTGTGTTGAAGGGGCAATCGGGCAGAACGCGGGTGCCTCACAAAAGGAACGTTTATTGCACTCAAAATACACAAAACGGTATTTGTACACAACAAGTTATTGTTGGTGTCGGTGTTGTTGTTGTTGTTGTTGCTGTTGTTGTTGTTGTTGTTTAATATTGCTACAGTTGCTGAGTTACATCGACAACAAGCATATTTGACAGCTATGCCGTTTGCCGTTTTGTGTTTCCAAAGATTCCTTGTTTTGTGCACACATCACAAACTCAGAATTCTGGGCACACACATGTGACAAATCGTTAGACGTGTGTGTATATGTGTGTAGGTGTGTGTGGGTGTGCAGGTGTGTGGGTGTCCAGGTATGTGGGTGTGTGTGCGTCTGTCAAATCAACTCAAATCCTCTGTGGCACCTTAAAAGAATATGTCAAAACTTTATGTCAAGCATCACACTCAAGTCCAATAACCCAACAGACAGTTGGAAACTTGATTTGAACCTGTCTTAAATTGCCAAAAAAAAAAAGTTATAACAGTTCGAACTTATTGTAAAGTCTCTAAACAGGCAGTCAAAAAAATAAAACCTAGCTTTAAGATGAATATGCATTTCTTTTTTAAACCTAGTCGAATCTGATCTTCTCTCTGATTATCTGTCCAATCTTTGTATTCTGTTTTTCAAGACTGCCATTCATATTTTTGTTTTTGAATTGGCATGTTCATTTTTTTTTTTAAGACTTGAACATTTTTTTGTTTGCCCATGATGGAAAGAGACACACATACATCCACACACACACACACACATACTGTTTTACATAGTAAAAGTACAAACAAGACTCTCGTAAACCCTAGAATTAAAATCCTAGCAACCCCTTATCAACACCCAAGGCAAGTGCTTATCAGCGTGCCTCATCTCACTGCCTGCCAGCTGAGTTACTCAAATTGTTTAATGTTGAAACAGCCAACCCAAAGAGCCACAAACACATACGATGTCTAATAAAAACATTCAAAAATGGCTGCTTATCCAATCTAATGCTTTTGAGTTAACGCCAAAGGACATTAGACGGTTGCGCTTACAATAACCTGGTTTCCATCAATGCTAATATTTGTTCAGACCCATCTGGCTAAAAACACAAAAACGAAAAATGTAAAAGTCGAAAAACAAAAACAATCAACGGGTTTGTTTTGGTTACCCAGCAACGTGCCTGCAAAATATATTTGTATGCCTGAAAAAATGCTTTAATAATAAAAATTTGTATTCTCTTTTATGTTAATTCTGAGTGTAAATATTATTGAAATTCTATTTTATTTTAATTTAATTTTTTATTTTAGTTATGCTTGATTAGTTATAAAAAATTTATAAGAAATAATTTAATTTTATAAATATAAAACCACAATAAACGTAATATATCCAAATCCGCTTAATAATAAAATGTGGCATTTAATAATTTGTGCGCATTTGAAATCAATTTGAAATCCAATTTAACATGTTTATTTGTCGCAGCTTATAACTGTAATGTGCTCTGCTCTGAAGAATAATGACAGTCATTAAATTGTCCATAAATCAATAATAATAAATCAATCATACGTCACAGAAATTTCTTATTGTTGAGAGCTTTGTATATTTTTAAATCACTATAAAGAAAACACATTGTTGCTATTTAAAGTGAAAGCCGAGCAAAAAATAAGATTATGCAACATAATGGAAAAAAGTACAAAACTAAGTTTTCAATCGTGCAACCACATTGCATAAAAGAAATTCGCTTTATTTGTCATTAAACAAGAATTTTAAATTATTACGAATGAATTTGTTTGCACAGGAATGTTGCTGATGTTTCTGCACAATTATTCACATTTAATTGAGATCAACTAAAGTTTAAATGCTGTGAAGCGAGTGATTTTAATGCGTTTAGTCAAACGTTCGCAAATAAATCATTTCTGAACGCAATTGAACATGCTATTAATGTATTTAATTTGCCAGATTATTACGAAATTTGCAGCCGAGACGAAAAAGAAACAAAAAAAAGAAAGAGAAACATAAACGAAACAAAAACAAAATAGTTACAAATCCATCAATCAACATCAGATAAAAGCAGCTGTGACCAGGCTTAAAGAAGGCACTGCAAATTGGAACCAACCCACTGCTCCAAATCCCAAAGTTGCTTTGAACAGAATATCTAAGGATTCCAAAATGAATGTACAAAAATGTAGAGATTTATTTGGTTTTGTTTACGGATTTTAACGATGAATTTTTCTATGTTGTCCAAAATTGCACAAAAAAATGTCACTCACAAGAAATATGTGCAACTGTTCTTCATACATATAAAATAAAAACAGAAAAAGATTAAAGTTACCTAAAATAGAATTGGTATTAAATTCAGTGGGGGGCATCTTATCAACTGGACTTTGCAAAAATAATAAAGTTTGTTTAGCACAATAAATATATTTTTGTTTTCTGCTGATTATAAAACAAATATAAAGCCTATATAAACAATAGATTGTACAGTAGCACATTGTATAACAAGAAATCAAATATTCAAAGTTCAAAAGCTGACAAAAAAATTATAACATAAAATTTTTGGCAATTTATGCAGTTTGCTAGAGAAGCTGAATACTTTGAAAAATGTAAAAATTAATTAAGTAAGCCGAGTGTATTGCAAAGTCAAAAAACATTTGAACGACATTGTAATTATTATTTAATTATTAATATAAATATGTCAACCTGTTAGTGGGGATATTAAAAACATAATTCAATTACTAAAAGAGGTCACCAAAGAATAAATATTTTTATTAATATGTATATTTATATATATATGTGAATCCATTTATTATCAAAAAGGATTTCAGCAGTTTTACTATTTACAAAGTACATATTAAATTGTAAATATTAAATGGCTCAGATCCCATTTTGTATTTAATATTCCATTCAGAAACTCGCGACTGCAATTGACAATTACGAATTGCAGTTCGAGCAGGGACAACTAAAAAATAACAAAAAGTGCGTAAAATTACTGTGACGATATAATTTCGGATGGTACGTGCCGGATTCAGTGCAGCAATGGAGTCATTGGCACGTTCTGCTCATCAGGGTAGTTGATTCACACACATTCAGTTTTTGGACAATTCGATGTGTTGGCAATTCAATTGAATGTGGCTTACGTGTAGCCTGCCGTAAATGAAATTCAATTTTTTCTACTGATATCTTTTTTATTTACGTATACGTAATATTTGTGCACATTTGAGAAGAGTATGTGAGAAGAGTGCACACTAAGCGCACAGATCCTCAACGGATTCACCTTGAAGGAGTAAACGTTGTTGTTCCTGTTTGTTCTTCTTATTGACAGCTTTGCCGCCAGCGGCCTTGCCACGCCTACGATTTATTACGCCATCCACGTCATCCATCATCCGCAATATTGTGGTCTATTTAGACAAATATTTACTTATTACCAATCAATATAATACACATATATATTTGTGTATATATGCATACCTGATCTGAGCAATCCAGTGGGGCCACTGATATATCGCGCACTGCTCGAAACTTGCCTACATTGTTGAGATGCTCGTTCTCCAGCCGAAAATAGTTCCATATAAAGCGTCTGAATACCTCAAGTGGACTGAGTATGGTCATCATAACATCACCCTCAATGTAACCAGCCTGGATGAGGCTCATCGAAATTGTCCAACTGAAACGCAATATTAAGTCCTCAATTATGCCAAAGTAATAGAACCACTGCAAGAAACGAGAGACGCAAGACCCAAAAAGGGAAAAAGAGAAAAAGAGTAATGGATGCATTCAAAGATTGTTTTACGTGGCAAAATATTTATGGCTGCCATTAGTTGGCTCTCCAAATGCGGAGGTGCCCAAAACTTACCGTCGATGAATAAACGATTTCCTCACGCAAGAATCGATTGTCGCCCGCCTTCGCATCGAAGAGGCCCCAGTCCATTTTGATGTCCCATGTGTAGGCATAGCAGGATGAGAATATGGCTGCTGTTACCCAACAGTAAAACCAAGGATTCTCCTTGGACAACGGATAGGTGTCTGCAATTGCGGAAAAATTATGCTGCTTGTGTTTTTCTTAATGCATAAATATGAAATGAACATGAATTCCCGGTTAGCCATTAAAGCAACGCTAATTGGCTTCACAACACACACAGCACACACATTTAATGAAATGTGTCGAGCTGCATAATGAGAGCACACACACACGCACACACACACACACACACACACACACGCACACGCACAAACTTCAGCATTTGCTTTATACATCTCATTGCCACTCACCCGTTGTCGTATGGAACTTGTGCGCAAATATGACCACAAAGAAGGATGTGGCATATTTGGCCGCATTCACCAGATGTGGAAATGCCTCTTTGGTGTCGCGATAGCGACGAATGCATTGAGCGAAACGAAAATATGCCGGCAGAATGGCCACAATGGGATGCAGTATGGATACATACTGTACACAGTGATTGCCAGCTAAAATAAAAACATCGATTTAAGCAAAAAACAAAACACTTAATTAAAATCGCATTATTAACTTTTGTGTAAGCTGAAAAATAAAAAACTTCAAACTATTTTTATCTACTTAACTTTTAAGCTACCAAAAACTTTTCCCGATTACTATATTTAAAGTAAATACGAATTTTCGCCAAAGTTTCCAAAGTTTGAATAAATTAACATAATAAATTAACTTTAACTTTGAATTTTATACGAATTATATAAAGTTTACAGTATAGTTAATTATTGTCTGAACTTTTAAACTGCATAAATTACCATGAAAAAACTGTATGGAATTTTCATTGTTAGCCGCAACTTTTATATTGGGATTAATTAAAAACTTAAAAAAGTCGATTAAATTTTTTCATTATAATTAAATTACAACCATAAAAATGTTTTGAATGAATTACGTTTATTCCTATGTTTTTTTTTAATAAAGTGAATAAACGTTAAATTTAAAACTTTATTTAATAAATGGAATTTCACATCCTACTACTCACCCTCGCCGGCTTTGTGCCAAGTGGGATTTCGGCCAAAGAAGCACATCAGAAAGGGTACATCCAGAAATGCAGGCACAATACTGTTCAATTGATCGGCCAGCCAGAAGTCCGCAAAGGTAACAAAGCAGAAGGGTGCCATGATGACTCGACCGAGAACCTGCAGCGCCCAATAGCGGGCCTCGTGGTGAAATGTTTTAGTGGGATTCAGCAGAAAGGCGACCATCAACGTGTACAGAAACAGTGGAGCTGCATACTGCGGAATGCCCAAGGGGTCACAGAATATATAGCACAGGACACAGCAGGCCCAAATCACACCAAACACGGACGCAATCTCCATAATGTTCTGCTCGGAGAGATGATTGCGCGGATCCAGCTCAAAGATGAGCACATGGTTGACCCCAGATGATCGCCAGCCATAAACATTCACACCCCAAAGAAAGAGACACTCGGTGATGAGAAATGGAGCTCGGAACATGCGCAATCCCACGCGCCAATTCTCGCCAAAGCCATAAAACATGGCCGATATAATAACGGTGACGAGGAGCACCACAAATGCGCCCGAAAATAGGCCAACCTTGAAGGTGGTCCAAGGACTCTGCTGCTCGCCGAGTGGCGGAACCCTCAGCCGCTTCATTGCACCTTGAAAATTTAAATAAAAAAGCCTCGATAAACAAAATAGATACGTCAATCCCGAAAGAAGTTCTCCATTTGCTGTACTAACGTTGTCTATCGCCGCCTTCGATGTCCTGGGTGACCGCCTGTTCAGTTTCTTGAATTAGACGATCTATATCCTTGTTTGTGTAGAAATGGGCCGCCTCCACGTGATCCGTGCGCCAACGTGCTCCAAATTCCACGCTGAGCAATTTGTCGTGCTTCTTGAGAATCTTGCGAAAGCCAGTAAAATTAAGATTTTGATAGTTCTGCAATAGGATTAGACCCAAATAGAACTCGCTAAATGCCAACTTGAGATCCTGTATCTTGCGGGCGGGCACATTCTTTTTGCCCAGTGGTGTGCGTCGCTTCCATGCCGGCTGCTTCTTCACATGCCCCATTTCCAGGGCCTCAGTCAGTTCGCTGCGCAGACTACCATATTTGCGTGTCGCCTCCGCCATCTTTTCCGAGTAGAATGTATTGATCTTGGCCAGCTCCTTGTCGCAGTAGTGAAAGAAATCCTCATCGAATTTGGCAAAATAACGTGTGAGCATCTCGCGATCCACCAGCTCAGCTGATGGCGCCTGTTCGATGGCTGCATACAGCATGGCCTTCATTTCCTATCGACAAATATAAGCACGATATATATAAATGTGTTTTCGATTGGTAATATCGATTCACTCTGTTCAAAACTGAGTCACGTTCACTAACAGGTGTCGCTTTACTTTTCTTAAACACTGTGCGGTCATTGTGTTTGTTTACGATTGCGGCGAGCACAACAAAACTAGCGAGAAGCACATGTGAGGCGCATGCGCCAATAAAGCTTTTCACTAACTTTTTGACAGCTGGAGAGCCGTTTTTCACAGTGACGTCATTGGCACACTGACAGCTGGGAAAAGCACTCGCTCACCTATCTCAATGGGATACACAATTTTTTTTTCTTTTTTGATTCGCCTAGAATTTGTTTTACCTCATAATTAATATATTGCTTGCGCCACTCTGGCGTTATATGCGCCCCCAAATGCTCGGCAAACTTCATGTTCAGCCGTTTAGTTTACTACAGCTGCACTGCATCCGCATTAGACCACAACAGAAGGGGCGGACAACGAAGGCGTTCCACGCGCTCGTTTTCACGTAAACAACACAACTGGGCCAAACGCTAGCGAAAGTTTTCGATGATGGCCTGAATGCCACGCAATAGTTAATGATTGCCAGAGGGGCCGACTGGGGGTGCATATGTAGGGTCGCCAACGAAGGAGCTTTCAATATGTAAAAGTTGCCATTGCCCTCTGCTGTCATCCATCGCAGCCTGCGCTGACCAATGTCAACAAAATCCAAAGTGTCAAAATCGAAAACGATTTCGTTTTGGAAAATGGATATCTTGGAAAAGACTTTAGGCATAGCTTAAAGCAATTAGGAATCAAACGATTTTGAGAAGCAATGCAGTTTAGATAGTTTACTGCATTTAAATTGAGAATCACGACATTTTCTCAAAATTTAGAAATTTAATTTAAGTTCTACATTTAAATAAAAAAAAAAACATCAGTTGGCAATTGCACTCTGAATAGTTATACAAACATATCATTAAGCTTGAAAGAACTAAGCCTCGATGCAAATGGATATTTTTATCAAAATTTCACTAATATGTAAATATTTTAAGTTGCATAATTTCTTTTTGGTTAGAAAAACCCCCAAATTCCCTCCAAAATTAATCAGTAAGAAAGAGAGAGAGAGAGAGACAGAGAAAGAAAAAGATTAAAAGTTTTATAAGTAACCATTCTTCACACAAGTGTTTGGGTTCTATTTAGAAACATACCCACACATTCATATAGACACACATATACTCGCACATATACACATATTTATACATACAAATGTACCTATTTTATAAGTTCCAATTACGGTAGCAACAATAAAAATCAATTTTCTGGGAGCATAAACTTAAAACGATCCTATCGCTCGCTCGCTCTCTTTCTATCATGCTCTCCTCGTGTTATCGCATTGCTCGGCTTTTCCCGACCTCTTCCGAGGTCATCTATTTGCTCGTGAATTTTACTCAGTACATTTCTTTATTTAGGTTGATTAAAGAACGGCCTACTTCGGCTGCCTCCCGCATAGATTGTCGGCTTGTCAGCACGATCGGGTCGGAGAGTGAAAGTCTGAAAATTACAGGGAGAGAGTGAGCTTCAATTGCTGTTGTTAGTTCTTGATTGGCCTGCGCATCGATGAGTAATTCACGAAAAGATAACTATTCCAAGCCCAACCACACCCCTTCGTCTAAAAGTATAGCTTATCAGTAATTAGTGGATCGAGCACTGTTTCACTGGGATAATTGTGAAGAGCTTTGGTTGATATAAATTCAACGCAGTGCAATTCGTTCAAATCAGTCAAACCCAATTCATGATGCCACAAGGAGTGCAGCCGAGCGCAGAACAGGTCAACGAGGTGAAGACCCGTTTTCTGGCCAAAATGGAAGCGGAGCCACCAGCAGGTAATTAATAATAAAATATATTTACACCTTTAATTTATACCTTTCGTAAATCTCCCGTTCCAGTTCCGTTTCATCCTAGCGATTTGGCCCGTATCAAGGATAACGATGTCTGGATAACTAAGCTCCTTGAGGCATACAAACTGGATGTGGAGAAGGCAATCTTGCGTCTCTATCAGAATTGTGAATGGCGTCAAAGTTATGGTACCAACGACATTAACGAGACCAATGTGAATCAGGAGTATCTGAACGATGGTGAAATCTTTGTGCATAACCACGATAAGGATGGTCATCCACTGCTCATTGTGGACATGTCCAAGCACACGAAGAGCAAGAATCTCGACGATCTGCTGCGTGTCATTGTCTATTGGATGGAGCGTGTGCAGCGTAAAGTTTACCTCCAGAAGGTGACACTCTTAATGGACATGACCAATGCGGGTCTGAGCAACTTGGATCTGAACTATATCAAGATGATAGTCAACATCTTCGAGACCAAGTATCCCAATGCGCCCAACTACATTGTGGTCCATGATCTGCCCTTCATCCTCAATGGTGAGTTTTCAGGTGCAAATTAACGTTTTCACTTTTTAATTTATAAAAATTCCCTTTTTAAGCGGCATTTAAAATTGTGAAAGGTTTTATGCCCGCGGAGGCATTGGAAATTCTGCGCGTGACGACCAAAAATGATATTAATGATTATGTGGACAAGGATAATTGCTTGAAGCTCTGGGGCGGCAACGATGACTACACGTTTAAGTTTGCAGCAAATTAAGTCCAATATGTACATATTTTGGATAGAATGTAAATAATTCGATCATTATTATGTCAGTTCATTTAACAAAAAGGAAAGCTTGATTTTATATGAAGTGCAGCTGAAACTGCAAAACTATTGAGTGCCATGGGTTAATCATGCGCCCAACAAATGGAAGCTTAACTGACAGAGCGAAAGCTCAAACCTCATTTAAATGCAGCGGGTGCTTTGCCCAGCGATCACGTTATATTGCAGCAGCAGCGGACAGCGGGCAGCGAACAGCGACAACTGCCCTTTTCAAGGCATCCCATTGGTGTATGGGCGGGTGCTCTACATCGCGCAGGGCACGTCGCACGACTGTTAACGACGATCGCTCCATCGACCAGCACCGTTAGTTAGTTAGTTAGTTACCAAAGCTCGTGCGAAGCACTTGCCGTCGTTTAATTGTCGCTTGTCCCTTGTCGCTGGTCAAATTATCGACAACGAAAATCTAATCGCATTTAATGCTTGTTTGAGAAAGTGAATTATCGATTAGAAGTGCGCGCGATAACAAATCAAACATTGATAAACTTAACTATTGCTCCAAGTTCCATGTTCAGTCTACGTCCAATTGTCGACTGAATCGAGTGCTAAAGAAATGGCCCCCAAAACGAAAATTCCCAGCAGTTTGCAAATTGAGGAATTGCGTGAAAAGTTCAACAACAAATATGCCGAGTCGCAGCTGACAGGTGTGTACAGTTTGACCTTGAGGCGAGGGACATGTTGTAGCCAGTTAACCAGTTATAACTCATTAGTCTGTGTCTAGAAGCACTATGGTAATTACAGAGTACATAAATTAAATATGTGTCATAACAGTCTTAGATTATTAATGAAAAGCTGCTAAGTTAATTTTAATATATATATATAGATATAAAGGCATTATCGTATTTACAAAATGCACATTTTAAATAGGTATCATAACAACAAGCAGTGATCAAAGATAATCGAAAAGTTGATAAGTTACATTTTATGTATTATAATAGATATTAATAAATAGTAAATTTATTTCGAGGCACAAGTGCTTTTTATACATATACAATAAATAGTAAATTTATTTCAAGGCACAAGTGCTTTTTATACATAACATCTAAATTGGTATTTAATCTTTAGGACTCTAAAGATATCGGTTATCTCCGGTTTGATTGGTGCTTAACATAAGTATATATAAACAATTCATTCATAAAAACCTGCTCTATATACAACATAAATAATTTTAAAATAAAATAATAATAATTAAATTAAATTAGAGCCATTCCATCCCATTGACATTGATCGCATACGCAATGATCATTTGTGGCTGCAACGCTTTCTCGAGCAATACGACTTGGATATGGAGACGTCACTGACCAAACTCTGGGAAACGTGCCAGTGGCGTATGTCATATGGCGCCAATGATCTAACTGAGGCAGATCTCCACCAGGGGTACTTGAGAGAAGGATGCATCTATGTGCACAGCCAGGACGTGGATGGGAAGCCGCTGCTTATATTTCGCGTGAAGTTGCATAGCAAATCCAAGAATCTGGATGAACTCATTCGCATCGTCGTCTATTGGATTGAGCGGAAGCAACGCGAAAGCCATTTGACCCAACTGAGTTTGGTTTTTGACATGGCTGGCACGGGGCTGGCCGCAATGGATGTGGACTTTGTGCGGCGTGTTGTGGAGACCTTTAAGCTCTATTATCCCAACTCACTCAATTATATTCTGATATTCGAGCTCGCCTGGATACTCAATGGTAAGCTCATTGACAGTAAAGCTTTTCATCGGAGCTTTTGCTTATTGTTCACATTTTGTAGCCGCCTTTAAGGTCATCAAAGCTCTGCTGCCGCCGAAAGCCGTTGAGATTTTGAAAATGATAACGAAAAAGGACGTTACGCAGTATGTGCCACTAGATAGATGTCCTGTCATGTGGGGTGGTCATGACGATTATGAGTTTCAATTTGTGCCAGAGTCTAAAAATGTGCCTCCCAGATCGATGGCAGCTAATGCCGGTGACGATGACCAGCCTCATCGACGTCAGGATATGGAATTAGATAAAAAGGTGAGTGAAAGCCGTTAAACACACCCACACAATGTGTATTTGGGGTGTGTGTTAGGGTGAGCTCTTTGCGTCGGAAATCTGCTCAATTAATAGTTTTTCCTGCCGCAGGCAACATTTGCCTCTCCTTTAATTGATTAACATTAGAAACGTATGTGTATTGATTTAGGGTGCCGCAAGTTGCTCGGCAAGTTGCGTGTCCTTCGCACAGAGGATAATATAGCCATTGGCAAACACAGTTAGGGCTATTTATAGCGCTACCCATTTGACATATTGCGCAAAGAAATATAAAATTTTGCTTTCCTTTGCCAGAATTCTGAATGCCCAGTGAAGCGTTGCGAGGCGTTGACCTGTAAACATAAAAACAAAAAAAAACAAAAACACAAAAAAATAGAACACTTATGGTATACATTAGAACGAATTCCCAATGGCTAGTGGGTCGACGTCATCGCCTGAGTAACTTAATTATTTATTCGCTTTTTTTGTTCACTTGAATTTCTCTCGCCCGCATTTTGTATACCTCCGTCATTTAATTAACTGGTGGAGTTCAACGTATTCATTCTGGTTGCAGTTGAGTTAGCAGTTAACAGCTGTTGATCGTAGTGCGAGAGCTTTTGGCTGTGCCGGCGTGCTTTCCGGTTTGTGTTGTGTTGTTGCTTTTGCTGTGCTTTCAGTTGTGGTTCCACGTTTGTATTAAAAGCGTCGCCATTAGAAGTACCAATGCATTTATTAAACATCCGATATTAGTAAATTGGGTTGTGGCATCGTGCGTACTTAACAAGTATCTAGTAATATATTTGTGAACAACTGAAAATAAATCAAGAGAAACCAGCAGACATGCCTAGGGTAGGTGACGTATAGCTATATATATATAAAAATGTATTTGTGTGTGTGTGTGTATGTGCGTGGCGATCAAAGGTGTGCCGCTATTGCTAAACAAAGCATAACAAAGAAACCGAAAATGTATAAAAAGATCATTCTAATTGATATGCAAGACATACTCTCGAATTTAACCTTGCCAGCTAAATGCAACACTTCTGGTTTTTTGTTTATAATCAGCTTCAGATTAAATGTTGCTGCCTTCTTTAAAACCGTTTAAAATTTTCCTATTGAGCAGATGATGCTGCGGCAGTGCATTGCTTGCTGCTATGTCACGCTGACGTTATCGATATATTTTTATCAAGCTGGTTGCACCAAATTCAAACGAAAAATTTATAAATGCAATTTCTCAATTAATTGTAATAGCTTGCACTGTTAGACAGAGCCAAAGAATATACAAAGATGCGATGTTTTCTAAATTTATTTTAATCAACGAAAACTTTTTCTTACAAAAATGCATAATTTTCGAAGTCCTAATTAATAAGTTGCCGCCCCTTATAAAGAGCGTCGCTGCGGCATTTTGTCCAAACTCCATATTTAAAGAATTATTTAAAACGTAAAATAAAATACTTATACATTTTTAGGATAGAGAAAATGTGAGAAGTGAATGGAAACATCGAAAACATTTATCCAGCAGCATGTTTAATGTATCGATAACAATTTCTTAACATAACATTCCATTTAGCAATGGATTAACAATTTCATTAACAGCAATAACAATAATTAAAGTCTTTTATTCCCGTTGTCAAAGTGTCGACCATTATAACGAAGGTGCGGTATTAATGACAATAAATGATAAACCAATTAATAATGTGTAATAGTGTAGTTGATCCTAGCTGCTAGGCTCGCATATATTTGTTTCAGAGTAAATCACTGCAATTGGCAAAAAACCGCTCGGCCTCCAACTGTGTGCTCAATTTCTGCTGAAAGTGTGTGAAGAACACTTGCGACCAAAGTGCTGAGCTCAGCATAAATCGATTCACATTTAATCTTGGCATAAGCATTAGAAGGAGTGCCTGCCTCTCACTCTTCGTCCTTCCCGCCCATTTATAACAGCACGAACTGAAATACAATCTATCTTTCATTTGTATATTTTTCTTTTTGCCAGGTTCATTTCGCCAAGAGCGTTACACAGACGCCACGCAATCCTAGCGATTTCGATATGGGTAAGTCATAATCATAATTTACATATTTTTATATATATTTAATTTACATTACATATATATATATTTAGACTCTCCGCATCACACTAAACATTGCTTTAATAATCAGTCAAATTGAAAACAATGAAATTTTAATGAGAATTTTTTGTTTGGTTTGAGTAAAGAAATTTTTACAAAAATTGTATAGTTTATTAATTATATATTATATAAATATTGCGTATTTTGTCTGCTGCATAGGTATGTTGCAATTGGAGCCCAACGAGTATGTCAACATATGCCCGCAGACGGGCGAGGCAAAGCTGAAGCTCACAAATATTTCCAAGGAAGCGGTAGCCTATAAGGTAACAACCCATACCAATTACACTAACTAACTTACTGTGATCCAGATCTGATTAAGTTGCCAATTTAACGTTTTTTAGATCCAAACCACATCACCGGATAAATTCAAAGTACGTCCGCGCTGCGGTATTGTTCTGGCTAATGATGTTATTGAGGTGAGCATCTGGCTGAATAGGGATCATCAGCTCAGCATCGATACGAAGGACAAATTTCTAGTTATGGCAGTGATTGCGCCCTCTGCCGATTGCACAGCCAAGGAAATAACTGAATTCTGGCGACAAAAGGACACCACGGATCCAGATGTGGAGAATCATCGTCTCGTGTGTCGTCTGGAAGATAAGAAAAAAACGTGCGACGACCTGGCAGGACGGACGAGCGAAAAGGTATGCGAATGGAATGCAATCCATACTCATGATACTCATTTCCTTTCCGTTGTCTTCTTACTATTAGGAACAAGGCCTTAAGGAGCGTGCCGATCAAATCGAAGCTAAGCTAAACTTTACCACAAATTTACAATACGCAACATTAGCATTATTAGTGCTGCTGTTTGCCGGCTTCTGTGTTCTGATGTACAATCAGATGCAGGGCGCTGGCTGTGAACATAAGACGAACCCGAAGACACTTTCTTGTCCTCGGAACAAATAATGTTTACTGTCTCAATGCAATCTGACCATGCTAGACGAAGCCACTGCCAGCGATGAAAACCAACACAGTAACAGCAATAAAAATAAGAACGACGACATCATCGACAACAACTGCATTTGTGAACTAAGCCTTGGGCTGGAGTACACTGATGATGATATTGATTGCTTGGAAGTGTTACTCCTCGCCCACCTACAATTGTCGCTGCGTACCAGAGGCCAAGATGTTGGCGTCCAAATGGTGGGCGGCGGGGTTGCCAATGGCGGTCATCTGCTTGGTCTTATTGCATTCGCACGTAAAATTGCACGTGTTCTCCTCTCGCTCTCTTTGCTTTGCGGCATTCTACTACTAAGCGTATATCTGGGCAGTCACAGTAATGATGGCGTCGATGTCAATCCATATTCAATCAGAGCCACAAACGAAGTCGCGACCAGTATCATCAGCATCAGCAACTCGGCGCCAATCGCAGCATTCTCACAGCACAATCATCATCCAGCAGAATCAAATGCAATGTAGTTGACTATTCATATTTATACATATACACTTTATTCATCTGTGTAAATACGTATGCAGAGCTATTATTTAGATAAGCAACATAAAAATCTTGTATTTGTATTGAAATACGAGTAAATCCGTAGTGGAGCCGCTCCCACCCTTTTCTGCGGCCAACTTCCAACAGCCTTTAGCATTTATCAGAGGCATAATTTGTACAACTTTTACCAGCCGCCGCTTAACTAGAATAATTGATATTTACTAACTTCATGTATGATAAATGTATGTGTAAATTATTAACGACTATAATTAATAATGAATTAAAAGTTGATTAGTTTGTAAAGAAGTGTTTTAGTTATTGTTTTCACATTTACAATGGCCTTGTCGGCCATTCTGTGAATTCACTTTTATTTTATTAGAGATAGGTATATTAAACAAAATCAATTAATTAGTAGCGCATATTCTAATGCGGCTAAAAACAAAGATTGAAACGTCAAATGACGTTATAATAATTAATTTTTCTTGCCACGTCCTCGCTTGGCTGCCGTCTTCTTGGCCGGCTTACTGGCACCGCTCGGCGCTGGATTATTTTGGTCATCGTTGTCATTGTCCTCGGCAGCTGTGTCCTCATTTTGCTTCTCCACTTTATCATCGGCGGCGGCGGCACCAACAGCAGCAGCTGTAGGAGCAGCAGCAGCTGGTTTCGCTTCAGTCTTCTTACTGGCTGGTACATTCTCCTTTTGTGCCTCCTGAACTCGGGCTTCTACCAGAAACACACTATGTTGTCCGCCACCATCCGCGAGCAGCATTCGCTTGTTTTGCGTATTCTTGCTGACCACTTCGACCGGCTCCATTTCATCGTCCCCATCGCCCACGCCCAGCTGTAGATTGGTGCCCATGCCCCAGGAATACAGTTTACCATCCTTAGTAATCGTAAAGGAGACTGTTTCGCCACAGCCAACAAACTCTGCCTTCCCGTTGAGCTGACCAATTGCCGTTGGCTCGGACACAACATCACTGACATCACCCAATCCCAACCGACCATAGTTGTGACGACCAACTGCAAGGCAGCGCATATCATTGTCCAGGATAAGAGTATGATGTTGACCACCAGCGATCTGCTTGACTTCCTTCAAATCTGTCTTTATTGGGGTGAGGACGCGTTCTATATCCTTGACGTGGGCCAGCTGCTTATAGTTATTCAGGCCCACTGCCCAAATAACGCCAGTTTGCGATTCACGCACAAATGTGCAATAGTTTGTGGCCCAAATAGACTCAAATGGCTTGGTTCGCTTAATGATTAGCTCGTCGGGCCGCAATAAGTCTTGCTTGCCGCGACGACCTGTAAAGTACAGAAAACGACATATAATCTGCTTCATCCAGACGTGATATTTATATATATATGACTCACCTTCACCATTAACCGATCGCTCACTGATACGCCCCAACTGGCCCTGCTCGGCACAGCCGACGGTGAACGCTTTTCCCGTCGTTGTCAATATGACAAGATGATCGGCACCCGAGGCAATGCTGCAGCAGACGCTGCCCTCCAGCAGATTGATTGGTGTGCGCTTATTACCATCAATTGTGAGTCCCATGTTGCCATGTGAGTCACGAAACGAGCCCCAGGCAAAGACACGACCATCCTCCAGCAAGCAAGCAGAATGCGAATCACCCGCCGAAATGGCGAGCGCTTTGCCAGGCAACTCGATTATTGCCGGTCGCGATTCGCTGCCCTTTTCTTTGGTGTCACGACCCAAGGCGCCTTCGTCGTTGCAGCCAAACGAATAAACATCGCCACTGTTGGTCAAAACCAAAGAATGCATGCCGCCGGCACAAATATCCACAGCCTCTGGTATGCCCTCAACCAGAGCTAGACGCTTGCGTTCCAACACATCCTCGCCAAGTCCCAGCTGGCCAGTGTCTCCAGCGCCGCATACCAAAACATCGCCAATTATTTGGCGACGATGCGGCAATTCCAGACTGAATACGGTTCGCGCCCTTTTTGCTCGTGTTGGCTGCAGTGCCTTTTCCTCAGCGGCATCGTTGTTGTTGGCCAGTGCTTTGCGTCGTGGCATCTTTCTTTTCACAAGTTTATTTCAATAAAAACTAAAATAATATACACCGGACACAATATGTTATTTACATAAAAGACGTATTCAAGGCATACACATTATATTCACTGATTGTTTGTATGTAAGGTTAGGAATTGGCATTTGACATACCCCCCAAGGCAATACTGATGCGTGTGCGGTACGTTTATACTCACAATAGAGATTGAAATAGCGGCAGCTTGGGTTGGCTTGTGGCTGGGGTGGTGTGTGTGACTGCTACAATGGTTTTAAGACGAGTGAAAAACCAAATAGCTGCAATTTTTGGTGGTTGTAGCATATGTGCAGAGAAATTGCAAATAATCCAGCATGAAAAGCGCGGGAATGCGCTTAACGCACTAGCAGCTGGCTTAAATAAATAAAGCGTTGCATTCACCAGCTATCGTTATCATCAATACATGTTTTGTCTTATGACATATCGATATTTTACATTGATGCCATGACTTTTTATTTTTTTCTGTTTTACGCCCTGCCATTGTAATTTATGAAAATTCATAAGCGAAAGCTGCTAAGATTACGTTCATATTACAAACTGTTGGCCAATGTAAATTGTCGAAATTATCACAAATTGTCAAATAGCCACAATTCTGAATAAATGTTAGGCACCACATGTTCCTATCGAGATTTAAATGTGAGCCAGTTGCCGCCTTTAACAATCATTCACAATAAATACTTACCTGCGTAATGGAAAGAATAGAGATCATCATCGACATCGTTGTCATGATCATTCAGCTTGAAAAACATCTGGAGGCACTCGCTAAATTGTCACAATTGGCGCAAGTCCAGTTTAATGAAAAATTTAATGATATGAGCAATACTTGCCTCACAAAAAAAAAGTATACAGAGCGTGTATTGAAAATATACATACTTACGATCTGTTTTAATGGTATGGTTTCCCGTCTTAATTAAATTTTAATTTTGTTTAAAAATGAAAAAAAAAAATCACAAAAAATATACTAGTTACTCTTTTATTGACATACATTTATAAGTATCATAATTGTTACAGCTATAGTAGTTGAGCCAGATTTCGCTGGAACTTATCAGATGTCTATCAAAAAAATATGCACAATTGTCCAATAAACAAATAGAATAACAACTAAACTTATAAACTATTTCATCGCTTTTCTAAATCAAAAATAGGGTACAAAAATGACTTTGGCGAATGTGGCAACTGTAAAAGCAAATATAATTATGATAAACATGTCCGGCACGCCGAACTGGAGATACCCTTGCAGTTAATTCAATTATTATTTTAAGCTTTTGTTCTTACGGAATCGGGAGTGTATATTAAATTACATTAACTTTTGAGTAAAACAGACGCAAACGGACAAATCTAATATGGTAAGTCAGATAAAATATGTACAAAATTATTGCAAGGGCATTTAAATGTAAATAGATGCCATAAGCTAGCTGCCATGGTGATTAATTTACATAGGCATATAGAACAAGAATGTAGTAGATAAAAATGCTGAATGTTTCACAATTTACAACATTTACAAGAGGGACAAACAGTCGATCCTGATCACAATTATCCGGCTGCATTATCAAATTCGTGCATTAAACTAACCATTGTCCAAACTTCATCGCTGCATGTCGCGTCGTTTAAGCACATCAAATATGACATCAGAAGCGTTATCTTTGCTCGCGGCCCCATTGGACAACTCGTCCTCCGAGTCGGTCTGTTCCAGCAGCGGCACAGTGAGAGTGGCATGCGAGCCTGTTGAATTTCCAGCAGTCGCATTGGTCTTATTATTGAAATCATACTCGGTGACAATGTCCTCTCCACCGCTCTCCAATTGCATGGCCAACTGGTGCTTGCTCATCTTTTCCATGTTCGAGTATTTGTGCACCAAGTGGAAGCCAATGCCGACCAGACACACTGCCAGGCCGACCACATTGATGAACGAGAGCTGGTCGCCCTTAAGTACCACAGCTAGCGCCACCTGGCAAATGTCCTTAAATATGCCTGCTATCGAAAGCGTTAAGCTGGACGTCCTGCACAGCACCATAAATTCGCTGACCTCCATTAAGAAGGCAATATATGCGCCCAGTGTAATGCGAGCCATAACCCAAGCAATGTGATCGAAGGGGATGCTATGCAAGCTCCCCATCAACATGTACAGTTTTGAACCTTAAGGGGGAATAATGGGAATATTGCTGACGATTTATAGAAATTAAATAATCCGAAACTGCTCACCTTCATTGAAATACACTAATGGCAGAAGCGCAGCAATCATCCAGGGCTGCATGTGATAGATCATATCAATGGGATTGTCGAGACCCAGCTTGTATTTCTGCATAATCAACTGGGCAAAGCTCCAGCGCAATCCGCTGCACAGCGAGGCAAACAGTATAAAGATGAAACCGAGCGATTTAAACTGTGTCGATTTGTAAGTGAACATGAACAGGCCCAAAACAATCAAACCCACAATAAGAACCAGTGACCAGCTCTGCAAATTATTAACTCAATTATTGATTGCATGGTGTGATTGATTGCCACTCACCTTTCGCTCCAGTCCCAGAATGAAGGCAAATAGCAGTATGAAGACAATGGTCGATGACTTCGTCATTGTGTACAACGAAATGGGCACCAAGGCGAGACCCCAATTGGAGAAACCGATATCGATGCCGCTGCTAATGCCAGCTGGCGCCATTTTACGTAATGCCACCCGCCACTCAAGCTGGACGCGCGACTTACCCGAGCGCATCCTAAATATGTTCCGCACAAGGGCAGCAAGCATAAACTTCCAGACAAGATGATAGACGACAATCGACAGTGGATAGCTGTAGTCTCGAATGATGTCCGTCTGATAAAAGGTGAGCGCTATGGACAGCACCAAATAGATCAGCACAATGACCAGTGAACAAATGGCCATTTGCTTAAATCTTGCATCAGCCTGCCTCGTCATACCCACGTGTGGCTGCTGTTGCTGTGTGGATTTGGAGTCCGTGGGGTATTTGAAGTTCGCTTGCGACAACGACTGGCGACGCTCTTGACTGGAGCTAGTAGCATTTTGGTGCGACAAGTGTTGGCTCAGTTCTAACTCTTCATTGTTGCTATCGACATCGGCGTCGCCATCATTCATGCTGCCAACGTCGCCGTTGTTAAGACGTTGATATTTCGGTGCAACCATTATCTACAAAGCACACTCAACATATACGCCCTGAGTGTAGAGGTGAAGGGTGCCTTAAATAACTAACGGAATGTAAATGCTACATATGCACGACACGGCCGTTTGAAAAATATTTTATCTATAACTTTTATGGTGTTTGTTTTCGTCGTACCATATGGAATAAGCTCTCCCCCAATTTGAGTATTGCGTTGTTGTTGTCGAGGCTTTTCCTTTGTTCTGCATACGTTTTCATTATGGCCTGCTGGCCTGTCTTTTTACTGACAACTGTTTATGCAGTGTTTTTTTTTGTTTCTTTTCGGCCAAGTTGACGTTTTAGGCCAGTACTGGAAAGTGTCGCGTCTTTTTTTTTGTTCAGTATATCGTTATCGATAAGTGTTGACTTATAAATAAATAAATATTTACGTGTTTTATATTATTTATTTGAAACGACTTATTTACATTACAGGCGAATTAATAAGCATAAATAAATTACTAACGTCTGTGCATCAATGGATGTATTTTGTTTACGAATCGCGAGCCGTAAATTGTGCACGTGCGCTAGAACAAATGCATCAAAATTGTTTTTTGTTGCGCTTAAAATTGCATCGCCATCCTTCTAGTTCCAAATATACATATTACTTCTACGCGGTTTTCAAATGTTGCAGAGCGATGGGAGCTGTTTTATTTAGAAATTATCGAATTTAATCAAAATTTACATAAGCTCCGCACGTTTTCGTTGCTTACCGAGGCGAATGGCCAGGCAAAGTGCTCCAAACATTAAGAAATTCAGTCGCACCTCGGACGCAACTCGCTTCAGCTCCTCTGCTGGATCTGGCTGCGATTGTTGAAGGCGAAACATTGCAACTTTAGTTTATTTTGTAAATTCGTAGAGCGTTCGCTTGTTTCCAGCACAATTCTATTCAGGGCTTCTCAACGATCACAGTTGTGTGCAAACTATCGCATAGTGATGAACAATCATGTCTTACACCGATAACCAAGCATAGGATTTACTATCGATTTCATGCAAATTAAACGGAAATTTAAATACCAACCAACTCCAATAAGAATTCATGAAATTCTTTTCTTTCATACTTTTGTATTTTTTGTTTGTCTTGTGGCATTTGTTTTTCTTTTGCAAATATATATATGTTTATATATATTTATGTTTTTTAACTAAATACACAATTACATACACATTTACATATAAATACAGCTACTGCACATACATACATATACGCATGTATGTAAATATATACAAATACATATAAGTATATAGCTTTTGTGTATAATTATACAATAATATCGAGTCGTTATTTCTTTCCATTATTTTCTTTTTAATATATATATATATACTTTTTTTTAAGCATTTTGCTTTGTCTCTGTATTGTTTTTGCCTACTTAGTTCTCCTTGATTCTTCTCGGTTCTTTGTTCATTTTATGTCTAAATTCTTTGCTGCTGTTTTACATTCAAATTTTACACACAAGTATTTAAATTAGGCGCTTAAGTGCTAATCTCACTACAACTCCTATGTTCATTTAAAATATACATATACAATTGTTGCGGGTGGAGCAGGGATTGCCGGTAGTGGAACAGGAATCTGGTCACATTCTGATTACAAAATGGGACAAGTATTAATTTTGCTTCGAATGCAAAATGAGTGGAAAAATGTAGATTTTATACAAATATTAAATAAAAACTATTTATGAATCTATTCAAACCTAAACAATAAATTAAACAATCTTTTGATAATGCACTCGACTTACATCTTTCAAGGTAAACAATCTTTTACTCAGTTCGCCATACTATAAATATATAATTGTCAAAAATTCTTCCACATTGCTTTCATCGGTTTTTCATTATTCGTCTTTAACCTATACAAAACAGCATCCTGTTTTTGCTGCATATGAAAATATGGAATCCGGCAAATTTTGTTTGATTTTCTTTGTTTTTTCTCTTTTCCTTTTTTTTTTTCGTTTGTTAGCAAAACGTTCTTTAAGCGTTATTTAGAATATTTAGCTTGTTGCACTTATACATTTAGTAGCTTCAATTGTTTTTTGTTGGTTTTCTTATATTTTATTTTTGTTTGTATTCACTTGTTAACACTACACATTTATCAACATTTACTATTTTTGTATATGCATTTATGTACTAATTTTGTATTTTTTTTATGTTTTATTTGTTTGTCGTTTTCTTATCGAGTCGTTTATTTAAATTATCTTCTCGTATACATTTGAATTTTTTCATTATTGTTTTTGCCTGCGCACTGAAATTGTTTATTAAAAGTCTTTAGGAACTTTTTGCGAAAATTGTCAATTCTCGCTGCGCTTGCTCAAAATTCACTGTAGAGTATTTTAAACACAAAAAATGTGAAGAGTATTCAGTCGGCTGTGTGTAATGGAGAATATAAAGTGTGTTTAATAACCAAAAAAAAAAAAAACATACAAAATAAAAAAGGCAGAATTTATATTTTTAGAAAATAGTATTTTCGTAT